>CAKNXH010000307.1:617879-807853 GCA_932178445.1 Andricus quercusramuli | reverse complement strand
AATGATATGTAACTATTCAACGCTATTTAGAAAAATTCTAAGTTAAATATTACGTAAGAAAGGGTGGGGGGGTTCAAGAAATCTTATGTATCCTTACGTGGGGGGGGGGGGGGGGGCAAAAATGGTAAAAATCACCCTTAAGCAATTAATGAATGGCCCCTTATGGCACTCGCCAAGCTTAGATGCGCTTTTCTCGAAAAACGTTTTTCGACGTTCTAACTTGAAAAATGCCCGGTAACTGATTTTTCATGTTCATTTTGAGCTTAAAATGCCGGGAATTCATCCAGATAACTGGAATGTATATTTAATAACCACTGTACATAACTCCATACCGGCCATAATGACCCTTTTCATGCGTACGCCTACAAACATTTATATTTTTTTACTTTCGGCTGGAAAGTTTTGCCTAGAAAAAACTCTCCCCCCCCCCCCCCCTCCCCAGAACCTAACACGAAAATCAAATGTAAATATTTTCTTTTAAATGCAATACACTCCAAAAATCCTGTAATAAATAGAACTGATTGAAGTGAATTATAACAATTAAATAATCTACAAAATACACTAAAAAAACTGATGGCTACATAAAGCGCCATGATTGAAAAAACAAAAAAACTTTTTTTCAGAAATCAACAAATTATTTGAATAAATTACCAAATTATTTTTAAAAATTAGTTACATTTTCAATTACTCGAACTAGAGAGACCGAAGAAATTTAGCTATGCATTCTCTTAGGCCTATATAGCACAACTCTACATACTCGTCTTGCCTGACTACATATTACCTTAACTACTGAAATATTTGTTCGGAAGTTTCTGTTTAAATAAAAAAATGCCGTTTAAATTTTTAATTGCGGCGGAGACAATTATGTCTTATTTGGAATATATTCTACATTACAATATAGCATTGTCTAAATACATAAGGAAATTAATATTTTTGGCTAACATTTTCGACATGGAATTTATATATTTTTTTAAATTTCAACTGGGAAGTCTTACATAGAAAAACTCAACAATACCTCCCCCTCCCCCCCTCAAGAAAGCCAACAAGAAAATAAAATCTACATATTTCATTTCAAATGTAAGAAATTGAAAAAATCCTCTAAGAAATTTGACTAAGTGAAGTGAATTACCACAATTAAATAAACTACAACATTTAAAATTAGGGTATTAATTTTTAGTTTACATAAAAAGGGTTCTGGTGTTTCAGTGATTAGAAAGAAAATTGCAGTATTAGATTAAAGTCGAGATCGGATGTACATTGTACAAAGATAGATGGAGACGAACCGAGGTTGCACGCGATGGGCACCTGTAGCCCTGCAAAAAAGAGAAAGGGGAAAAAATTTCACTGCCAGCCTGACGCTCATTCGCGTCACCTTTTCACCATTTCCCATTTACCTTTCTTACGCCTGCTTTCCATCCATCTCGCTTTTCCCTCGCTTTTCCGCATTCTCCAACCGACTGTCTACCTTACAGAAACTTCGCGATGTTTGTTTGTCGGTACAAGCTTACTGGCTATGCCGACATGTACAGTTGGCCACACTAATGTTTGAGCTGATAAATTATACCCGAAATTAGTTTTTCATAATTAGGGATCATTTTTTACAAATAGAATTTGAAATTACATGGGTAATTCTTTAAAAGGTCATTTTTTTAATTGATAATTTTGTTACAATAGTGTTTTAAATTGGGTTTAGTGGTTTTAGAAATAATAGTCCTTAAGATATTCATAGTACTTTTTATTTACACGACGGTGTCTAATTTTTCAAAAATATATTCACACTGTGACACAGAAAGATTTCCACTAAAAAAATATACCCAAAATTCCTAACGAAAATCTTAAGAGTTATATGTATAGAAGGCGTTCAAGACAAACAATTTAATTGATATTTTTACAGGTAAAATTTTTGAATCGCATTTGAAGTTGGAAGCATGCCAAGATGAATTTCAAACCCAAATCTCAATAATTCGGACAATTTTATGTTATGATTGTCAAAATCTCGGCCAACAAGTGATTTCAACAGGATGGCCGTAGATCAGGGAAAACCAGGAAATCAGTGTCGGCCCGGGAAAAGTCAGAGATTTTGAAAAAAATCACGCAGAAGTCAGGGAATATGGAAGCCACTTTAAGTAACTGCCAACGATAACAAATTTGAAATAGTTTAATTTAGTTTAAAATTGTTTTATTTCTCTTATAAGCGATCAGGTGATAAGAATATTACGAGATTATGATTCTGGTCTTTGCATATTAATGAAAAATTGACCAGGAAAAAATTAGGGAATTTTGAAATTGAATTTTTGCGGCCACCCGATATAATATTCTTGTTGGTGATTTATTTGCCTAGTACTTGTATTTATTTTTTTTGCAGTTGCTTGCTTATGATGATTATATTTTTAGTTAACTATTTTATTATTTGGTTGAAAATTCAATTTTGTTGTTGTTGAAAAGTTATCTTAATGGTTTTAAAATTCGTCTTCTGTGTGCTAAAAATGTAACTGTTTGGTTGAAAATTAATCATTTTGGTTGAGGATTCCACTATTTTGTTTAATCAAATTCATCATTTCAGTTGAAGATATATCTCTTTGATGAAAAATTCAATTTGTTCGTAAATAATCAAATTTATTAACTAAAGACCTGCGTATTCCAGTTAAATATTCATAATTTGGTTTAAAATTCATCCTTTTGGTTGAAAGTTCACCTTTTTGATTTAAAATGAATTTTTGAACTCAAAATGTAACTTTTCTGTGGTTGAGTAAAAATAAACCTTTTTTGTCGAAAATCATGAACTTTTCCCATTTTTGGTTAAAAATGCAACTGCTTGCTTGAAAGTTACCTTTGTTGTTGAAAATTCTTTGTTGGTTAAAAATTCAACTATTTGGTTAAAAATTCAGCAATTTTGTTGAAAATTCGTTTTTTCGTTGTTGAAGCATCAACCATTAAATTTTGCGTTGAGAATTCATCTTTTTGTTGCAAATTTAACTTGTCAAATTGAAAATTAAACTGTCTTCTGAAAAATTCGTCTTTTGCCTTGGCAATTTGAATACTTGGTTGAAAATGCAACTGTTTTTGGTTAAAGTTTATTTTTTCTTGTTTAAAAATTCCATCACTTGTTTGAAAATTCATCCTGGTTGGTGATGAATTCAACTATTTGGTTAAAAGCTGAACTATTTTGTCTTAAATAAGTCATTTTGTTGCTTAAAAGTTCAACTATTTGGTTGTATGTGCAACTATTTGGTTAAAAACGAATTTTGTTTGTTGCTGGAAATTTAACTATTTAGTTGAAAACTCATCTTACAACTATTTGGGTGAAAATGCCAATCCTGTTTGGTAGATGAGGTTTCATGTTTTTTGTTTGCAAATTCGACGATTTGGTTGCAAATTCAACTGAGTAGACAGAAAATTTAATTATTTGGTTGAAAAATCAACTATTTTGTTAGAATTTTTATTATTTTGTGGGAAGTTCATCTTCTTTTGTAAAAAATTCAACTGTTTTTTTAACATTCGTCTTTTTGGACAGAAAATTGGGTTTGAAAGTTAATCTTTTTTTCTGAAAATTGGACTATCTCCTATGGTAGAACACTAATATTTTTTCGTTGAAATAATTTAATAACATAGAAATTAAAACAAAATGTAATGCTGATCTTTAAATATTAATGGTCAGTAAAAATAAAAAATCTAGTTTAAAGTGATCGCCATATTCTATTACTAATGTATTTTTCAAAAGCCTTGTTACCAATTGCAGCGTGGATCGAAATTACAATTGGAAAGTGCATTGCCAGTGTATTGTTTATCATATTGAACACAATTTCAGAAATCGGGTGCTTTTATGTCGGAATTGTGGTTTTCCATTATATGGTCTAACTTTGCGATGTAGCAGTTTACATCGACGTGGAAAATGTGCATTAGAGGTGGCAGACGCACACGTGTGGGAGTGCAGCTGATGTAATGTAATGCCGCAAAACATACCAGAGAGTGTACAAGCATCCTAGACATGCATATACACATTCCATTGCAATTTTGTTGAAAATTGTCGTAAAGAAATACCAAGAAGGAAATACTCTCTCCAACGAAATACTCCCTACCGGAAACGTGATCCCCGGAGCACTACATCTTAGTGGTGAAAAAAGAAAAAATACGAGGAATCGAAATCTGAGGAAATAGAAAGAATATTTAACTGAGATCCAAGAAGCTATCGCTTGGTGATGAGAAAAGCTATCCAATCGATTTTCAAGGAACTTATTAAAAAATAAGCTATTCCCGTTTACCAGAAAAAAGCTGTGTTTCCAAAACTGAAAGCTTTTCAATTTTGAATACTCCCTATTCGTACATAACTTTTTCTCTGATGTATAGCCACAACCCTCAGAAGTTTTTTTTTATACTGATACATATTTTTCAAACATTTATTAACGCACGTCTCGACTGAAAGTATTAAAATTTTGCAATTTTATCATTTGATTTTTTTTTTATAAAAACTGCGTTATTTGATCATCATGGGCTTATTTGAATCATAAATCGATACATTAAAAACGATTAGGTAGAAAAGGAATAATTTCAGATCAAAGCTGTTGAAGTGTGTGAAGCGTTCATAATTGGATATTTGGCATAAAGTTAATTGTAAAGCGCCTCCCGTGTGGAAACTGCCCAGCTTGGCCTCTTTTAATTCGTGGCCCTCGAGAGGCCCCACAAAGGCGGCCCACTGTGGAAACGCCCAGCTGGGCCCTCGCAGGGGCCTACATGTCTGCCCCTTTATGTTTTTCTACAAAAAATTCCAAGTCCAATCACCAAGGAAAACAAAAAAAACTTCAAAAATTAGTCCAAAAACAATGATTAAATTATTAGAAAAAATCAAAAAAAATATTTTTATCATAATCTTGTTTACCTTCTTTGGGATTGTCGAACATATAGAAACATTCTCCATTATGCAGCTAAATTCTAAAGCCAAAAATGACTGAATACAAAGGTTAGGTTTTTATAAAATTTTCACAAAAAAATGGTTGCTGACCATTGTTTTGATCACGTCAAAAACATTAAAACGTTGAAAGGCCAGCCAATACTGCGGAGTGCGGACTCATATACATTAGGATGAATAGAGCAAAGATATATTAGAGTGTTCAGAATACCGATCAGTCACCTATGACTATGATCACCGATCAGCTGTCATACAGTGCGGACTGCAGTCAGCTGGTTACCTAATCTGTAAAGTTTGAGAGATACTAGTGAGGTACGTGGCGAGGGTGCTCAGAAAGAATGACATTCAGAGGTCCCAATTGCGCTTTTTCAAGTCAAAAATGTTGATGGTCTGGTATGGTGAATGAGAAGTATAGTGATTCTTCGAAAGAAAACATGGATAAGAAAAATTTAAATAAAATTAGATGTAAAAAATATCGATCAGGCCAAAAAGGCTATATTTACAGTTCATAGTATTAAATTTTGATAACAAATAATAACTTTTTTACAATTAGGAATGTAATGTATGAACAATTGGCATTCTGAAAATGTCACCAGTTTATTTTTTATAGTTTTCTTTTGTTTTGAGTATACTAATTTTAGTGTAGAAATATTTCAATTGATTATAATTCAATTCTATAAATAATGATTCGGAGGAAATATACATTTCAATTGTAATTTCGCGCCAAATTCCGCAGTCATTCCTGTCATCTCATTGGCTGACTGGATTCTCGATCCGGTTCGATTCCGGGTGTTACGTTCCGTTCCATGGTCCAATGATTCCCTTCGACACCACTTCGCGTTCGCCTTCTCTCCACGTGGTGCTTTTAAGGTTAAAACAATCAATTCGTATTATTTCTATTTAAAAATAGTGAATAAACGTCATTCACGATGAGGCCTCCCCTATTATTAATCCTACGCAAACGTTTTCTGAAACTGCAATGTATCGATGTTTGGTTGGTAAGATTTCATGTAAAAAATATCTAGCTTCGTTCAGTATTAATATTGTCATAGTATTATTTATCAAATCTAAATATTCTTATTATTTTTATAGCCGCTTTAAAATTACTACATGTGAATAAGGAGGGGAAGGACCTTACCGCAAAGCATTTTCTACAGACGTAGGAACTGTGCTTAGAGGTTCGTAAGATTGGGATGGAGGCAGAAAGATAAGATCAAAAAGTTCGAACGCCATCATTATAATAGCAGCTTTTGTTAAAAAAAATAAGAATGGTATTCAGAGTCATTACCGATTTCAAAACATTAACTAAATATTATATACAAAGCGTCTTCAATCAAAAGTAATAAGTATGAAATAAAATTCTTATTTTGCACTTATTACATTTGGCAAAAGACGTTTTGTAGATAATAATATGTTAATTTTTTAGAACCGCTAATGATTCTGAATTGAACTCAATTTAAAAAAATTTTTAAATGCTCTTGCAGGGCAATAAAGGGGAAAACTACTTTAGGGCCTATGTAGGCCTTATATGGGGCTTCGCTGGGCACTACAGAGGGCCACCTCATTGGCCCTCCGTGGGCAGCCTATATGGGGCCTTCGAAGGTGAGCATGTCGAAACTATGTGGGCCCTTCGTTGTTTGCCAACGTAGGGCCAACGTAGTAAAAGGGCAAATTACGATGGCCCTCGCAGGGGCCAACTCAAAATTTCCACACGGGCTGCAACTAATTTTTTCTAATTGAAACAGTCTATATAAGCATGTAACTTTTGAAGTTGAACAATTTTTATTGTAGTAGCACTTAAAATTAAACAATATTGAATTGAGTTCTTTAAACATCTAATATTTTGCTTCCTCATAGAGGAAGCTTTGTAATGGTAACAATTTAAAAAAAAAAAATTTTAACTCGTTTACTTAAACGCTCCTCATTTAAAAAATATATAATAAAATGTTTTGAACCATTGTTTGGCTGCATGTGTGTGGATGCGTGGATTATTTTCACCACTAAGATTTCAAAACGGACCAAAGGATTTCTGAAAATATTTATTATCTTTTTTCCAGCACCTTAAAATATTTTGAAAATGGGTTTTTCATAGTAAAATTTTTTCCTTAACATAATTCAAAGTTGATGCAAGAACATAAAAGATTCCTTGGTACAAGACGAATCGACTGATATATAATATTAATGCATTTTACAGAAGAGAGTAAGGAAGTTATGGTCATATATAATATTGTAAAAATCGGTTTTTTATAGTTAAACTTTTTTCATGACCATGTAAGATCAATAACAGAATTGCTGTGAATTTTTTTTAAATATATGATAAAATGTAATACACCAGATAAAAATATACGAAATTGTTACTATTTTCTTATGAGCTATAATATGAATTGGCAAATTTGTATTGATAGATGGATTAATATAACATACATTACTGGTTCATGGATCTAGGTGAAATGATTAAAATGTGAATATAAAACGAATTCGAACTGCATTATTAAAAAAACGTAGAGAGATTCAATCTCAAAATAGTGAACTATTGAATTTCAAATTATTTAATTATGAATTCAGAGCTCGGATTACCTTCTGAGGTCCAAAATAGTATCGATGGTGGCATAAATTTGGAAAAATAGTAGAAAAATCGATTCATGGATTTTTTCAAATAATAAACTGATATATAAGTCACGCAGTCCAGAATCGTTGTGAGAAAGTTGCATAAGTGATGTAAGTCACATGGCATTTTGAAAAATGTATTCCTTTAGGACTACAGAGAAAAGAAGTTTCACAGAAAGAATAACAATTTGTATTTTTTGTTTTTGCTTTTTAATGAAGAAAATTGAATTTAACGTTATACATATAAAAAAATACATAGAGCACTAAAAAATACGTAGTAACTTAAATTTTCTTCTCTTTAGCATCAACTTTTAACGCTTTTTGACGCTAATGTGTATAATATTCGTAACTGAATGACTTTCTTTACTCTACTAGATCATTACTATTATTTTTAAATCAATAAAAATAGACTGGTATAACATTAATAGATGAATGTAAAAATTGACAATATCATTTCCCTGGAATATTATGTGCTTGTATTTAGAAGAATAATTTTTTCTAATTACAGGGTTTCATTAGGCCTATTTTTTCCACAATGCCCCATGTCCAAATTATTTTCAGTTTACTGCACATCAAAATAAATTTGATTAAATATCTTTTGTAAGAAAGTTTATGATGCAGCTGCTAGATACATGTGTTTTTTTATGATTAAACGTAGAATTACAAAATAACGTTTTTTTCTCGTTTTTCATTAATTTTATGGCTGAAAAGTTTAATTTCCACATTTAAACTAATTAATAATTGAAGATTATTGAATGCATTTCAAGATGTAAAAATTCAATTGCACTTATGTTGTCTTCATTTGACCAAAATAACCAATTTAGTAGCCCGTGTAATTCATACCTACAAAACACTTGATTGTTAGTTTATTCCCACTTAAAAATGTACTTTAAAATAAAAACAATTTATTAGATAACCTCGTAATTCATCATCTGATAACATTATGATTGTAGGAGCAAAAGTAATTTGAAATTCCGTTATTTTATATTTTTGGAATAATTACGTTGTTCTGAAATACTTTTGGCAATTAAAAAACTAATTGAATTATTTCAACTTTTTGATTATCAGCCGTATGGTTCACTTTTTCAATACCTTCATCTGAAAAATGTGAGATCTTAAAAACATGGGATAGCCATAAACAGTTGAGAGACCCTGGTGGTAAAAACTAAGAAGCTAGCACTCAGTCAGTCACTCATTCACTCACTCGTACCCGTAACTTTATTCTCATGTGTCTCGTTGAAACCGCTGAAGCTTCTCGATTTTCTTTCCTTCTTGAGAAGGTACACCATAAAATACACGACTTAATGTATTGCAAAAAGCACATCGCAAGCTATATGAAACGTGGCAGGGTACATCAGAGAAAATTAAAAAACTGTATTCACGTCTTTAGAAAAACATACGTTTCAAAAATAAATCTATACAAGTTGACAACATAAATTCATTTGACACCACCAAATTTTGATTTTAGGCAATTTGAAAACTTTCCTAACATTCTTCAAGATGGACAATTTTCGAAGTTTCGCATGCATAAAAAATTATTTTTAGTCCATATCAAAATTTTCCGAAGCGTCAAAAGCAAGCCCAAGCTCAAATTTTAGGCAGTATATTCTGGAAGTGTGATAAAACCATAATAGCAATTTCAGTATAGATCCAAACCAAATCGACACGGACTCGAACCCACGAAAATTGTTATTGTCAGTAAGCGTGGGTATTAGGAATCTACGTCAAGAGTACAACCAGTTTTTCTACTGCTCTATGATGGGTGGCCGCAAAAATTCATTTTCGAAAATTCCCTAATTTTTTACTGATCTTTTCCAGCTTAGATTTTCATTTTCCCTGAACATTAATATTTAAAGACTAAAATTCTATCTGTTATAACATTTTTAATATAGAATCTTTCATAAATGGAATATAAAAATTTAAATTTGAAAAAGTGAACTATTAAAACCTAAAATGACAAAACCGACTGATGTTCTTCTGTATTTAGAAGAATTCAAATTAATTTAAATGAGTTGGATGAAACTTATAAGAATACAAAGTCAATTTAAAGGATTTTCAGGACAATGAACAGAATTAGATGAAATTCATAAAAATTCAAGATTAAATTTTTAAAAATCAAAGGAATTAAAACTGATTTTTTTTAATCTATTGAATTTAGTAGAATTGAGGCTCCAGATGCAAAAAGGAGATATATAATTATTTTGCTGGAATGGCGAGGCCCCCGAGCACTTGAAAATAAAGTTTTTAATTTCAATTTTTAAAATACATATACACATCCTGAATTAAATTCCGCATATTTTTCTTTCGATGCTCAATTCGTGCACAAACAACTTTGATCGTTTCGGAAGTCGAATGAAATTTTGAGCAAGCAAAAACTGTCAGTGAGAAAGTTGGCCAGGAAGGTTCAAAGAAGTTTTCTTGAATTTTTTAGCTCATTTGAAATAGTAGTTAACAAACTGTTAATGTTTAAATTTTCCAACGCGATCGACGTTAGGTGGAACTCCGTCGCAGAGGCCGGTCAGATACACATAATTTTTATTTAAAATACCAAAAATCGGGACTTATTCTAAGTTACATACAATGGGTAGTGATCAATCAGAATCATGAGTGTCAAATTTTTTGTTGTATTAAAATAAAAATATATAATGAATAAACCCAAGAGGACCAAAAAAAATTAAAGTGGAAATGCTATATTTAGCGCAGATTTTAATTGGTAAATATTAATTATTCCAAGAAACACATAAAATACAAGACTTTCAACTTCGACTCAAAAAATAATTTTAGGTAAATTTACTGGTAAATTTAACCAGACTTTCTCTAGTTAAAGCTTTTGATTATCATTTTAAAACAATAGTAGATTTATTCTAAACATGATCTCTAATTTTTTTGTTAGTAAAAACCGTCACTGCATTTATATTATGAAATTTTTTACAGATTCCATAATACGTATTCAGATATAACTTTAAAAAAACAAAACTTGAAAAAAAAACAAAGAAAGGAAACAAGTACGGATTATTATTTATTTTTAAGAATTTTATGAAGCTCATGTCTCTAGAAGTGGCAACGTTTATATATTTTAATTAGAAAGAAAACAAAAGGATTATTATAAATCATGATTTTCCATGTTTTATTGCATTTGAATTGAAAAATCTCTTAGGTACTATAAGGCAGAATTGACTTAATTCTAGGACAACAACGGCTTGCTGGACATGGCGCAGCCTACGCAGGAGATAATCGATCGTGCCGGAAAATTAAAACATTAACAGTTTCTTAACTATTTTTTCAATTGAGCTAAAAATTTCCAGCAAACTTCTTTGAACCTTTCTGATCAACTTTCTCACTGACAGGTTTTGCTTGCTCAAAATTCGCTCAACTCCCGAAATGATTAAAGTTGTTTGTGCACGAATTGTGCAACGCCTCGGCAAAAAATTATTAACTATTTTTCAAATAAAAATTTTCAACTTTTGCTAACGTCATCGGTCGCTGAAGATGTCAACGCATACTTCGCATGAATTTTATTATAAAATATTAAAAAGTGCGGACTTCGTCGCGAGTTGAAGTGAAAAAAGGCGAAATATTTTAATCACAGAAAAAAAACGGTTTTTTCTAAATAATTCAGAAAATAAAAAAGCTACAACTTTTTCTATCCAGAGAAAAAGATGCGGAATTTAATTTACGATGTGTATATGTATTTTAAAAATTAGAATTCAAAACTTTACCCTCAAGTGCTCAGGGGTCTCCCCACTCCATCAAAATAATTTTACATCTCCTTTTTGCAACCGGAGCCTCAATTTAGAAGAATTCAAGTGAGTTCAAAAAATTCAAGAGAATTCCAAAAAATTCCGAAGAAATCTGGGATAATTATTAAGGATTCAGGGTGAATTCCAAATGACTTCAAATGAATTGCAAAAAGCAGTTGAGAATATTTTCAAATCTTAAACTCTACGATATCCCTCACTTCATGGAAATGAATACTTTAAAATTCATTGAAATATTTCAAGATCTCGTGAAATTACATAAAATCTGATATTTTCCGAAATCCTGGAGAACTTATTTAAATACCTTGAGTGCTCTTGAAATCCCTTGAAATCGTTAAAATCTTATACAATACCTTGGAATCCTTTAAAATATCCTAAAACCTTGTGGGTCCTATAAAATCGTTCCATATCTTCAAAAATTGTAAGAAAATCTTTACAACCGCAGGACATTTTTTAAATATCTTAAAATCATTAACATCATTTGAAATCCCTTGAAAATTTTCGAATTTCTTGAAAATGCCCTCGAATCTTAAAATTTCCCTAAAATATATGAAATCACCTCATACCTATATACCTATTTCACTACTTTCCAACCGAGCAAGTCACGCCTACCCCGAAAGGGAAATGGCTTAATGGTATAATAATAATAATAATAATTTGAAGAAAAAGGGGGAGGAGAAAGAGGGGAGAGAAAGACAGAGTTATGGAATCCGTTCGTTCGGTCATTTTTGCAATTCACTCCCGCCCCAAAAGAACATTCACTTCAAAAAGATTATAGCGATCTTATCTGAAAATGGTGTCTGAAAAGGGGACATATCTCACATGAGGCAAGTCACACCTGCGGCATGTCACATTTTCGACATGTCACATCTGCGACATGTCACATCTGAGGCATATCACATCTGCGGCATGTCACATATACGGTATGTCACATTTACGGCATGTCACAACTGCGGCATCTCTATCTAGCGGCTTCTCTCCCGCGCAGCATTTTTCACAGCACGGAGAAAAATGCGGATTTAGGAACAAGTTTTGAGGACATGAAGTTTAAAAGTGAATCCCAAACATCCCGGATCGTGCTCAGAAATTCAGGACTGAGAACCGTAATTTAGGAATCGGGATCCACGATGAATATTTCGAGACTCTTTCCCGACTGAGTCGGGACTGATTCCTAAACTGTAGGCAGCACGCTTCTTCCGGATAGAGCGCTGGGCGCACAGTACTCTTCTAGCAAAATTCATCCTGGATCCGAATCGCTTGAAATACAGGACTCAGTTCCTATTTTTCGAATTCTATTTTTCTCCGTGAGTGAAATTTACATTTTTTCGGCATCTCTCACTGCACCCCAGTGACTGGCCATAGAAATAATGTTAGCTGAACTCCTACCCCTTTCCCAACGTCTCGTGAGGGGCGAGAAGGCAACCTTGTGACTGGTCACAGAAATGATATTGGTCGAGTTCCTTTCCACTGGTGAGAGATACCACTAGGTAGAGATGCCGCAGTTGTGACATGCCGCAGATGAGACATGCCGCAGAGACTTGCCGCATGTTAGATGATAGGGACCCTTTGAAAAGTGATTTGAGAAAAAAGTGACTAAAGGTGATTGTGTGGCAGCCCTGATTACTCTTGACAGATATTTAAACGAGGCGTTCATAACTCGACCGATGGAGTGTACACTGACTTCATGTGAATTCAAGTAACTTCACACCAGTTACTTCAGAGAAGGTGTACACCTGACTTCAAAAGTTGTTAACCCCTCGTTGAAGTGCCTCTTACAGAAATTTCCTGACTTTCGCCATTTTTTTAATCCCTGATTTTTCCCCGGCTCCCCCTCACAAACAAAATTTCCTGACTTTTCCCTGGTTTCCAGGTTTTCCCTCATAAGCTGATATCATGGTTCCATCTTTGACATATCGGAAATAGGATATTGCTTCTCTCAGAGTAGAAGGAAAATATTTTCTTCAATATTCTACTGCTTCTGTCTAAATAAATTTATTAACCCTTCGAAGAAAGGTGCATAATGTTTTGAAAGTTTGAGCTGGTGCGAATGTATATTTAGATTAAGTGAGAACATTTGACGAGATCCGATGCGAAAGGCACTTGACTAAAGATGCACTAGGTAATACGAGATGGATAGTATGTTCTCATACTCGTATATCATGCAACCACTCGATCAATGCCCTATCATGCGTTGACAGTGACTTACGCATTTGTGTGCTATCGCTCATACGTGAACGCAAACATCCAGTTTCTTGCAGCTGGTATCATCGTCATTTGTTACTAGGTAAACTGAAGAGATTACTTACCGGATTCCAGAACGCTGTAACGCGGATTTGACGTGTCGATTGGCAGCATATTTCGCACCCATGATATTATAGGCGGTGGCGATCCGATTGCAGTGCAAGATAACAAGGCGTTGTGTCCCATTTCGACAACTTTAGTCGTTGGAGCCTGGGTGATCATGGGAAATCCAGTTGGCAAGCTTTCAGCTGAAACAAAGCATTCACATTTTATTAATTTATTTTCTGGATTATTCATACATGTCATTTTAAAATAGGGATTATTTTAAAGGGGCCGTTTACAAAATCGTTACCAAAAAAGACAAATTTAACAGAAAATACATAATTTGTCAATAAAATAGTTCAATCCTAAATAATAGTTAAAATATTTAATAGTTGTATTTTTAATTAAACCGATCAATCTTCAGCAAAAAAAAATAAATTCATAACAGAGATGATCGGATTTAAAAACAAAAAAGTTTATTTCGTATCAACAAAGATGACATTTCTAGTAAAGTATTTGAAATTTCTTTTAAAAAAGACGAATTTTCAACCAAACTGTTAAATTTTCGACTAAAAAAATGAATTTTCAACAAAACAGAGAAATTTTTAATTGAACGATTAGATTTTCTACAAAATAGTTGAGTTTTTAACCAAATAGTTGAATTTACAACCAAATTGTCTATTCTTCGAATAAAAAGATTAAACTCTGATCAGAAACAGTTGGATCTGTAACAAAACAGTTTATTTTGAAACCAAATTTTCTATCCGAAACAACGAATGTTCAACAAAAGATCGGAATTCTTGACCAAAAAGGATCACTTTTTAAGAAAATAATTGAACTTTCAAGCAAAAGAGATGAATTTTAAACGAAATAGTTGACTTTTTAACTCAATCATTGATATTTCCAGCTACAAAAACGAAATTTTCTACCAAATGATCGAATTTTCAAAGAAAAATGATTAAACTTCAACCAAAAGCAGTTTTATTTTCAACAAAATAGTTTAATGTGTAATCCACAGGAACGACTAGTAGAAATTTCAACCAAGAAGAATGAAGCTCCAACCAAAAATAGTTGGGTTCTCTTATTGGGTTCTATTATTTCAGTTCGTTCTTGAGCAAAGTTTCTTCAATATAGGGAGAAAAAAGGAATTCTTTTAAAAAGGGGAATATGGAAAAGACTGTAAAATCTCTCATTTGCACAATATTAAAAAATTGTGGTCAACAATTTCACATTATGAAGCTCTAATATCTATATTTTGAGACATGTTCAATATTTTAGAGAAAGCATGACGGGTGTTTCTGTTTGTTGAACGGAAAATTATAGCCACTGCGGCGTAAAGTCAGGATCGATCATATTGAGAGAAGAAGGATATTTTGGCGAGCTTCTCCAATCGTCGATTATACATTTGAGATGTCTAGTACATTTCACAACCCAGGGGTAACATTCTGGCGAAGAGACGCGTCCCATGGTCATTCCTTTGGGACCTAAAGTTACGGAAAGCCATTGGAACTGTCCATCCTCTGCCTCCCGTTCCTTACTAGAGAACAGAGACACTCGAGGACAGTTCACTGATATGGATAGATGCGTCTATCGAGTCGACGTCGAAACTCCGGATTCGAATCAGAATTCAATATCACACGAAACTTTGAGAAAAAGGCTTACGAGCACGAGAAAGAGGACCGTCTGCAAAAAATAAAATAAAAAAGAAAGCAAGAAAGTCTCGGTTCGCTTTGCGCTGCCAGATCTTGTTTCAATGAGATCTAGGAAAAAGATAAAACCCCCTATATTTGAAAGGAAAGCCGTCGACCTCTCTACGACACTTCCACATATTTTCTGTTTATAAAGAGAAATACCATAAAAACAATTAAATTGTAAAACTACGGGCTATTCGGTAAGATCAGGAAAGGAGGGATAGGATGTGAAATTCGGCCATTTTTTTATCGTTCGTTGCTCGGATTTTTCAATAACGTCATTCCAGTTTTAAATAAAATTAATTAAAATCAAAGAAATTCAAATAGAATAATTGTATGCAATTTTAGATGCGGCCAATTGAAAATTGTAAGCATTCTTATTCGAATAATTTAAATAAAAAACCCCATCAAAATCAGATAGTATTTTAAAATAAGATGTAATAAATTGTATATTTTACAATTGCAAGTGGTTGAAATTGAACACTTGAAGCGGAAATGCTAGGTAGTTCTAAGTCGAATCAATCTCATATTGCGGGAGAGGCTGAAAACCTTTCTAGAGGAATAATTTCAAGCGTTCAGTAATTTTTTTGTGACAGGTGAATGGATTAGTTTAATGAACAGTGTGTGAAAAAGTATATGGCACTAAATAATAATAAAATGGAAGTAGTTTTCCATGATATAATGAATATAGCACATAAATCGTTAAGAGAGTCATAATACCCCCATTTGTTCAATACTTGTAAACAGTTGCAAAATGTTAATTTTTTCACTGAAACAGGTATAAAAAAGTGAGAAAGTATAATTTCAGTAGAAAAAGCAATTTCTTCAGAAAGTTTAGCACAGTTTGGCTTTCCCTGATTATAAATTTTTAATTGGAACTTTTAAAAGAAAGGGCTTCAAAATTGCAGGTAATTTCAAAATGAAAGTCTCAATAATTAAACAATCATAAATTAAAAAAGCTAAAAATTTAATAATGTGAGGCGGAAACTTAATAAATATTATGAAATATTCAAATCAATAACATTTAAACTTGAACAATTTATAATACTGTGTGCATGGATACTATAGACGGAATAACTATTTAATTTCAAATTGAAAGCGTAAATGAAGGGTGGCAGTACAGAACTAGATAACCAACGTTTTTATCGAAAATGGATTTATTGCATAATTTTATTTTTTTTTAACTTTTTCTCGAGTGAACCCGGTTTTTCGTCATAGCCACGGACTAAGTCAAGTGACTGATGAGATGAGGATCTTATAAGTTATTTTAATACGACTGGGTTGCAGTCAAGTGCAATTATTATTATTATTATTATTGTTAGGGTTGAGACCACAAAAACCCCTGATGCTTGGATAATCTCGTTTCCTCCGCTTGTAGGCCTAAGCGTGACCCAGAAAACCTCTCCATATCGCCAGGACCACATCCACGTTATTGGCCGACATGTCCGACTTACAAATGCAGTAACTATACTGCATAAAGAATTCTTAAAAAATCAAGTACACATTGTAGTGAAAAGGATTTTTTCGAAATCCCATTTTTGGATACAATAATTAAAAAAAGATGTCAAGGTAGTTATCATTTTTTTAAACCTTTTAGCATCGATATTTTTTGAAATTATTTTCGTTCAATGAAACACAACAAATTTATATTTTTTTCTGATGTTTAAGCAGAAAATGTATGTTATGCTATCGCGGTATTCAATTTTGATTAGTCTCGGAACAGGATAATTTGTTTGGATCGAATTTTCATGAATTTTCGAATTTTCATGTAAAAAATCTCTGTCGATAATCTCCTAATTGGCTGAATTTTTAATACGAAACTTTTTTACCCATATTCAGATACATAATATCTCGAGAATGTTTTTATTTTTTATTATAACTGAAAATTGAATTTTTTATTGCAATCCACAGCCGAGCCTAATTGAATTTCGGGTCAATGCCACTTTGAGATTGTCAACTTGCAAATCTATATTGTTAAACCAGGATAACTTTTTTTAATTAAACTTTTTTGGCCTCAATTAATCAACAGTTCAGATTGGGAGTGGACTTTTGTTTCATATATAAATAGTAATTTTGGTTTTACAGAATGCTTTTTCGCTCGCCTGAAAAATCCCATTTTGTTGGATATGCAGTTCTATACTGTCACCCTTCAAATATTGTAAAACTTTAAACTAAAAACGTTCCCACTCGAATAGTTTCAAATATAAACATTAAAAGATTTAGGTCAGTTGCACTTTTGAAACATTCAAAATTACAAAATTTCACATTAAAAGCCTCATCGATAGACAGTTTTTAGATTGAATTCTTCCAAATTGAAATTGTTTCAAATTAAACCATTTTAATTTAAAAGCGATCAGAATTGAAAAAAATGCACACTGAAATATTGAAAATTGTATGCTTTCAATTAACACATGTTTTAAAACTCTATAACAAAATTGTAACTGAAACTTCCAAAATTGTATGGTTTCAAATTTAAATCGTTCAAACTGGTAGAATATAAAACGGAAGCCCTTAATAGTTGTACAATTTTCAGTTTGAAGCGTTTGACATCAAAAAAGTTTGTAAATGAACAATTATGAATTTGCAGTCTTCGAAACTGAATAAATCCAAATTCGTAAACTTCGAAATAAAAAATAAAAATAAAATCAGTAAGCCTTGAAGACGTGGAAATCCGAAAAAGCTTTCAATTTTAAATTTATTAATCAGTATCTAAATTGGTTAAAACGAAATAGAGTATAGCTTTACCAAAATATTAATTTTTGTAGTAACTAAAATTTCCAAAAACAGTTTCCGATAAAGATTTACAGTCCAAGTCTGATAATTTGCCATCCGATAACTGTACACTCCCCTTAAAACGTCACCACACGTACGGCACGCACACTAATTGGGGTTCTCCCACTGCGTGTGCTATTGTGCTCATGATTTGCGCATTTTTCGTATGCATGCGCGCACCTAATATCGTGCTACTAGAGGAGATTTAAATTGGATTTAAATTTTTAATTTTTTAAGATTTTAATTGGACTGTACTTTTTTGGAGAATTATTAATATACGAAATGTTTACGAAGTTTATTAAAAGAATTTGAGAATAAATGGCTTTTTGAAATTTGAATTTACTTAAAATGTAATATTTCAGAAGACGATTTATAGTAGAGTTTCTAAAGTCAATATTTAAGTTAGTTAAAACTTATATGACTAGAAGTCCCTTATTTAATAAGTTTTAATTCACGCATTTTTATAGATTGCACACAGATAAATAAAAGATGAAATTAGGTGAGATATATGAAAGTTTGTTTTTCATATTTTAGTTATTTTCTTTAGACTATAGTTATGATTACCAATACCTTATACGACTTCTTTGTGATATATTAAAAAAAATTCTGGTTTCTTCCATCAAAATTGAAGGAGGAATATGTTTTGCATTTATTATGACAGGATAAAGCATGATCAATAAAAATGTGAGAAGTGAATAGCAAAATAAGATTTGTGGTAGTATATAGTATATAAGTTTTCAGAACACAACTTTCGTGAAATTTGAATTCGATGATATGGAGAAGAAATATTGAAAGAGGGACGCACGACTTGGTGGTTCGACAAGATTTAGTCGCCCTTTGTGAAACTTTTCCTGTTTATTCTTCTATTAGAGTCATCGAAGTAAAGTTTCTAACTAGACGTGTTTCAAACATGAATTTTACAACTTTCGGTTTCGCTCACATTTGATTCATTCACTAAAATGCGAATCACTTGAATTGAGTACAGTCAATGAACGTTTTTCTTTCTCGTTTTCGACATAATTTTCTAGATGGAATTTTAAAGTTGTAGATAGATCGAACATAAACGTTAACAATGGAAAAGTTTGATGTGTTTTTTTATCTGTACTTGAAAAGCTTTTATTCGATCAACTGAGGAAAATGGAATTTTTCAGTATTTGACAAAGTAAAATAAGTCTCGCATTGTGCAGTAGGGCGGAGTGAAAATAACCATATTAGTCGAATCGTTTGAGCTGAGTGAAAAAAATTTGTATGTTGACATTCGAAAAAAGTAAAAGAAATTTAAAATCGGTTAATATCGTATATACATTTTCAACAAAATAGTGCAATTTCGAATTGAGAAGAATAAATATTCAATCAAGAATAGTTTGATTTTCTTACTAAGTTCTATTAATTTGGTTCGCATTAGAGCGCAAAAATGAGAAAAAGGGGATGTTTCTTGAAAACAGGGAAAACGGAATTCTTTAAAAAAGAGGGAAAGAGGAGAAAGCGAGAAAGAGCTAGTATGTAGTTTGCAAGTAAGATTTAATATATTGGTTTTTCTTACACGATGAATATTTTTACATATATTTTTTACCACTGAGGATGTTTTATTATGTGCTGCCGTTGAAACTAAAACTAACCATTATTCGATAAACTTTAAGGTCTTTTATTGAAAAGTAAACAAAATTCCCAGTCCAAGTGAAAGTTCAGTGGCCATACTAAAAAAAAATTTCTTCAATCAAAACACTGTTTTGTTGGATATAAATGAAAATTTAGTTGAATCGGACAAATTTTGGTTGATTCAAGTAACTCGTTTTCTGAATGCGCCATGTATGATTTATACATAGAGGCATTTAACCTAACCTAAGCTATTGTCTAATCAGTTGAATTCAATGATTAATCATTTTATGATTTAGTAACCCACTTCTCACTGTTTCTAATAAAAAGTGAGTATTCTCCAAAAGCTTTTCAAACCCAGTTTCGAAATTCATATCTTGATCAGAAAGACAATATCTTAAAATGAATTACTGATTTTCCAATTTTGACTGGGTGAACTAGTAAGTGACTCAACTAAAACAGTAACTGGAATATATCAGTGACGCCAAAATTATAGATTCAACCAGTGATATAGCGCTCCCGCGGTGAAGACATAAGCTTCCGGTCCTCTCGTACGCGCAGGTCGCCAGCCGCGCCTGTGCTTTGTTCATTGTGTACTAATGTTTATGTTGAAAATATTTAGGGCATGACTGCACGGCTCTTATTCCGCTGAATAAACCAGTGAAACTCACTGATTGTCAGTGACACACTTCTGGCTGTTTCAACCAGTGAGACTTTACTGGTTCATTTTAAAAGAGCACAATCACGGTGTAAACGAGACAACAAAATCTAATCAGTTTTACTGATCCCAGCACGTCGTATAGGGTAATAACAGATATAAGGCTAGCAACTGCTCCGTTAAAACTTCTGCTCCAGATAAAGTGGCAGTAAAATGAAAAGTCACGTTGTAATGGAAAAAAATGGTGACGTAGTCCACATTCTGGAAGGTACCGAGAGGGTGATGAGTATGACACATTGTGGTCAAGTGTCGTCGAAAAGCCACAAAGGTTCAAAGAGATAGAAAAAAAGAGACGAGGAAAGACAGAGAGATTAAGAATAAACGAGATAGGGGTTTTAAACTGGAAAGAGAGGAAAGAGGGAGAAAAGAGGAAGAAAGACAAATTCCTTCTGATCGTGGTTGCGGGGTTTGTACAAACGCCCGCTGAAACGAGGGGTAGCGACTACCGACATTTTGTTGGACAATACTTTTGCGGACGATTCAAGGTTGTATTGTTTGCCGGTTCTACGACGGAAAGGGGGTGAACTGAGGAAGTCTGCGGGCGATTTCTATTGTCGGCACGCGGTGCTCACTGATATAATTGGCGTCGCCCTGCGGATAACGTTGCGATAACCAAAACGATAACGAGCACAAAAGAAACGGCCTTTGACACTCGTGAAGAAAACGAAAACAAAGAGAACCAGAAATACGCGCCATCAGATGAAGCTGCCATTTTTTTTTAATTGCGGTCCGAGACATTTTTAATGACCTCGGAGAGGCAAACAATATCGGAAGGATATGTCCCGACGAACAGTGGAGCAAAAAAAGTTACTGTGGACATATCAATTTATAGTCTACTCTATTCATTCGATTCGAAAGTTATGAATAAATTAATGAAGAAAAGTTATTTTTCGAAATTGGCACTATTTAGCTAATTGAAATACAGAGATTTGATACAAAATGCAAAAGAAACTACTGTTTCATTGCCATTTTTCCTCATTGATTTTTTATATTTTTTTATATTATGTTTAGCTATTTCTCAATTAATAGGGTCAATTTCTTACGGAATTAACTGAGAATCACTTTTCGATCATTCTTCGATATGATTCTTTGCAAATTCAATGAATTATTAATTATTTAAACAGTTTCCATAAAACAAATGCAGAGTGGCAGTTGTTCAACGAATAAGTAAAATTTTTAACCAAATAGTTGAATTTTCAAGCCAAAAGACGAATTTCTAACAGAAAAGTTCAGTTTTAACCAAGAAAGGTATTTTTTCTACGTTAAAAGATGAATTTTCTATCCAAACAGATGAGTTGTCTATCAAAATAGTTGCATTTGAAAAAGAAAATTAATTTTTAACCAAACAGTATAATAGGCAAATTTTTCAATAATTAGTTGAACTTTCAAGCAGAGTACACAAGAATTATTATTTATTTTAAAAATTACAATAGTTTGGCTATTGGCCAATGAATAAGCTAATTTTCAACGAATACGCTCAATTTTTGTTTACGGAATCGACTAAGACTGTCTTTCCCATGACTCTGCTATAATACTTTTGTTTTGTGTAAAACTTCTTTAAATAATTAATAATTCTCGTCAACTTGGAAAGTATTATAAGAGTTATCGATTTCGTAAACAAAAATTAAGCATATTCGTTAAAGATAGCTAGACTCTGAATTTTTTTATGAATACTGCTTGAATAATTGATAATTGTGGTCAATTAAAAAAATATCATAGTATATAACCATTGGAATAAACTACTTAGTTATTTCCATAAAAAATTAGCGTCTCCGTTGAAAAATATCCCAAATGTGAGTTTGCTTATAAAAATTGTTAAACAATTGCCAAATAGCTTCTATTTTCAATTAATTGTTATAAACAATTAATTTGTATCACATTTTGTACAAAAACTCTGGATTTGAATGAAAGAAAATAAAAAATAAATAAAATAATAAAATCTCGAAAAATAACTTTCCTTCATTAATTTGCTTATAACGCAACATACATTTTTTTAATTGTTAGCATTCATTGTGAATTATTTACAGATAGTTTGAGAAGAAACATAAGACCTTTTTGATCAATCTGAAATTCTTAAAAAAATGGTATTTCCGAAAAATTAAAAAAATTTCCAACTCTGTGGTTAAATGAAAAGTCAACCAAATTTTTTATGAAAAATGCAAACGTACCCAACTTTTTGAAATTCAAAAAGCTTTCATTTAAAAAATACGTCTGAATCGAATAAATAGTGTAGGCTAACGATTTCGCTGCAGAAACTTTTTTTGACCCACTGTGTGACGTACCGTATATGCCCTTTTCGCCTATTCTAAGTGAAAACAACAATGTTATTAATGTTTAGTAAATGTTGATTAGAAAATTTTGAAAGAACTTTCAAAATTTTCGTGGTGATGCTTTAATTTTTCATTTTTAATAATTTTGCAGTTTCAAACTGTTCATACTATAACAATTGTAATGATTTGATTAAATTTTTTTTTTTAATTACAATTAATAACATTTTTCAAATTCCTGAATGTATCACAATAATTCCTAAAACTAAAAATTAAGAATTGCTGAATCTCAGACGCTTAGAAATTGAAATAATTTAATTGTATCCGAAACAATAAAGTTTAATTTGTAACTTAATTGGAATATT
This sequence comes from Andricus quercusramuli, assembly GCA_932178445.1. Lineage (NCBI taxonomy): Eukaryota > Metazoa > Arthropoda > Insecta > Hymenoptera > Cynipidae > Andricus > Andricus quercusramuli. The sequence goes on along the minus strand of CAKNXH010000307.1, from coordinate 784,890 downwards.
TCGGAAATGTTAATTATTTGAAATTCACAATTGAGCATGCTTCATTGAATTTCTTTAAAACAGGATAATATTACAAAGTTTTGAATTTGAAAAAAGTTAGAGTCTGAGTGCTCCACATTTTTATTTGTTTAATTTATAATGCTAAGAATGATAAGAAACTTCCGAACTGAAATTTAATTCATAATTTTTAATTGTGCCATTTTAATTTGTTTCGTTCTGAATGTTTCAACTTTCAGATTGTTAGGGTTTGGGATACTCAGAATTAAATGGTTTGTTTTATATATATATATTATATTTCAACATTTATCAAATCTGAATGCTCTACTAAATTAGCTAAATTGTAAAAAGTATGTTGTAAAATTTTAGAAATTGTACAATTGAAGACGTTTTAATGGCATTTTGTATTTAAAAAAAAATTAATTTCCACATTTTCAATATTAAAAATGTTGTAAAATACTTTTAATTCATCAAAACTATAATTCATAGCATTTTGAACATTTCATTTAATTTTTAATTTTAATTTTTGCACACTTTACATTTTCCATGCTGACAGGTGGACCGTAGGAGTACGGGTGACGGACAACTTTGCACGTGCCCAACTGTGCACGTCCATCTGTGCACGTCTAAGACCACAGGAGCCCATCTGTGCACGTCGAAATTAGAAGTGCACAGTTGTCACTTGGACAACTGTGCACGTCGAAATTTAGACGTGCACAGATGGAGTCTTGTGCACTTTACCGTGCACAGATGTCACTTGCCCAACTGTGCACGTGCACATATGTCCCTTGCCCATCTGTGCACGTGCACATATGTCCCTTGCCTAACTGTGCACGTGCACAGATGTCACTTTTCCAACTGTGCACGTGCACAGATGTCCCTTTCCCAGCTGTGCACGTGCACAGAAGCCATTTGCCCAACTGTGCACGTTTATGTGCTTAAGTAAAGGTTGTACTTAAATAATTCAGAGAGTTCAAGGAATTCAGAGAATTCAAAGAATTCAGAAAATTCGAAGAATTCACAGAATTCGAAGAATTCAAGGGATTCAGAGGAAGCAAGGCATTCAGCAAATTGGAGGCATTCAGCGAATTGAAGGAATTCAACAAACTTAAGTAATTCAGAGAATTCAACGAATCCAGGGAATTCAGAGGATTTAATTAATTCAGAGAGTTCGAAGAATTCAGAGAATTTCTTGCATTCAGAGAATTCAAGGGATTCGGAAAATTCAAGGTATTCAGCAAATTGAAGGCATTTAGCGAATCCAAGAAATTCAACAAACTCAAGGAATTCATAGAATTGAAAGAATTCGAGAAATTCTGAGAATTCAAGGGATTCAAAGAATTCAAAGGATTCAAGGTTTTTAGAAAATTTAAGGTATTCAGAGCATTCAAGGGATTCAGAGAAAGCAAGGCATTCAGCAAATTGAAGGCATTAAGCTATTTCAAAGAATTCAGCGAACTCAAGGAATTCAGAGAATTCGACGAATTCCACGAATTAATAGAATTAAGGGAATTAAGAGAATTCAGGAAATTCAGAGAATTCAGGTTACTCAGATAATTCAGGGAATTCCGCGAATTCAAGGAATTCAAGGCATTCAGAGAATTCAACAAATTTAACGAATTCGAGGAATTCAGAGAAAGCAAGGCATTTAGCAAATTGGAGGCATTTAGCGAATTGAAGGAACTCAACGAACTCAAGGAATTCAGAGAATTCAAAGAAGTCAACAAAATCAACAAATTCACGGAATTCAGAGAATTGAACAAATTTAACGAATTCAAGGAATTCACAGAATTCTTGAAATTTAACGAATTCAAGGAATCCAGAGAATTCAAGGAATTCAGAGAGTTCAAGGATTCAGAGAAGTCAAAGACTTCAGAGAATTCGAAGAATTCAGAAAATTCAAAGAATTTTGAGAATTCCGAAAATCCGAAGAATTCAGTCAATTCAGGGATTCAGAGAATACAAGGAATTCAGAGAATTCAAGGATTCAGAGAATTCAAGGATTCAGAGGATTCAAGGATTCAGAGAATTCAGAGGATTCCGAGAATTCAGAGAATACAAGGAATTCAGAGAATTCAAGGAATTCGGAAAATTCAAGTAATTCAGAAAATTTAAGTAATTCAGAGAATTCAAGGGATTCAGAGAAAGCAAGGCATTCAGCAAATTGGAGGCATTCAGGTCGAACAAAGAGAGATTTTCATATATCTTTAATAATTAGAAAAAAATAATTCCTTAAAAATAATATTTGAAATATTTTCAAACTAACATTAAGAAAGTTAATACGCTCCATTCCACCAGGATTGAATAATTTCAACTGTTAAAAATTATCATACATAGATACAAAGAATCACCCTCGTAAAAACCCTTACGTAAGGACATAAACGTGCACAGTTGGGCAAGTGGCATCTGTGCACGTGCAGTTTGACAAGGGACATCTGTGCACGTGCACAGTTTGACAAGGGGCATCTGTGCACGTGAAAAGTTGGGCAAGTTACATCTGTGCAAGTGCACAGTTAGGAAAGTGACATATGTGTACGTTAAAGTGCACAGGAGTCCATCTGTGCACGTCTTCATTTTGACGTGTACAGTTGTCCAAGTAACATCTGTGCACGTGCACAGATGGTACTTGGACAACTGTGCACGTAGAAATTTAGACGTGCACAGTTGTCACTTGGACAACTGTTCACGTGCACAGATGGCACGTGCACAGTTGTCCGTCTGGCCATCGACGTGCAAAGTTGCTACGTGCAAAGTTGACCCCATCCCTAGGAGCAACAATGTGCTAAATTTATGAATATCCTTTTATTATTTTTAAAATTCTAGTTTTATATTGCAGATGTTTACTATGTGATAAATATTGCTTTTTAAACCTTTCAAACGTGCATTCCATTTCAAATTACATAAAATAAATTTTACTGCATATTCATCATAGTGGGCCGAAAAAAAAACCTTATTCGAGCAGACGATTCTAATAGTGGATAAAAGTTGTATTCGACCAACAATCGCAAGCCCTTCAAATTTTAGTTTAAGCGGATATTATTTTCTGTTCTATGTATGAATTTAAATATTCAAATATTTGAAAATTTCAATAAAAATTCCTATGATCGAATAAATCATGTTTAATGTTCGATAGTTACAATTGTTCATGGTAGAATTAGAAATTGGAAAATAAAATTTGTGCAAGGGCTATAATATTTTAAAAATCTGAAAAAAATAGTTTTTTATTGTGTTAACTGTACATTTTTTAAAAATGTAAACAATTCGTGCTTGAAGTTTCTTTACCTTGAATCATAGAAACATGTCATTCTTTTGCTATCCAGCTTAAATACAAATTTTGATATTTATTTAAGAATTTTTTATTATTGTCATTCACTATGAAAAACCGTACCTGAACGAAATTCAACAAGATTTTTTGCTTAACAAGAATTTTTTTGATTTTCGAAAATTATAAGTTGTTTTGAAATATAAATGCTACAGTTCTACACAGTCGAACAATGCTTGAATTCGTCACATCTTAAAATTACTTTGCCTTAAATTCAGCAAATCAACCTAAATTTAACACCTCATTATCTGAATTTCAGAACTGAGTCTCAAATTCAGACAAATTTTACTTCATTTAATTTTAATCATTTGAAGGTGTAACATTTTTAAGTATTCTTTTTTACATAGTATAGTATAGCAGTAAAATATTCTTGATCAAAGATAAATGATTTGATGATTTCTTTAAACTTTCGTCAGTAATATATTTTAAAGGAACATTTGCTTCAATTACACAATCTTTGTCGTATACATTTTCAGTGGGTGGATCAAAGTATATTTAACATGCCTATTATTGCCTACGGGTGACTGATCGTGAAATGAGAAAGTGCAAACTTGCTTCTCGTCTGCAGTAGAAACAGAGAAAATCAGACGAAAGTTAGCTTTATAATGATTTGCAAACAGGGTCTACGTATCACGAACAAACTTTTCTGCTTCCTTCTGCTGTTTTTAGTTCTTAATGAGCACAAATTTCTTCAAATGAGTAGCTATAACATAACATCGAAACTGAATAGCTATTACTGACTGGGGTTGTTAATACTTGTTCAGTTAACAAGATTTTTTAATCTCTCGAAAGTTTTTGAAGTACTGGTATTTCCATTACAATACGTCGTTATTTGTTTCACAGGAAACAAGGAAATATATTCTTTTAAGTAAAATTCATATGGACCAGTACATGTCAGGAATTTCATGAAAAATTAAATCAAGAATGTTTTTTGATATCTCTTATAAAGCACTATAATTTCAACAAGTTTCATTAAAATTGAACGACAACTTGCAGATTCTGATATTCCTGACTTGTACCTGAGGTGTCCTGACGTGTACTGTCCCATGTGGATTGTCGATACTATAATTAGCTAAATTTAAAACACTTCAAATTCCTAACATTTCAAGTAAAATATTGCATTTTTGACAGGATAGATAAATTTTTACACAGTCAATTTTTCTACCCAAAAATTGCTTTTCGACCAAAGTAAAACACGAACTTTCAACAAAATAGTTAAATTTTCAAACAAAGTGATGAATTTTCAACTAAAATATAAATCTTGAACTGGAATAAATGAATTTTCATCCAATAAGATAAATGTTCAGTCAATAAGACTATTTTTCTACGAAAAAAAGACGAAATTTCAACAAAATTCATTAATTATTACAAAAAATTTTTTTTTTCTAAATTGAATAGTTATTTTTCAGTGAAAAAATGAATAGTTCAATTTTCAGTTGAAAAATTAATTTCCATTAAAAAAAAACGCATTTTCAAAGAAACTGGTCACTTTTGAACTAAAGTAAGGAATTTCCAAGTAAAATTATGAATCTTCAACTGAAATAAAAGAATTTCAAACCAAAAGATGATTTTTTAAATAAAATTATGGAATATTTAACTGGGCTAGTTTTTTCAATTTAAAAAATAATTTTAAGACAAGAAAACAAGTTTTCAACAAAATGTTTCAATTTTAACCAAATTGAAATGTTTGCCAATATTACAATTTTCTGCTTAACTCAAAGCAAGTCACAAGAGACTTGAGGGAAGTGACGTTTCCCATAAAAAGGGAACGAACAACGAGAGAATTAATTGCTTTCAATTAAGAGATGAAAGATTGTAAAGTTGTTGAATGAATTACCGAGTCGCTAATAATCTATTCAACCAACCAAGTATCATTCATCCAGCTTACTCGTTAAATAGGGTTAACATCGTAAGGGGATGCAGTTTATCATAACTAACAACCTTGTTATTGCTGACTTTCCTTCACAAAGCTTCCAACACTACAGATGATGAAGCAATTATGTTCATTTAATTACCAATCTGGAATAATCTCTTGGACAATATGACTAAAAGAAACTATAGGATTATCTCCAGACAAGTATGGTATGTTTTTATTATGTGTGTACTGTGTACATACGTATTTGCAGCCTCTATTTATTATTATTATTATTATTATACCATTAGGCCATTTCCTTTTCGAGGAAGGCGTGACTTGCACGTTGAAGAACGGAGTAATGTGAGGTAGGGGGTATAGATTATTTAGACTGATCTAGAATTCTCGTGTTATTTATTTAAATGACACGTTCGTTCCGCAACACTGTGCCGATCTAGGTTGCTGATCAATCTCTCTAATGATCATCCCAAGTGAAGAGCCTCACAAAATTGTTATGTGTGGCTCCCCACTTGGGCCGATTAGTATCCAAGGTCTTTGTTTCAGGCGTCATTCACTCTATTGTCACTCTGTTCATAAACTATTTGTCGCCACACTTTTCTGTCCTGGCATACTTCTCTAGCTTCCTTCACGTCCATGCATTTTTTCATGCTAGTTCTCGTGTTTCTATGGCTTCTCATGTCTCCTCGGATTAATGTCGCATTCACAGATTCTAACCATTCTTACGGGCGGTCGACCTCTGGGCATTCTGCCATTTACTTTACCATTATACACTTGTTTGGTCAGTCGTTCATCTTTCATTCTTTCAAGATGTACCCACTATCTTAACTGATTTCTTTCCCACATGTCAACTAGTGTCTCCTGTACCAAATTCTTTGAGAATTATCTCGTTTCGGACTTTGTCCATCAGTGTTTTCCCGCATATTGTGCGCAGAGGTTTCATGCCAATCGCGTTAATTTTACTCTTGTCCTTTTCTTGACAAGACCATTTCTCGCTACCGTATAGTACAGTCGGTACAAATATAGAATTATGTATGGCTATTTTAGATTTGTTTAATATGTTTCTACTTCTGAGGATGGATCCTGCTCTACCGATAACCTTCTTACCCTCATTTATGCGCCTACCTAACTGCCCATCTATTTTTCTGTCGCTAGTGAATAGGCTACCTACACTGTTAGAAGTAAGTTCATGAAATTTCATGAAAATGTTAGTGAAGCTTTTTACACTACGGTTAGTAAAAAACTCATTGAAATTTCATGCAACACTGAAATTTAAGTAGCCTTATTGAAATTTCCATGTAAGTTAATAAATTCGTCGTATGATGGAGAGTCTAGTTGTAACGTCAGTCCCACCAAACCTTCTGTTACTGAGAGTGGGGGGTCGCAATTGGTTGGTTTTTTATGCCGAGAAGGTCACCAGCCTTCAGCAGCGTTGTATTAGGCAGGAGTTCATATGTTCCCATCTGTCGATATCCGGCCTACCTCTAGGCCACTTGAAATATTAGAATTAAAATGATCAAAATAATTGAATTGAAAAATTATAAGTTTTAGAGAAAAATACATGTATTTAAAATTTGTTTAAGAATCTTAGAAATAGCGCATCAAGGAGTTAGTTTACAATAATAATTTTTAGGTATTCCTTCGAATACCTCAAAATAATTCAAAATCATTAAAATATTGAGAGAGGAAAAACCTTAAAATATTTGAAAATGTTTGATATTTTATGAAGCAAATCAATTTTCTCGAATAAATTCTTAGAAATTCGATAAAGAATTCTATATTCGTATATCAAGCTTTTTTTTGCTTGAAATATTTAAGTTAAAATAATTATAATAATTGACCTAGGATATTATAAGTTTAAGGGAAAAATGCATGTATTTAAAATGTACTTAGAAATCTTTGAGAATAACGCGTCAAGGAAACCGTCATCGGTTTAATTTTTAGAAAATTATACTTCAACAAAATTAATATAAAATTGTATAAACTACTCATCTTTAATGTAGGCTTCCGGCTTTTTTATTTTCTGTCCAATTTCCAGGTTACAAATGAGTTACGCGGCTGTAAATTTTATTTTGATGAAATTGTCTGTATATAGAAACACAATTCAAAGAAAAATACTCAAATTGTAGAATTTTTTATTTGGTTTCTTTCCTATCCTCAGATACACGACTGACTTCTTGAGACACTCATCCAAAGCAAACTTTGCCTTATTCAACCCCAACTTGACTGTGCTTTCGCGCGTTTTTGTTTCGAGTAAAGTCAGCATATTATTCCAGGTTTATTCACCCTGCCCAGAAAAATCGCTTGCTACTAGGAACGATTTTCACGACAAGAGGTTTTAAATAATGCAAGAATGCACATTTCGAAAGATACGAACTTGATGTACTTTAGTTTTACGCACATTTACTCGACTTAATGGAATTATTAAGGTTTTCTTGTCAAAGAAAAAAATGTTTGTTCCTAAAACAGTGCTGTCAAATTAGATGAAAAAGGGTATTATTTGCTGGAACAACATATATAATATTATTTTTTAGCCAAACATGTTTAGATGAAATCAATGAATCTAATGTGCAACAATTCTAAAGTTTAAATATTAAAAAAAAACAATGAAAATGGAAGCATTAAAAAATGAAACGTTCAGTATTGTTCAAATTCAAAACTCTCAAAATTAGACAATCTCTGAAAGAAAAACTACTTTTGCGTCAAGGTTTCCAAACACAAAAATAATTCAAGTGGAACGTTTTCAAACAAGGTTTATTCGAAAATGTAAAATTTTCCATTAATAGCTATCAAAATTGGACAGATTGTAAGAAAAGCATAAAAAATTAATAAGTTTTAAATTATACTGATATTTTACCTGAACATTAATATTCAAAGACAAGAATTTAAATCTTGTAAAATTTTTAACATACAATCTTTTATGAACAGCATACAAAAATGCAAATTAAAATTGAAAATTTCAAATTTATTATTCTCATTTTATTTATTAAGATCCATTTAATTTAGAACATATTTTATGTAAATTCCTAATATATTACAATATAATGTTTCTTGTGATGCCGAAATTGATGGGAACAAACCAAAGCTAATAAAGCCAACCATTAAGTTATTTGTTCATACCGTGAATATTTCAAACTGACCAAACTGAAATCTAATTATTAGTGACTACCAATTAACGCATACTATTTACCCAACTTTAGCAATTTTGTGGGTATATTCTCGACGAATGGTTCAAGAGAACGTGGTGACCTTTGCTGACCGACCAGACTTCATCCAGTTGGGGCTTAATTCACCGCGAAAATACCCAAAATACCGGATGTCCATTAGTTGGCAAGCTTGTGGGGCCCCCCCCCCCCCCAGCCAACAAACCCTTACAGGTACGTGAATGACTCGAACGTTACACACCACCGTGCGATTAAAACGCACATCCTGCACATCAATACACCAAACCACACACGTACTATAGACGCGAATGAAATGGTTCACTCGACAAGCTTAATGAAACTAACGGGGTCTGGCGTTTTCTATTATGTTGTGTTTCGAAATAATTAACTAATGGGCTAATGAATTTATGGTTGATAAAATTCGGCGATACTGAAATCAACAGAGTCGACGAATTATTCCGAAATTCGTATCTCTAGCGATTCCTCTATTTAGTTCCAGATCGTATGTTCATATAATTGGGCAACGCTAATTTAAGAGGGTTCAGTGAAATTCAAGAGAGTTCAGTGAAATTTTCACTAAAGTTTCAGTAACTTGTAGTGACTTTCTCCAACTTTCCCTGATACAAGTGAATGAAATTCATGTGAAATTTTAGTCCATTTTCATTAATTGCAAAAGCAACAGGTCAGTTACTCATTCAACTTTGAACAAAATTCAACAGAGGCAAATTTCACTAAATCAAATTAGTGAGCAGGAAAATGTTAGGAATTATGAGTGCAATTTGGATTGTAAATATTTGCAACAATGCAGTTTCCAAACTCAAAATTTAAAAGTTATTACTGTAATTCCGTAATTCTGTACACTGGACATTTTCTAAAAAAATAGTGCATTTCTGAAGGATTATACACAAAGTTTCATATTTTTGAAATGAGTTTTCAAGTTTTTCGAGTTACGGACATTTAATTTTATAACAACCTTCATAATTTCCGAGAAATTAATGAAAAAACATGAAGGAGATGATCATGCATTCTATACTAACTGCCATTATATAAATTTTTAATAATTTCCAAAACCACTCAAAACGGTGGTTTACAACATCCCATTCGAATTTACAACTGCTCTTTTCCGGTATAATTACCCCATAAAATAAAGGCTGACATACGAAACGAATACGTTGGATCGGAAAATATGTAATGTTGTATACCATGTTGTTCAATTATGCATACAAGTAGTGTTTAATTAAATATCATGCCACTTCGCATATAATTAGCAGCGTAATTAAAATATTTGAGTATAGGCGTGAAATTAATTTGGAGGCTCATGTTGTGACTAGATTAATATAAATTGATGAAAGTTTTTTTCCTATTCACTGTTTGTTAAAATTGACATCATAGAAGAAAAGTTTCATTTTAGTTGTTGGTAGTGTAATCTTTAGGTGTGGCTTGATTAGCAACAGCCGCGGGCGTGTCTTTCAAGCAGGAAAATGTCTGCCCATTGCCTTTTCAGTTTTCTGATTCCCGTCACGAAGCATCCGCCATCAATATATGGCATCCACGACTAAAAACAAATAAATAAAAACGAAAAAGAATTCAATGCGAGCTCCACATTGATAAAAATTGAAAATAACGAGGCAGATTCTATAACTGGCTAATTCTCTTGCAAATTGGGTAACATTTCAAGAAAAGTCTAGGTTATGGTGCCAGAATAATGTTTTATTTGGGCACATTATTCTAGAGTGAAAATAAAAGGAATCGTATTTCACAGTTTGACAACATTTTTTTAAAAATAATTTGGAGATTCCCCTTTAAAATGTCTTTTTTCAATAAATATATCATAATATGCACAATCTACCTCCTGAGTTTCGTTCTAGGTAAACTATTGCTTGACATGAAAAACCATTATGTTTGAATTATTGAATTTTCGCATTTTTTTCACAAACAAAAAAACGTAAAAAAAGTATTCGGATAGAAGTTGATATATCTAGAAAAGTTCTACAAAAATACCTCTTCCTCTCTTGTGATATCTTACATCGTTTACGCAAAAAAAAAATAATTTTTTTGTTCAAATTTGCACGTCCTCTAAAATGGTTAAACCTCCATAAAATTGGTGGGATACCTTTCTTGTGTATGCAAAAGCCGAGGGGCTACTCACTACTAAATCTGGAAATCTTAAAACTGTGAATGCGGCAATCTCTACTGAATTCTTATAGAGATTTCCAAGATTTCGTTGAGATTGCCGGGAGTTCCGAGATTTCTGACTCTGCTCTCTATCAGAACTCACGCGGGATTCAACAGACTCGGCTAAGCTCGGCGGCTTTCGGATTTAGTCGGATGTTCGTTCCATACATAGGAGCCCACGATTAGCCAATGATTTCCAAGATTTCTCACGAATGCTAGATTGCTGGGAGATTTTCAAGAGTTCCTCCGAGCACAGAAAAAACTAAGAGTAATCTTTACCATGATTCTTGGGTAAAGATTACCTGCAACAAAAATTACCCCATGTGGGTAAACTTTACCTAACGTCTCGGTATTTTTCTGCTTTTACCCACGCTTGTAAGGAACTTTTGACAGATCTAACGATTCGGCAAGTCACCCTTTATGAAGCCGCACTTATCCGATTTGCCTGTTATACCAACCATCAGCTAACTTTACTCCAGCGATCAAAGCTAGTAGCTTCCAATTTTCAAGACGGTGGTGACAACTTTTATGAGAACAAAAGACAGTTTCTGCCCATGAAGGGTAATATTTGTGTTTTACCGATACGAACAGGTAAAAATACGAAGTTACCTGCAACACTATTTACCCTAAGTTTTTCCTGTGAGAATTCTCTTAAGATTTCCCGAGCAGCAATCTAAGATTTCTTAGTGAGTACCGCTTGGCAAAAACTAAAAAAATATGAAAAAAGGTGGGCATTTCGACAAAATCTTTGTCATTTCTTCATCGAATATTTAAATCATGAAAAAGATTTTTCGGAAAAATTCCTTTTTTTTAATAATTGTTTTCAATGTGAAGCAGTGGTTCATAAATATCAAAACTCAGAAGATATTTAGTACACATTACCATCTATCTTTCTAAAAATGTTGCTTGAAGTTTGGTTTTTGAGAAAATCCACTTTCAAGAATTTAAAAAAAAAGTGGCCGGAATTGTTTCAGTAATTTCGTTAAAACAAAAATGAGAGAATTTGTTCGAATAAAAAATAATTTTTATCACGGGAATCTTAAGAAAAAATAAAAAAGTTACGATAAAAATGCAACGAAACTTTTTCTGCACAACTCAGTTCAGAAAATATTTCTAAAAATATTTGAAGCCTTTAAAAGTTAAAAATATGAATAGAAAATCTACAATAAAAATGTAGGAAAAATTTTCCTGGATAATTCAAGTCGAAATAAAACTAGTCTCAGAAAATATTTTTGAAAAGATTTTGATGCCTTTAAAAGTTTGGATGCAAAGTGTTCGCATATAAATAAAGCAATATAAAGTAAAAAGTAAACTCGACGAGTTCTATTCAAATATTAGTGAGACTATTAAACGAAATATGACTGGGTATCTCAAGAGTCCGTTGGTAAAATTTATATTTTAATGATAATAGTAAATGTCGGGAAACTCAGAGCAATTATTTGAAGTTTATTATCGCGTAAAGAGCAGCGACGTGCGAAGGTATGTTGTAAAACTGTTCGTAATTACGATAAATAATAAAAAAAGCGGACTATAAAAGCATGGAAATGTGCATCTGCTATATTGCGTAGAAGTTTTCTATAAAACTAGATTGAGCTTAAACATAAAATGCGGTATTTATTAGGTCATAAATTATGCGACTTTTAACAACCTATTTTTATTATTTATTCAGGCGCGTGCTTGATTTCCACTTTACGATTATCAATAATCAGCAAAGAAATATTTCAAAACATTCTTTTCGATCTAAAAGAAAAGAAGAACGAAATATCTGGAAAATAATATGAACTTCTAAATTATTTTTTAACTATTTCTTATTTTATATTTACAGGTGCACCCGACACAAAATTTATAAAAGAATTTTTTAGGGCATTTATATCACTGTTATTATTAAAACATTTATTCTCCACAATTATTAATACACCATTGAGCCATATCATTTTCGGGGTAAGCGTGACTCACTCGGTGAGAAAGGGAGTAATGTGGAGGAGGGGGTATACATTTTCTAGATAATTATAGAATTCCCGTATTGTTTATTTAAAAAATACGTTCGTTCCGCAATACTGATCCGACCCAGGTTGCTAATCAATCTCTCTAGGAATCACCCCAAGTGAAAAGCCTCAAAAAGTCATCATGTGAAGCTCCCCATTCGGGCTCATTAGTATCCAAGGTCTTTTGTTTCATGCGTCATTCACTCCACTGATACCCTTCTTCGTGCATTTCTTATAAAGTATTTGTTGCCACAATTTCCTGTCTTGGCACACCTCTCTCGCTTCGTTCACCTCCATGAATCTTTCCATGAAAGCTCTTGTGTTTCTATGGTTTCTTATGTCTCTTCGAATAAGGGTCTCATTCACACATTCCAAACATTCTTTCCGTGGTCTGCCTCTGGGCATACTGCCATTTACTTTACCTTGATACACTCGTTTCGTCAGTTATTCAACTTTCATTCTATTTAAATGCCCAAAACATCTTAACGAATTTCTTTCACATATGTCAACTAGTGTTACCTCTACACCACATTTTTATATATACATTTATGCATATTATGCATATATTATGCTCAAAAAAGCCTTTCGTGAATAATGGACATAATCAAAATTTATACAGATAAATTCTACAGAGTAAATTCTACAAGGCAAAATCCCATACATATTTATTTCCATATAAATTGTTCACAGTTAAATCATAAACACGAAATATTTTATTAAACGTTCGATGACACTAGTTTTTAAGGTACTTTGTTTTCAATTTCCTGATCCGCTTTAAAGCCCACAAAGTTTAGAAAATGATTAGATTGAACAAAACACTCCATTTTACAGGGATGCCAGCGGTTCAGTCGTTCAAATTTAGGGAAAAAAGGGGATTTTTTTTTGGAAAAAGGGGATTTTTTTGGGAAAAAAGGGGATTTTTTCAAAGTGTAAGGGGAGTTAAAACACATTAATAAATATTTTTCATTATAAAAAAACTGCAAAATTCTCTTTGCGGGACCATGTAATTGTCAACAATAATTTCACTTCAAATTACTATAATAATAAATACTTTTTTATTATATAGAATTTGTGATTTGCTCTTTCGGAGCGTGTGTAATTGTCAAAAATAATTTTACTTTAAATTAATGTGATACTAAATCTTGTTTTATAAAGAAATACCTGCAAGGTTTTTTGAAAAAAAGTTTTAAATAATTATTGCATTAATTTTTTGTAACCAAAAATAAACATGTACGTAATATTTCTGCCTTACTCACAAATATTGTATAACGTAATATTTTTACGAATTGTAATTACAAATTTTCAAATATATTGGTATGTAATTATATGTATGTATGCATGTATACCATTAAGCCATTTCCCTTTCGGGGTAGGCGTGACACTACCTGATTCGGGTAGTGTTCCTAGGTGGATAGTTTCTTGTAGTAAATAACTACAAGTGTGGGCTCACCACACCCACGACGGGCCAACAGCACGCAGTATCCTGAACGGTCACCCATCCAAGTACTAACCGCGCCCAACACTGCTTAACTTCAGTGATCTAACGAGAACTGGTGTTTTCAGCGTGGTATCGCAATATGCAATTCATTAATTACATTTTCGCCTGTGAAAAATATGTACTTCAATGCGAAGATATCACATCCAATAAGAGGTATGCGAATTTGATTGTGCCCGCGTATATTAATTGTGGCGCGTGTTTTTGAATGGCTTGAAACTGTGTGACGTGCGCCGAAGAAAGGGGGCTTACTCTAAAAAAAATCGAAATTGAGGTTTTTACTTCTTTCAATAGCTTTTGAATTGCTCTTCTTAATGAAACCATCGAAAAAAAATTCCGAGCGTTATTATTGCTAATATTTAAGTTGATAGGTACCCGAGAAATCGGGTTTTCGCTCGAGATCCCGTGAAACACCTCCCACCACTCACCACTACATCTCCGCGTCTCATCTATACTCTGTCCGTGAGCGGTGCAGCGGACTGCGTGAGAATGTAGTGGCAAGTTGAGAGGGAAGATTTCGTGAGTCTTCCCTCTCTCCTGAAAGTCGCATCTATCAGGTCGACTTCGACCGCTCGCTCTGAAAAATCTCATTTTTCAGAGTGAGCCCCCTTTCTGCGGGGCACGTCAAATGTGATAATTTTTACAAAAATGTATCTAAACTTTGTGAAAAAAGGGGAAAATCGGGTCAAAATTCTCCATTTTAGGGATTTAAGGGGATTTTTCAAATTTAAGGTGAAAAAAAGGGGAAAAGGGGGAAAAAGGGGATTAGGGAAAAAAGGGGACGGACTGGCATCCCTGCATTTTATAGTAGGTATCATTTCGAATTTACTTTAAAAAACGCACAACTCTAATATCCAACAATATATGTAATATAAAATAGAATAAGCGACAGAAAAATAAGATTTAAAAACAATAAAGCAGGGATTCGACACCAGTGACATAAATAAAAATTCTAGCGGTAGTTACGTGAAAGTCTCTCGCGTTTTTCTTAGATCCATAATAAACGTTTAGCCAGCGAATGTTGAATAGCTTGAAAGTTATTCTCTCTTTCAGGATGAAAATTGAAATGAATTATGCCATTTGAAGATAAAGAACGTTGCCTTTCTTTTATGGTCGCAGTGTGTTGACTCGAACACCGGAAAAAGTTTACGACGAGTGCTTCCACATGATTCATGCCGAGATATAAACTTGTTATATTTTTTCATTGTTTGATGATCCTCAGTATCATTATTCAATATTCCAGACTCAAGTTGGTTCAGGTCTCACTCACAACAGTTGTCCCTTGGAATTTGATTATTCTAAACCATGTGATACGAGTGTGACGGAAGGCTACTTGGCATGGAATCAGGGTTAAAATCATCGAGATGAAGGCATGAAGTGACTGTATTATCAACGAAAGAGGGTAGTCTGGTTGGTCCGTTTGCCTCCTGGGAACGGAAAAGCTATGACCCGCAAATTTAATTAACGCCTACTACCGAGATACTGTTGTCCATAACTCACCAGCCCAATTGCAGTAGGACATTAAATCTACGACAATGTGCAAAACGTATAAACGAACCAGAGTCCTGGTGAAATAATAATCGTCATGCTCCTGTGAGAACCCGTACAAATGGAATTACTTGGAAAGGAACAGAATGGATAAAATAAATTTTTCAAACCCAGGAAATATGGGGCTTATTGTGATAAAATTGTGGTAATAGTACAGTGTCCGCAAAACTTCATTGTCAACATTCCCTGACTCTTGCCTGCCTAATTTTTCATTCCCCTTACTATTAATATTTGCAGACAACAATTCTAATCTTTCTAACAGTTTTAATATAGAATCTTTTATGAATTGAATAAAATGAATTTGAATTTTAATCTATATATTCTTAATTTATTATTCTCAAAACTGCCACAGCCTAGTTTACTGGAAAAAAAACAACGCAGAAAGGCACTTATTTCTAATTCAGAAAGTAACTAAAAGTGCCTACTGTGCCTTAATCGTATGACTAATATTCTTTTTAACTCAAAAGAATATAATATAATTCATCTCATCAAACTTCAAACAATTCAAGTTAAATGAAGAAGAATTGAAAAATATGAAAGAAATTAAAAAAACCCATAAAATTCCATTCGGTTTAATAAAATTGAAGTAAATATAGAGAAAGTTAGAGAAAGATTCAAGGGAACTCAACGGAATATCATGAAATGCCTAATAACTCAAGTTGAGTTTATTAAGACTTCAGGATGAATTTAGCAAAAACTGAACAAAATTTTGAAAAATCCTTTGAATTTACTAGAATTTGGTGAATTCAGAAGAATTCAAGTAAATCCAAAAAAATTAGGAGATTTTCGAAGAATACAAAAGAATTCAGGGTAAATTCCAAATTAATTCAAATGACTTGCAAAAAATATTTAAAAATCTCTTCAAATCTTTGAAGCCCTACGAAATCCCTCACTTCTTATGAATTAATTGTTGGAAATCCATTAAAATATAATAATATCCCACGAGATTCTATGAAAGCTGACGATATTTCCTGAAATACTGGAAAATTTATTAAAATACCATGAGAGTTTTTAAAATCCCTTAAAATTATTGCAATTCTTGGATATAATATATGTAAAATCCCTTGTAATCTTTTCAAATATCTTAAAACCTTAAAGGTCCTGTAAAATCGTTCCGTATCTTCCGTACTTTAGGAAATTCTTTTCAATCGCATGCTAATTTTTAAAATTTCATGAAATTACCAAAATGCTTGAAAACTCCTTCACATTTTTTTAATCTCTTCAAAATACCCTAGAACCTTTTTAATGCTCTTTTAAATTTATATTTTAAATCCTTTGGAATCCCTTTGAATTATTGAAATCAATTTTTTTCATTAAATCTTTCATTTTCCTTGAAACTTTGTAAAGCTCTTGGAAATGCCTTGGAATCTTTTAAACCCCCTGAAGTGGTTACAATCCTTTGAAATCCCATTAAACTACTGAAATTAATTGAAAATTCCTTGCAATCCTTCAAAATGTCCTAAACTACTTGAAATCCTCTAAAATACTTTAAAATCCCTTGAAATTTTTTAAAGCTCTTGAAAATTCCTTGGAATTTTAAAAATACTGTAAAATATTTCAAATCATTTTACATTTTTTCAAATACCTTGAAATTTTTTCAAGCTCTTGAAAATTCCTTGGCATTTTGAAAAATATCCTAAAATCTTTTAAACTCTTTAAAATTCTATAGGATCCCTCAATTCTTGAGAATAAATTCTGTGCAATCCATTAAAATATTATAAAATACAGTGAAATTGCATGAAATCTGATATTTCCTGAAATGCTGGAAAATTTATTAAAATATTATATTTCATTTAAAATCTATTAACGAAGTGTCTCGTCATCCCGAAATTCGGGACTAGTTCATCCATTTTTCCATCTCCCCCTAATTTTTCAGGAGGAATGCACGTAGCCAGTTATCAAATATTAACAAAATAAATTAAAGTGATTTTACAGAAATTCTCTGATTTTCTGCAATTTTGTTAAATCCCTGAATTTTCCCTGATTTCCAAGTTTTTGCCTGACCTGCGGTCACCCTGTAGTAGTTCCAAGTCACTCGGACAATAAATTCAAGAAAATGAAGATAAAAATTATGTCAAAATAGGGATTCACATCCATCAGAAATGAGCATTCTCTACTGTTAGAAGACGACCAACACTTAAGGTAGTTGAATCAGTTTGTGCTTGCATAACAGACGTGGAAACTTCAGAGATAAGCGGTAACGTGCTTGAAATCAATAAACTTTACACCTCGTCAAATTCATCGAGTGGAATTCCTTAAGCTTACCGCAATCTTCATCTCAAAGTTTCTGGTAAGATTGTACCAGGAAATCGTGAGAAAATTGGATTGACAGTCTTAGCTAATGTTTGGGGTGTTGACAAAGGGAGATTAAGGGACAATTTCTCAAAATTCTTCATCTAAATATCTCTGAGACACTGATAGGCCTTGAAAATATGCTTTATACATAATTTTGCATCTTACACGCTTCATACTAGTCGAATTTTTAAGCAGAATGGAATCAAGTTCATCAGCTTGAATAAACACCTTGTTATTTTTTCTCGAGGACATAAAAAGATTTTCATTATCTTAGCTTTCCTATCTGGATGTAAATTACATTATCACTTTCACCTAAAAATTTTAATTAGAACATTACAGTATTGTAGCTATTGAAAAGTGTATCCTTATATGGCATTAAATTTCTCATGGTCGGGGATCCAGAGTTTGGGGAAGAAAATATACTTCCATCAAAGGATGATCCACGATGTGGAAAGTCAAGAAAAGGTGTCAACTAATGAGATTTTCGTAAAGTTGCGTAGCCCCTAAGGCCAGCATATTGTGATAAGTTGAAAAAACTTTGGCTGTTCGGAAAAACCATCGCGGTA
Source organism: Andricus quercusramuli (assembly GCA_932178445.1). NCBI lineage: Eukaryota > Metazoa > Arthropoda > Insecta > Hymenoptera > Cynipidae > Andricus > Andricus quercusramuli. Next base: position 766,473 of record CAKNXH010000307.1, on the reverse strand, counting down.
CGAAAGTATACCCGGAGCACTTTGCCCTTTTTATTATTCATGAAATGAGAGCTTGGTGGCTGGAGCTCGAAAGGGGGAAAGCTTCACGCCCCATGGCGTCGCTAAGTATTCCTAGAGCCACACATTACTTGTTATCAAGAGTTTAGTATAGGACGCACGAAACTACAAATCAAGATAAAAATTCTTTAGACTATCATAATCGATTCTATAAGCGGAAAAAACATAATAATCAAAGTAAGGGAATACAGGGTGGCCGCAAAACTTCATTTTTGAAATTCCATAACTTTTCTCTGATTTTTCCTTGACCATTACTATTCAAAGACCAGTATTTCAATCTTGCAACATTTGTAACAAAGCATCTTTTCTAAAAAAAAAATAAATAAAACAATTTCAGAATCAAACTTAAAAATATTAAATTTATTTGCTCACTTCAACGAAAAAATATGTTTTCTTACCATAAGAGATTAATTTTCAATTTAAAATGAAGATATTTCAACAAAACAGTTGAGTTCTCGGCCAAAAACGATTAAACTTTAACAAAAACAATTACATTTTCAACCTACAAAGATGAATTTTGAACCAAATGGTCGAATTTTAAAGAAAAAAATATTAAAATTCAACCAAAACCAATTGCACTTTCATTCAAATAGTTATATTTTCAAGTAGAATAGACGAATTTTTCAGATCTCAAATTAAAAAAAAAAATTATTTATAACAAAACAGTTGCATTTTTAACCTACAAAGATGAATTTTAAACAACAAATGTGAAAGAGGATATTTCAACCCAAAAGATGAATTTCCAAACCAAAATGACGAATTTTCAACCAAGATTGAATTTCTACAAAAAGACATATATTAGCAAAATAAATGTATTTTCAAACAAACAGTGGAATTTTCAATGTATAACAAAATTTGCAAACCAAAAGGAAAAAGTGAAATTTGCAGTAAAAGAAATTAAATTCAACAAAAAACACAAAATTTCAACAAAATAATCCAATGTTTTGCCAAAAACATGAATTTTCAACTGAAATAATGAGTTTTACAACGAAATCGACGAATTTTCAGCAAAGAAAGATTTTTGAGCCAAGAAAGAAAAAAAGTTCATTCAAACTTTTGAAATTTCAAGCCAAAAAACGAATTTTCTGTAATTTTCAAACCGACAATATGAATGTAAAAGAAAAAAGTTCATTTTTAACCAAATATTTACATTTTACAAAAAATTGGAGATTTAAAACCAAGAAGATTACTTTTCTACCAAAGAAACGAATGTTTAATTAAAAAGGAGGAATTTTCAAACAAAAATGAAAAGTTACATTCCCAGCTAAAAAAATTATTTTTCAACTAAAATTATGAATATTTACAAAAGAATAACTTTTTGATAAAGTAATTCAATTTTCAACTGAAAAATATACAAATTCAACAAATAATGTAATAATATTATAGATATTTCAATTAAAAAAGATTTTAATTTTAAATCCATAACAATTCAATTCAAACATAAACGATAAAATTTCAACAAAATAGTTGAATCCTTAACCAAAAAATATTACTGTGCACCCAAAGAGTTGCATTTTTATCCAATAAAGATTAAATTTGTACTAAAACAGATTATTCCTAAACTGAAAAGAAGTATTTTACTGAATTTAATCCGAACTGAAATTAAGGTACCACAATTTCAAGATGTCCTCGTATCTGCGAATACATTAAGGCTTCGAGTTCCAGTTTAGTCAACTCAGAATTCTTTCAATTTACAACTTATAATACGATATTGAGATTTAAAATTAAAAATGGTCGAATTGTTTATTGTATGCGCTTCACATTTTTAGTTATTCAGCTTTAAAAGTTTAAATTGTGAAAAGAACAGATAGGAAAATTATTCACCACCTCAAAAATCTCCCTAGAAACGTTTACATTTTTCAACAGTATTCAAACTTAATTTTATTTTTAGTCCTTATCCGGTTGGCATTCTCATGTCTCGAGTACGATTTCACTATTTCTGTCATTAGTTTTTGAAAATTTTGCTAAAAAATGTAGAAATTCAAATTTGTGCTTCGATAGTACTTGATGATACCAGATAACACTGTTCTGGACAAATTCTTAAGTTGAAACTTGGTACCAAAAAACATCCACTAGAAACTACTAAAAGCTCCTTCCTAGTCTATTTATTTGAAAATACGACACGGAATATTATTATTGAGGACGAATGTATCTTGAAGGTAAAATGTAAGCGAAATATACATTCAGGATGTCGTAAAGTAGTTGGTTTTAGTGCAATGGAAATACTAGCTTCCGTTTAGGTTTCCACGGTATCTAGATGCACAGGACTACGAGCTTTTAGTTTCCAGGAAACAGTATAAATCAAAAAAGACAAGAGAAGATGGATGCATATGTAATGCAAATATAAAACGAATCATCTACATTTTTAAGCTGAAAGTAGGGGCTCATAATGTTATGTCACAGATGCAGGAAAACGATGCAAATAATATTAAAATGCTATTCCATTCCTTCAAGTGCAAACCAGTCCTTCCAGTTTTCAACAAGAAACCAATATAAAGTTAAAGTTATCTTTATATTCGAAACAAAAAATGTTTTACGGTAAAGGAGTTTTTAATTTAATTACGAATACAATAGATAAATAAATAATTAGACATCAAGGCTATTGGAAAAAATTTACTTGTAATAACGTTTAAGAAACCAAAAATATTTTTTCAGCAAATCAGAAAAGACATCTCATGTTTAACTTAAAGATGTTTGGAAGTTATGTGGAATCAGAGGAGATTTTTTTCAATTCAGGATTAATGAAAATGCGGATTCTGCTTTTCCATACGAAGCTAACGAGCTCGTATGGAAAAGCTATGTACTGTGCAGCACATACTAAATTTCTATATTACTTCACAGACGTGCATAAATTACGAGAGAGAAGTTATTAGAAAAATGTCATGTAGAGAAATTAGCACCGAGAATCTAGTAAGTACCGAAGTTTGTGAAAACAGTGAAAAAATGATAAGGTAAATTGACATTCATGTTTTAATTATATTATCTGTACAACTACTAACATTTCTATGTAAGAGTTACAAAATTTCAAGACTTTTATTAACCAGATATAGAGTCTAGATTTTTATAACATCATTTTGTTAACAATGGGTTATAATACTTATAATACTATAATTAAAATAATGACTACAATGGCAGAAATTACTGCAACGTTATTAGCCATAATTTGTTCATGGGTCCATTTGAAACTTGAATATGTAACAAGCATTATTGTTACTAATTTCAAATTATTACCATCAGCATAATTAATTAATTAGAACGTCAATTCACTATCTTTAATTATACAATAAAAGCGGGAAAGGCATGTATTATGTGCAATGATAATTAAAACAAATTATTATGGAATGAATTCATTTTATTTACCTCATATGCATTGCTGTGATTTAACATTATCCCGAAATTCTCGAAAAAATGTGTTAAGAAACAATAAACAATCACACAAGTATACTAAAATGAGAATTATATTTTAAACTGTTTTTATTGGTTTAAGTAACAACAATTGTAAATAAGAATTTAAAAGGTTCATTGTAAATTGAAACTACTGTACTGAAATTCTGCAATCAGAGAAATTATACACCAAATGCGACATAAACTCGAATAAGTGAAATTGCAATCAGATATTTAAAATCAACCTCACATTTCCTGCCTGAATTCAATATAGATAGAGCTTATATCGTATCTAAAAATGGAATATAATAATTTGAAATTTAAACTTTTTTCGAGCCTAAATCAATAAAGTGATTTGTTATATTCGATCAAATAATATAATCTACTTCGTGATTTGGGATGAAAAAACCTTTTAATTTTTTGTTTCGTTATTTTTTACGTCCCTTGGCGCTTTTTTAAATGTAGAGTGGAACTTCTGCTAGAGAGGTATTGCCCGTCAAAAATAGAATGCTGGATGCAGTTTCAGGATAAAAATAATATTTTGGGGTTTAGTATGATTAAAATCGGTATTCTGTACTTTTACCGCAGATCATTTTCAAAGCTATTTATGTTTTCTTGTTAGTACATACGATTTTTTTCTTCTTTTTATATATTTTTCTTACCGAATGCAAATAAAAATTGAAGTTTTTATCATTTTTGGATATTCTGTAACTCAATCTTTAGAAAAACCTCTTCAAACATATAATCTCTTCAAACCTCTGACAATGATTAAACATAAAACAGTGGTAATATTTAAAGAAAGTGTCAATTTGAATTGAAATGGATAATAATCCTGAAAAAATATTTTTTTGTTTTCGTCTTTTAGTTTTAGTAAGAGTACTATTTTGTTTTTACTGTTGTGTTTTACAAAAATTAGGAATCCATGAGTATGTTAAATTTATCAACTGAATGAAAAACAAAAGTTTCCTTTGTTTCATCTTTAAAATCAAGCAATTTTAAACTTCTTACAATATCCTTCACTTTAAGTTGAAGAAAATATTTAAGAATATTAAGCCTTTTTAAATTATATGCTTGAATATACCTTGAGATTACTACTTACAATCTAGTATTGCAAGATTCAGTAGAAAAGCCAATAATCGGCCAGACATCATATAACGTGATAACATGTATATTTTTATAGCTTACCAGCAAGTTGAATACTGAGTCCAGCCACAAGAGAAACTTACCTGAAACAAAGAAGACAAAAACTTGTTACAAAATGTTTAATATTGAAAATATGATTTGCAAATGTTTACTTGACCGACTTAGAACTGTCTTATTTATAGAGTTTCAAAGTTCTTAGATTATGGACATTTTCAATTTTCATCAACTACGAGTTCAATACGAATTTGTTCTAAAATTATATTTTGTATGATTGCTAAAAAGGTTCAATTGTAAAATTTTCATGATGAATTATCCAGATTCCAAAAAAATAAGGAAGCAAAATTGAAAAGGAGAAAAACAAGAAAGAGGAAATAACATTCGCAAAGAAGTTGAAGAAAGTGAGTGGATTTTGAGAAAATAAACAAGTGTGAAAAAGTGATTCTTTTTAACTGTTTTGCCGTATTTTCAGTATTTTATGTTCCAAAAATTCCTAAACTGGATTTTTGTTATCTTTTGTATGATGGTCGATCTTAAATCCACCTCAATTAAAATAAATTAATATTTTGCTAAAGTGAATGGAATTACAAGACCACAAGGTGAACAAAGTGCACCTGATCTAAATACGAATTTTCTCGGCAATGTAGAGATAATTTTGTGCATACATATGCATATTTTTTAGTGAGACGTGTTTGAAGGGCATTGTGAAATCGTAATATAGTCCTCCACCATCACCAGAAACTACTTTCATTCTGCAGGCATTGCTCCGGCTCTGGGTGGTTTTGTTCAACGTGACATATTTTTCGAGGGCTTTGTGTCGCGACCTCGAGAAAAAAAGGAGTGAGGGAGAGGTTCTGGGACGAAAAGAAGAAAGTTGGAGGTCGAAGAAGGAAAGAGAGGTGCAGGAACACCGGAAAAACTTGCATCAACGGTGCATTCTCGTCGCGAGCAACTCCGGTTCTCGACAATCAGAACATCCGATTCAACGTGCCAGAATAGTTTCTGCACTTCTGGTAAGGTGTCGTCGTCGAAATAAAACCGAATAGTTGTCGTATCTTCTCGTAATAGTCGTAACGATCACAGCTTCTGGAGCTGTAAGAACCAACCTTTTAAAACAATTGCCCACGTCTTGAGCTTCCCTTTAATTCGCTTTTTCACACTTGCGTTCGCCGCTTTAAACCTGATGTTCGATTACACCATGAGATTACTACTTAAAGTCTAGTCTCGCACAATTCAGTAGAAAAGAAAATGCTCGGTAAGACAGAATGAAAAGTAATAAATATATTCAGCAAACAACTTTTTTTAAACACAAAGATAAAGTTTGGAATTTAAAATTTTATAGGAGTTTTCCAAACTGGAATTCCTAAAAATTGCTTTGTAATATTATTTCTACAATGTTAGAGAGACAGTGTAAATGATTTCGCAATGAATGTAATGGCAAGAATGTGCATGTAATGAATAAATTTACTATAGTTTATTCGCTGCACCTCTGTATTCTAAACAAATTATAGTATGAAGAAAATATTTAAGAATATGAAGCCTTTTTAAATTATATGCTTGAATATACCTTGAGATTACTACTTACAATCTAGTATTGCAGTATTCAGTAGAAAAGCCAATAATCTGCCAGACATCATATAACGTGATAAATATATTCAGTTAACTTTTTTTAAAAACCCAAAGATACAGTTTAAAGTTTAAAATTGTATAGGTATTTACCAAAATGGAATTCCTGAAAATTGCCTGGTGGGATTATTTCTACAACGTTAGAAAGGCATTGTAAGTGATTTACAATAAATGTAGTGGCAAGAATTTGCATGCAGAGAGTAAGTTAACTATAGATTATTCTCGTAACACTCTGATGGGAAGGGGGGGGGGGGGCGGGGGTATCTTAAAAAAAAAAAATTTATTAGCATTTCGAACTCGAAAGTTCATTGCCTCACTACCCGATTCGGGTAGTGTTTGTAGGTGGATAAATACTACCAGTGTGGGTCCACCACACCCACGACGGGTCAACAACACGCAGTATTCCCCGATCGGTCACCCATCCAAGTACTAACCGCGCCCAACACTGCTTAACTTCAGTGATCTAACGGGAACTGGTGTTTTCAGCGTGGTATCGCCGTTGACGTTGGGGGTATCTTAAGCACGACCTTAATATTAAAGTTACATACACTTACTATAGAAAAAGCCCTATTGGGCCCCCCCCCCCCCCCAACAATTTTCAAAAAAAAGAGTAACGTATTTTTGAACGGTTCCTTGTAGTTTCGTGCGAATTTGGACCTTTTACATCAAATGTTTGATTTTATCTTGAGATTACTACATAAAGTCTACTCTGGTACAATTCAATGGAAAAAACAGTGACAAGTCTGTCATAAAGGAACGGCGAATGATTGTAACTGAACTTTCAATAATTTATCTTCAATTCACTTAATGTCAGCAATGACTTGAACAAAATATGAATGATTTAGCTGAAAGACACAAAAAGTCATAAATACAGATGTCCACATGTACGGCTTCTGTTACATTTTTTAAGGTATTTTATATTCGAAAATAAATTATTTTTAAATTGCATTTCGATATAATGAAAGAAGTTTCCATATTCAAAGACTATAGTTTCCATGAATTGTTATTAATCTCAAGAAATGATAGATTTCCGTAAATATTGTCAATTTTTAGTAGTTTGAAATACGCTGTTCGATTATATCTTTTGATTCCTACATAACGTCTAGTCTCGCACAATTCAGTAGAAAATTCCATGCTTGGTCATAATGGAATGTAATATATATATTCAGCTAAAAACTATTTTAAACCCAAAGATACAGTCTAAAAAAAAATGTATGGGTATTTTCTACAACGGAATTTCTAAAAATATCATTGTTGATTATTTCTACAATGTTAGAAAAAAAGTGTAAATGATTTTACAATCAATGTAATGGAAAGTGTTTGCATGCAAAGAGTAAATTTATTATACGTATTTTCTGCACATCTCTATCCCGATGAAGTCTTTTTAAATGAAATGTTGGATTATATCTTAAGAATAATACTTCAACTCTAGTCTCGCACAGTTCAGTAGAATGACCAATGCTCGGACGGGTATCATGGAACGTGATAAATATATTCACCTAACTATTTTTTATGCCCAAAGATACAGTTTAAAGATGAAAAATTTATAGGTATTTTCCAAAATGGAATTCCTAAAAGTTACGTTGTGGGATCATTTCTACAACGTTAGAAAGACAATGTCAGTGATTTAGAATAACTATAGTAGCAAAAAATTGCATGCAAAGTAAATTTAATATACATTATTCTCTGTACCTCTGTATCATAAACAAATTAGAGATCGTTCAAAAAAAGTGACGCCTATAGGAGGAAAGGGCGTGTGGGGGTTAATTACGAGAGTGACGCTAATATTTAAGTTACATAAACTAAATATAGAAAACGCGTTAGGCAGGGGGGGGGGGGGGGCAGCATTGTCAGAAAAAAGGGTACGTACTTTTTTGGAGGGCTTCTTGAAGTTTCGTGCAAATTTGTACAAATATAAGCCTTCCTGAATAAAACGTTTAATTTTATCTTGAGATTACAACTTAAAGTCTAATGTGGTAGAATAAAATGGAAAACAGTTAAAGGTTAGACTCAACGAAATAGCGAGTGATCGTAACTGAATTTTCCAAAATTTATCTTTAATTGACTGAAAAGATCAAAATAAGCTAAAGAAAAATGAAAGATTTAGCTAAAATACAAAAGAAGTTATAAATACATGTTTACATTTACGGCTTTTGTTTATATTAAGATATTTTATATTCAAAAATAAATTGTTTTTAAATTGCGTTGCGATATAATAGAAGAAATTTGCATACCCACAGAATAAACTTACCATAAAATGGTTATCAATTTCAAGAAATTATAGATTCCTGTAAATATTGTCAATTTTAAGTCGTTTGAAACTGCTGTTCGATTATATCTTGAGATAACTACTTAGAGGCTACGCTGGCGTAAATCAGTAGAAAAACCCGTGTTCCGTAAGGCATAATAGACAGTAATAAACGAATATATTCAGCTGACTATTTGCTTTTAAGCTCGAAGATTAAATTAAAAATTGTATACGTACTTTCCACAATGGAATTTTTGAAAATTGCGCTGTCGGATTTTTTCTAGACTGTTAGAATCGGTTAGAAGAACAGAATATATAATTTTAGGATAAAAGTAATGACATAAATTTGCACATTCGTAAATTTAGTATATACTAGTACTCGGTATCTTACACAATACATGGTTTCGTGTGAATATTAAAAAATTTTAAGCCTTTGACAATGAAATGATCGATTATATCTCAGATTACTACTTAAAGTTTGCTCTGGTAAAATTCAGTGGAAACAGCAGTTACACGTCAGACATAGAAGAAGGAATTTAAGATTCTCAAAAAAAACATAAGAGAAATAGATTCAGTAAAATATACAAGCAGGTGATAATATTAGTGTTTACTATAATAATCTTGAGCAATGAAGGTAAAAAATCCATCTCAAGTAAACGTAACGCTTCATGAGAAGTTGAAACTCTTTTGTCACCACAGGCTACAGGGGTTGGAATACTTCGCTGATAGAGAATCGATTTCTCGAATAGGGTCTCAGAGGAGGAAGCGCAACAAAAGTAAATGGAAAAGGTGCAGATCCAATTAAAATAAATCGCGAGAAATCGCATCGTCAAGTCGGAAACGGTCTTTTCTACAAAACACGTGTCCTGGCGTGAACAATGAGAAAAACGTTGCCAGAAAATTACTTACAGGCTCTTCTCAAGAATAAACTTTTACCATACAAGACGGTACAAGACAATCCGAATTATAATCTGTTTTACGCATTCCCTCTTTAACTATTCAAGGTAAACTAAAATATATTAGGACAGCTTTGGTCGGTTACCTGAAATTCGACTTTTGGTAAGTGTTTGTAAAAAAAAAAGATGAATGGGGAAAGAGCGTACAAACATCAGGAAATTACAGGATTTCACGAATCGTACTTTAAAGCCTCGTCCCGCATAACCGGGTACCCGTAGCGGCAATTTTCTGTGGGATGTCTATCTTACATGTTTGCATCATTAGTCTAAAACCACTGCTAAAATCCGACGCTGTCGGGCTGTCGTGCCAGCGCAGTAAGACATTACATCTAACCAACCATCCAGCCCCTATCTAGTATAATTTCCACCTCCCCTGCCGGCACCGATCTCAAGCAAACCACCCTCATCACCGAACCAAAGACCCCACCAGTCCAACATCTTCCCAGTGCTCTGATAATTAATTTTACGTATCCAGTTTATCAGTCGACTTAGGCACAGGGGAAGCGTAAACTTAATCAGATTCCATCTAAAATTGGCGGAGATTGTTCAGAATCAGTGCGTCGCGAATTACGTGAGCCAGTTTATATTAAAAATTTACGATTTACTTCAATTCAGGACCGGGATCAAGTGAGAGGTTATAAAATAATATTGCTCAGAGTGGCTCCTGTATCTGAATTAGTGAAAAGTAAAACAATAATTTACTTTAGTGTTAATTTCTGCTAATTATTAGTCATTTTTTATGAAAATTGTAGTGGAAAGTTGAAAAATACTAAAAGAAATAGTGAAATGTAACTGGTAACTAGTAGACATTTTTACCAAATCAGATTTAGAGAGAGGGAGAGGAGGGAGGATTTGATCCAGGACCTGAATTTTAGACCTACAGAAACAATCCATAACCTGGAAAAATCTGGGAAAGTTTAGAAAATTAAATATCAAAATATCTAGTAAGTAATCATTATTGAATACATAATGGGCAGGTGTCTCGTATTCTTAAATAGCTATAGTAAATGAATTAAGAAAAATAGAAAATTACTAGAAATATTTACTAAAATTGTTCTAGTGTATGATTTTAAATTTCCGGTAATTTCCGGGATATTATCCCAGTCATTGGTTATTTTTTCCCGGTCAAATTAAAAAAGTTCAAAAGATTTGAAAGATTTTAATGGCTTTTCAAATATTTCAACATACTTCTAAATATTTTAAAAGATTGCTGATTCGGAACAGGGAATTTTGGAAATAAAATAATTCTGAATTGGAACATCAGATAATTTTTGGTCATAAGAATTACAATTCTGATTTCCAACACAGAATTTCGTAACAGAATTATAATTCCGAATTTTAACAGGGATTTTTTTAAATGCCCTTCTTTTAAATCAGCATTAAAATTATTTTCAAAAATTCCCGTTCCAGGTCAAAAATTATCCGTTCCAAGTCAGAATAATATTTATTCAAAACATTTTTTATTATAATTTAGAAACATTTGGGATACGGAAGTCTCAAAATCATCTTCCAAAATGTCCCTTTAGGTTGAAAAAATTACCTGTTCCACAAGGTAAAATGATAGTTCTTTACGAAATTCCCTGTTCCAAAGACAAAATTCTAATTGTTTGAGGATATTTTTTTTATATTTTATTTATTTATTCCCCGTACAAACTCAGATATATCAATCTTTGAGCAAATTCCCTATACCAAGTAACAATTAAATTAATTTAAAAAATTTCCTATCCCAAGTCGGAATTATACATTTTCCCAAAATTTTTGAGAGGTAAGTTTCAAATTTTGACGAATTCAGACTTAGAATAGTGATTTTTTTAAATTCCGTTCTTCAAAATTAGAATCAGAGTTCTTTTTCAACATTCCTGTAACAAGTCCAAAATTCCCTGTTATAATTCTTGATGGAAACTATCTATTTTAAAGTAAAAATTACAACTCTTAACGAAAATTACTGTTCAAAAATGAACCGTAAATGAAAATCATAACTCTTTACATAACTCTTTACAGAAATTCCCAGTTCTATCTCAGAATTATAACTTCCTGTTAAAAGTCAAAATTATAATTCTTTACGGGAATTCCCTGTTCCAATCATCAAAATTATAATTCTTTACTGAAATCTCCTGTCCCAAATAAGAATTATAATTCTTTTAGAAAGTTCAGTGTTCCAAGTAAGAATTGCAATTCTTTTGGGACATTTTTCAAATCAAATTCCCGGGTTTTCCCGGTGAACGAGATTCCCAATTATTTCGCGATTTTCCCGATTTCTGGGTCAAGAGGAAGTCAACTGAATTTAAATTAATTCAACTAAAGTGAACTAAAAAGTGAATCTACAGAAACTCAGAAGAATTTATTTGGATTCAACTGCCTTCACTTAAATTCAATATAAATTCTAGTAAATACAATTAAATTGACTAAATGAAAAGTGAATTCAAAACGAATTAATTTCACTGAATTCAATTTTTATACAAGTGAGTAAAAAGATACGGAATTTGAGTAAAGTGGTTTATAGATAAACTAACTTTAAAACGAAACTACCAGAACCTAATTCAGTTTAGATCAATCTTATTTTCTCCAATGCAGCTTCTAAGTCTAAAATCTTTCAATTTTGACACTTCTTAATTATGAAATTTTCAACTTCTAATCAGATTTGCCTTCGTCGCTTTTGCATCCAGAAACTGAAGAATATTGAATAAAATAATCATCGACGTACTTCATATAAAATAATGGACTTCAAATCTAGTCATTAAAATTTTGAAGAACAAAAATAGAAGCCTTTCCCGGACACATATTCATCCTGGATTAATTCTCGGTTAGTGAACCCTCTGAATGTATTATGGAATCATTAATGTCGATAAATCATCCGTTGAATTTATAGTTTATCAATACTTCAGACAACGACCAGTAGACTAAAAAAATGTAAGATTTTCCTACAAAATCAAATAGAAATTTGAGTTTGTTGGTCGACAACGAATACCAAGCAGACATGTCATAAACTATTTGGTTAGAGTGTTAACCAACAAGCCAGAATTCGTAATTGTTATTCACAAAATGTGAGTGGTTTTGTGGAGTGTTTGACACTGAGGGTCGACTGTGTAGAATTGCGCATATTGGCTAGTTTACCTATAGTACTATCTTCGAAGTATGAGATAGGGAGGGACTTGAAAGGCTACTACTGGAGTGCAAAGTGAAATAGAGTTATCGTGGTAAAGTGCACGGTAACATAGTTACGGATTCACAAAGCGTCCACCCCTCCGGACCACAACAACAATGTCGTTCTGGCCTCAGATCGCTCCCACATATCCCAGGAGTGTCAGCCTGCTGATTGGGTGACCAACAATAGTCCTCCTTCTTTCCTTCTTTCACCATTCAAAACATTTACATACGACCAACAATGCCCATCGCTTAAGAGGATTTTTCCTCTAAAGCAATCTGTTTCTACATTTTCAAATAAAATTTCGAATAGCACCGTGCAAATATTCTATGAAAAGCAGCCTCGAGTAAAAATGCTTCGACTTGAGTACGACTTGGCGATGTCTTGAGTTTACCTTCAAGACATCGATGTCTGGCTGCGTCTCAAAACTGAGACGAGACATAACATAATGTCTTACTTTTATGGCCTCAGCATGGTGATTTCAAGTCGGCGTAAACTTGTCTCAACACGAAGCTTTTTGGACTCAGAAATAAGACTGTTAACAGTTGCGAAAGATTAAAACTAATGAATGAAAAATTTTTTAATTATTAAATTTGTTATTTTTTAATTGAAAATTCAGAATTTCTGGGTCTGAACGAGTATAACCCTGAAAAATTTTCTTCAACAAAATTAAAATTGTAATTTTTTATGAGAGGATCTCCTAAGCCGTTAGGAATACGTAAAAAAACAACATTTTCGATATCATCAAGAATTGATTCAATATATATATATCTATGACCCTTTTTGTCAGGGCAGGCATATACTCAAAGTTATGGAACGCTCACCTTAAAGTCATACAAATTCGACTTAAGGTATAAATATATGTCTTCAAGACATATAAACTTATCTCCGAGACCTACATTTAAGTCTGGCCCCGTCTCAATAGGGAGACATGCTGGAGACGAACTTTTCGACTTCAGAATGTCTTGATTGGGGGCAATTCAAGTCGAAACCAAGTCAAAGAATTTTTACTCGGGAGTATTCTGCGCGTTCACGTCCACGGGCTTTTGTTCTCTAACACACAAAATTGAAAACAATTAAAATATTTAAAGTTTTTGAATTTTCTGAAGCAATACTTAATAACTGAAGGGTCCCAGAACAAAAGGGCCTAGGTGCCAAAATTCGAAAATGCGTTTTATTGGCTTAAACTAATTGTTCTGACCTGACTCACGTCTCTGTAGAAGATTAGTGTCCAGTTCGATTTAAAAGTGGGTCACAATCCATGTTTGGTAATTCATTAATTTTAATAGGGCTGTTTCCGAAGTCAGATATCACGTTTCCAATGAATGGATCGTATAGTTTATAAAATTATAGTTTTGAAAACGCCTATAAAATACTTTTGCGTATTGCTTACTATTTTTAATTTAATGTTGAAATATTAATTTTCTATCATGATGTCGAGTGGAGGGCCCCTCTGACGTCAAAGGGCTCGGATTTTCCATCAATCACAGAAATCTACCGAAAATAGATATATTTATGACTTCGTAAGTGCAGAAATACGAGGAGTGAAAATGAAACGGTTAGGTGGCCTAATCTCTTTATCATATGTTTCGTTAGTTTCCATCAAAGCCTCATCGTCACATTGATAATTATGAGAACCTCTGAGTTACGTGACACCCAGGTGACACCACCTTGAATAAGTATTTTCCCGCCTTCAATTTTCAATCATTTTTTTTTTGTTGAATGACTCCACAGAAAAAAATTTATAACGCAAATTGAGTTTAGATTAAAATTATGTATTAAAAAATTATTTTACCTGAAATTGCGACACAACCCTATTGATTATCTCTTTTCGTATGTTCTTTTGACAATTCAATAGAGCTAAGTAATAGCTTGAAAGTACTTGCTTCTTTTTTTTTTATTGAAAAATAAAAAAGTAATGCAGCTTTCTCTGTATTAAGTCCGGCGCTTTTTGGGACGCGCCGTTCTTTGATAAGGGTTTCCTTACAGATAGTTTTTTTTTAATCGTTTCTTTTGTGATTCAATAAAGCTAGAAGTATTTTCAACAGTCTCCTGAAAAAAGTGTGTTCTGTCTCTTACGTTTTTATGCCCCGGGAACCTTTAATTATTAATTTCAAATTGAAAAAGTTTTAAATATAAAACAAATATATATTGGCCGATTTTGACTTGAAAACGTTGCAAATCAAACAATTTTAGATTAGGTGAAATTTTGACAAACATACAATATTTCAATTGAAATAAAAAGGATTTACCTTGTATCATTTCTAAATGAAAGCGAAGCGAATAAAATCTAAAAATGTTGAAATTTTAAACTAAATTGAATGTTTCATAGTCGAAGCTTCTGAAATTCTAGAATCTTGAAAGTTTATAAGACAAAAAATTTATAATTCATCATTAAAATTAATTAGATACATTTTTTAAGATCAGGAAATAAATTCACCGTAATTTTCACCGTTTAAAATGGAAAAATATTCAATTATAAACCTTTAAAATTGAATTATTCTAAGAAAAAATTCAAAATGATATAATGTTAATTAAGAAGCATTAAAAATGAGAAAATTCCTAACAAAGAACGTCGACAATTAAATGAATCTGAACTTCATTTAGAACTGGACACATTTTTAATTAGTGAGAACTGTGATACTAAAAGTCTTTACTCAAACCCTTTAAAATTTTAAATATTGCAAGTACATTAAAATAGTTGGAAAAATAAAAACATTTTGATTATACTTTTCAAAATGCAATCAATTTAATTTTAGTTGCAAAATTAAAACTTATAAAATGGAAAAATTGAAAATTTAGCATCAACGTGATAATTCAGAAATCTAAAATGATCGTATCGTCATTTCGGTACACGTAACCATATAATTTGATTTTAAACACAACAATTTTTAATTTTATAATTTCAAATAGTTTAATTTTTAACAATTCAATCAATATTATCATTCATTCTTGAAATCTCCCAATCAAATATTTTTCAATTTTCAATAATTATTTTTTTTAATTAACTAAAAAGCTCAAAGGTTCAATATTTTGGAACATTTTAAAATGAAAAAACAATTACATTTTCAATGCCTACTTCTGAAATCTTCTTATTTTTATGGCTTGAATTTGATATTTTATGTTATTAATTTTCCATTCCTTTGAATTGTTCGTGGACGTATTTAATTCAAAATTGTTAATTAAAAAATCCTTTAAACTGAAGATTGAGCAACTATAAAATTTTCCTATTTAATATTCTACGTTTTAAAAATTGAAAACAAACAATTCAATAGTGAAATTGTCCTGATATTTTTAATATTTCAATTTGAAACTATTAACCGACGAAAGCGGGTTAAATACGGGTAAAAAGTTGTGTATTGTTGTTCTTTTTCTATATAGTTCTTGAAATGAGAATCATATGTAAATAGTGTATAGGAAAATTATTAAGGAACAAAGATAACCAAGAAATTGTTTTTAGTTCCTCACAAATTCAAATAGAATATGCGTACTGGAAAAGGGATCTTAGCAAGAAATTTAGGAGATCCCTTCTCCTCTTCATGGAATGTTTTTTTCACATTACTTTATTAATTGAAATATTTTCAATATTTTCAATATTGAAAAATACATTTTTGGCAACTTTTTCTATATATTTCGAAATAATAAAATAAATAAATAAAAAAATAATCATGTGCCTTTATTCGAAAACTGTTAAATTATGCGACGAAAATGAAATTATTCGTTACGACGCGACGATTAATTGAGTACATTTAGCATGAAAACTTTATATGAAATGCAATTTTTGCGCTATACTTAATTTTCAGACATTATGCAATTATAAGCTTTGCGTACATTAGAGGTCCGTAAGTATAGCTCTGCGAAAAACTGATAAAAAGTAATAGGATGAAACGCAGTTATATGAGTCGTGAATTTTCCGGGTAGGCGATGCTTCGAATTGATTCGCATGGGAGTAAAAGTTTGTTTTTAACGATCTGGACTTTGGTAGGTATTTTTTCTTGTGCAGTCGACGTGGCTTGGGGGATCAGGGCTTCTACTGAAACCAATCCCAGGTGGATATATCACTGGGTCGTCCATCAATCGGGCGTGCGTTGGAATAACAAGAATCCCTAGTTAAATGGCTCTCGTCCATCCGGGCCGCGATGGGCCAAAGCCAGGGCTGGCTGATTTATCCTGAGTGGGCTTAAATTAACGCTGGACGGTGGACCTATAGATCATATCAATCGGCTTCGTGACAGCCTGCGTCTCTGTCAGTAGTACGGCCAACACCCAGGCACTGCGACTGGTTCCCATATACAGTGCCTTTTATCTTTAGGACTACTGGGCTCGTTGATGCAAGGGTTTTGGCCTCTAAATCCGTTTGGTCCGGTAGTTGCTTACATTACCATACGAATGACCGATCGATCCAAGACCCAAGCATTACAGACGTAGCTACTGCCGTGACTACTAACGGGGTATCGACAGCCACCGTACTTACAACCCCTAAACTGCCCAAACAGCTACCCACAGTCTCCGGCATTAATCATTATTATTGGCATTCTTCCCCATCCGGGATACCGATAATCCGTGAAATCCGAGAATCTGCACCTACCGCATTCGTGTGATATTGCAGTGCTGGATATCGGTCCAAGAGCACCTTAAGACCGCTGATTCAGAATCGTGAGAAAACAATTTCATTGATTCGGGGGTTCGGTTGGTAGTTAAAAATAGAAGAAGTGAAGGCTGAACTTTTATTAGATCGGTGAATCAAACAAGACCGATAAACGTTCAGACACGCTTTTCACCCTACTCTCTTGCAACTTCCAGTAAACGAGACGTTTCCCGTTTTCAGGGACCAATCAAAAGTTTCCAGGTATCTCCTGCAGTTTATGCTCTAATATATCGCTTTTCCGTGATCCAAGAAAGGTTAATATTGTAGCTATCGTTTCTTTCCTATCTTTCCTACGTAGCCTTATTTCGAGTTGGAAACAAAATCCAACAATGGAAACACGGATTACAGTTACAGATACTTTATTTAGAGCATACAAATTTAGTCAGGGCAGCTACAAAACTTTTGTTTGCTAGATATTGAGGCACCCCCCCCCCATTTTGTGATGTACGCCGAAAAAGGAATTGAATTTAAAAAAAATTGAAGTGGCCTTTGAAATAAACATATGATTTTAAATAAGAAAAGCTCGGTTTTCGGAAAAATGAGGGGAAAAAGACTTCTTATTGACTTGTCGTAAATTTAATTTCAGTCATTACTGAGAAAATATTCAAGGAATCGTTTCTACCCCATAATGTTTAAATTTAATACTCCCAACAGTAAAAGCCATTAAAATGAAACCATTTTTATTTCGACATCTTCAAACAAAAAATAATTAATAAAATTGAATGTTTTCAAACCGAGTTCATATGAGATTTAACAATTTTACACTTATAACTATCAAACCTTGAAAGATTACAAACGAAGTTCAGGATATTGTCAATTCGAAATTTTACAAGAATGATCTATTGAAAGTGAATCATTTATTTATTTTTACTAACAAAGTATTCAACTCTGAACAGTTTTAATTTATTTATTAAACTATTAGGACCTTGAGATGATAATTTGAAATTTAGAGTCGCATGAATATTCCCCAAATTGCCATTTCTAATTTGTATTTACCCTAAATGCAATTCTACTTAAGTTTTATTTGTTCGAATTATTAATGGACATAAATTATATTTGCCATAATTCTAATTTAACCTAGTGTCTATTAATACGAAATACCATAATTTCTACGTCCCCGAATCATCATGTCATCTAAATGTTATTTCCCCTGAAAACCAGTTAATCTAAAATTTATTTACTTGAATTGTAATTTGTTATAATTTTACCTTCACGCCATCGTCATGTTACATAAGTTTCAATTGCCCTAAACTGCATACTCGATTCAGAAAATATCCCAACATTGAAATTTAGCCAATCAGAACTGTTTAAGGAAGAATAAAATTTAGCTGATATGATGATTCGGTTACGTTGGAATTACGACAAAATGTATTTCGGGTAAATGAATATTAAATTAAATACCTATTTGGATTATAAATTTAGAGAACTATAGTCATTAAAATACAAGCCTTGGAAATTAACCGATTGCAATAATCTTAATCATTTTAAAGAATTTCGAAACGAACACAACTGCCAACCTAAAATAAAAAATTGTATTTTCATACTGAAGCAGATTCACAATTCTGACATGGATACATCGCTCCTTTTTTAATAGGAATTTTATTTTTTAAACTGAGAAACCTATGATTTCACAGTTCAGGTAATGAAGATGAATAAATTTTCAAACTATCGTAACAATGCATATTCAGACTGCTGACGCAAAGAAATAAAACATCAATTCACAAGCCCGATTCCACCTATCAATTATTTCAATACTGTCTGCAATTGAAGGGAATTTTCGGGATAAATAAGATTTAAGATAAATGCCGTTTGGAAAAAAATGAATATCTGTCCATCAATTTCGCACATTTTCAGAATGTCAATTTTCCACATTCGTGGTCAAAGCGATTTTGTTGTTTTATTATACCCTCACGTCGAATCTATTTTCATAATTTCAACACAAAATTCAGTAAGGCAGTCTACTTTTATTCCGTGCAATTTCAAATAGGGATCAAGCTGTGAGTGATGGCATAAGAGTTAATAAAACTCTCTATAGTATCCTTAAACTCCTATCTTCCCCAAATAAAAAAAATCTCGTGTTATATTACTTGTCTCTTCAAACTTGTGTCAGAGACCCTACACGGGAAGAACTTAGGAAATCAATCGCCTGTCGAATCGTTCAAGGGAGTAAGGCAGCTGGATTCTGGAAATGAAAACGAAGAAGAGAGAAGGATAAATTCGGAAAAGAAGTTTGTATCACTGACCATCGTGAGGGGATCTGTGTTCAGCAAATATAAAGGAGCTATGCTCAGCCAGCCGTTTAGAACAGCGGAAAGGGGATACGAATAAGGGATACGCTTCGAAGAAGAGCTAAGAGGATGCACTCAATATTAGAGAAACCGAAACCCTAGCAAGGCTCTCCGGAGAATCTGCAGAAGTACTGTCTCAAGCGTAACTCGGAGCCAAGAGGGGTGAGGTCGAAAATGTTCTCTTGAAACTGGAGATCCGCTTCACTGGCACTATACGCATTTGACCATAGAGAAAGTACGTAGGACTTCACAGCCCAAAATACTGTCAAAACAGGGGAACTAGGGTGATTTTTCATGAAAATAGGGGAATAAAGTCTTTTAAATCGAATTTACGTAGAATCCACAAATTAGCTGAATTTTCAACCAGAAAACATTAATTTTCTACCAAAGCAGATGGATTTTCAAAAGAAGAGTTCATTTTTCAAGATGACAAGTGGAACTTTTTAGAAAACAACTGAATTTTAAACTTGAAATGATTAATAAGGAACAGAACGTGATAAATCCATTTTTGAAAACATTCAGATAAGGTAAATGTCCCAGTAATCGTGACAGTCCCAGAAATCGTGAAACTTGGTTATAATTTGAATATATTGTTAAAAAAATATGTTAAAAGTAATATTTAATAATGAAACCCATTTATTTCTAGCATTTTATAATATCGAATAGAAACTACATTAGTACAAATTGAATAAAAAGCAAGAAAATTGGCATCCCGATTACTGGGACTAAAGTTAAGATTACTGGGACGTTTATCTTAGTAATTGCTTCTGTATGTTTGGAATATCATGAATTCGATTATCAAATGGTGAATTTTTTGTTATACAGTAGAATTTTGAATCACAAAAGACGAATTTTATATCCAAAAAGACGAGTGTTAAACAAAACAGTTGACTTATCGACCAAAAAGATTACTTTTTAACAAAATAGTGGAAAAAGCGGAAGTTTCTTGAAAACAGGGAAAAAAGGAGGAATTCTTTAAAAAGGGCAAAAGAGGGGAATAGGAGGAAGAGTGTAAAATCTAAAAGTGGTAAACTTTTCTACTTTTGATTTTACTATTACTAAGGTTAAATTTACTATGCCTCCTTTTTCCACTGAAGGCCGCAACGGGTTTTCGTAAGAGCCTACGTGGGCTACATATCGTATCCGCCCAACTATCGCTTGAATTCCAGCCATTCATGAGTATCTGCTGCTCGGGTTCCTTGGACGTGAGAAAACCAACCTCGCGAAGAAAGCGGACCGCAGAAGAGATACTGTATACACGCGGTGTAAAATATTCAAGGCAGTCCTAGAGTTTACTGGAATTGGCCGGAATTAAAAAGAACATTTGCCGTCTACTCGGAACGTGGTCAACCGATTGTCGAATGCAAGCAACCTCTTTCAGGATTTATTATCTTCGAGAAAAAAGTCTGACCTATATGTTATAAATATAAAACAGTTCAAGCACAGCCAACTTAGCCTTTACATAGACCTTACTTGGATTACTTGCAGCTGTTGAAAGCTCTGAATTCGTGATATAAAAAATTGGGGGGTCACTAAAGTTGCTGCTCGAATAAAAGTTGGTATCTTTTAGAACTTGAACTTCAATAAAAACCTGTGGAGACCCAAAAGGGTTCCTTTGGAGAACACTCGAACAGAACAACATGAAGGCGCATTCACGAACCAACCGCTTTCAAAGTTTCAATATGCATGCGCGGACATAGGATAAATTACGAAAGAATTGTTTTTTTACTGTAATATGGATGTTATCGACCGATGACTTATGACGAACAAATTTCTTGCATATGAATACGCCTTTATGTTTGCAAGTTTTCTACATAACCTGCAAATGATATTTATCAAGTTGTTACATCTATTTTAATTGCGTGAATATTTGATGTTTCAATTTTATTCATTAAATTATGTTTATTAACGTTCTATTACATGACTGCTTCAACGTAAAAGTTGTGTTTGCTTATTTTTTTTTCTAGGTGGATTATTTATTATTAGTACTACTAGTGTTGGCTCACCACACCCACGACGGGCCAACATCACGCAGTATTCGCCACAATTTGAATAGTGAACATGAAAATATAGTTGCAAAAAAAACAAAATTTATTCGTTGTCATGAAAAACTATGTGAACTATATTTCTAAAGTAACTGAAAAAGCAACGATTTTTATAGTTACTATTACTGAAAAAAATGTAACTTGTTACCGATTCGTAACTTATTTATAGAATTAACTGCTTTACAACTATCTGTTATCAACCAAACTAAATAGATTGTAGATAGTATTAAAGGCAATTGTAATTTCAGTTTCTATCATATTCTTCGACTATTGAATATATATAATCTTAAAATATGAAAGAGGAGGGAATTTTTCATTTTATTTATAACTTCAATGAATTCGGCTTCGTCAATATTAGTAGAAGAAACAGGATATGTTTACGACATGTACAATTTGCGCAAATGATGCTATTCGCTCTGCTTGCTACACATTGGGGATATTTACTTAATTACGAGTAATCCATTAGTGACACTAATGCTTTGCTTGTACCACTTCCGTCAGCTAAGTCAAGAGCTGGAACGCATTTACCCGTTAAATTATTGTTCAAAACAGGAGATTGCACCATCTTGTTTACATCTTCCTTCTCCGATTCAACTTTCGAATGTAAAACTTTTCTTTTACAAGTTTTCAAATAATAACATGACTCTGAAGTGATAATTTTGTCGATTAGTTTTACTGCAGACTTACTCATTTTATGATAGGGTGGCTTAAAAACTTCATTTTCAAAATTATCTAATTTTTGCTTAATTTTTCCATGATAAATTTTTCATTTTACCTGACCATTAATACTCAAAGACAAGCATTTTAATTTTGTAATATTTTCATCATAGAACCCCAGGCGGAAAAGATACATGTAGTGAAACAAATAACATATCATTTTTATTTTGTTATACATTATTTCGGATAAAACAAATGAAAATTATACACAAGTTTTCGACTACGTATAATTTTTCCGGCTGTGATCTTTTATGAAATAGCTGACTTTTCAATCTTCACAGACGAATCATCCATCAAATGGTTGAATTTTCAGATAAAGAGATTAAGCCTCAACCAAAAATGAATTTAACCAAAAAGACACATTTTCAACCAAATAGTCGAATCCTCAAACAAAGAAGATTTCTGTTGAATTTTCAACAACAAAATATGAATTTTCTAATAAAAAAGCTTATTTAATACCAAAAAAGTTGAACTTGAAACAAAGAAGGATGACTTTTCAACACAATTGTTGAATTATCAACCAAATAATAAAATGTTTAACAGAAAATATAATCGTTAGGAGGAAGCAACTGAAAAAAATAAAAATATATATACAAGACAAGTAATTTACAAACAAGAATTTCATATCAGGGTGGCCGCAAAACTTAATTTTCAAAATTCCATCAATTTTTCGTAGCAAATCTTTTTCCCTAACTCTTAATAGCCACGAATCAGAATCTTTGACCTTCTAATATTTTAAAATATAATTTTTTACAAGCAGAATAAAACAATTTCTAATTGTTCGCGAGTGAGAGAATTCTATCTGATTCAAATTATGCAATGTTTCTAAACTTTCTAAGCGAGACATACACTGAAGGACAGGTCACGACGAGACAAGTTCTCATTTAATGTTCGGACGAAGACTGAATTTGCTTGAAAAAGGTACGAAAAGGCTCTCACTCATTCAAACACTCAACGATAGAAGAATAAGGATAGAAGAAGAAATCGGTAAGACCTTAAAATTAGAATCCATTGAAATATAAACATCTAAAAATTGAAGAGAAAATGAAAAATTCGATGATAAATAAGTAAAATTAAAATAGAACAATATAATTAATCAAATATATCAGTCAATTCCGAACACTAATTAAAAATGTAGATTTTCAAACTTATCATCCTTGACAGTTATTTAAAGTGCCTCTTATAGAAACTTCCTGCCTTTTGTAAGATGTTTGTCAAAATAACTGACTTTCCCTGATCAATATATTCTCTGGATTTTCCCTGACAAAATAATTCTATTTGATTTTTATATATTCAAATTCAAACGTGGCAATATGTACATTAGAGTAATCGGCAAATTCTTTTTTTTTTGCATGATTGAAAAATAAATTCATTCGGCAGTATAAACGTCTCTCTTAATATTCAATTTACTCTTAAATATATGATGCCATATGTCGTGCATACATACAGGAAAAAGCAAATTATGTAGGGTAATTAGGTCGAATTCATTAAGAGGACACCTGGGGAGGAGCGTGAATATGTATGTACTTTCAATATTTCTTTGCCTCACGCATTAGTAAATTGGTTTTTCGACAGGACTGATTGGTTGATGGTCAGGAATCTAACCGAGGTCGTCAACGTTTTGCAATATTATAATTGAATATTCTTTTAGAATTCAAATTTGTATTGTATCCTGATAACTTGAGAAGGAAAGGATATCTATTAAGCAGTGACATAAAATTGGAATCAATAGAATACAAAATAGAAAATGCTAAAGAATTACAGACTGAAAAATTTAAAATGTTAAGGAAATGTTTTACAATGAAGAATTAAAATGAAGCTCTTAAAATTACAGAATTTCAAATTCAATGCACAATTTCAAAGTAAAAAATATAAGCTTTAAGCCTTCAAGGCAATTCTATAATTTTTTAATTAGGAGCATTAAAAAAATTGTACAATTTTCAGAATAAAAAGACTGAAGATTAAAGATCTTAAGTGTAGGGGTGAACATTTTACAGTAAATAATGAATCTACGGTAGATACTTTTGGTAGATGTCTTTTGGTATTAACTGATTATCAAAAATTGAAATTGAAAAAATATAACTTTTGTTTATATTATAATTTTTTAAACAAATTCCGTACTGAAGAAGCAATCCATAATTTCCTTAGACGGCAAACCTTCTTAGACTTTACTGCTGTTAAAAAAGCCATAAACCATTAAATTCAAATATTTTTATGAAATATAACGTCTAAAAAATTTTGTTTAGAGATCTAAGGAAATTATGTCTCACTTGGCTGGTGCAACTAAAGACATACATTAAATTAAGAAGAAATTTGTTCAATAAAAATTAATTGAATCTTAAAAACTGTCCTTTTGCTCAGTTTCAAAAAGTTCTAACTTGAACAAAAATTAGATATATTTTTTTATTAGCATTTAATACTAAAAACTACACACACCAAAATTTACATAATTTTCAAACCCATAGGTAAATTTTTTTTAATTTTCAAAATAAAAATTTTTTGCGCTCATTGCGACACCGTAAGACCACTTTTTATTTCAAAAAATCAATACAGATTTTTCTTTGTAATAACAGATACCAACTTTTCAGAACTAGCCATTTTCGATTTTTAAAATTTTATATTTTCGGCCCATCCTGCTAGACAGTATCTTATTTAAAATACTAGTGTTTGTGAAATAATCAGGCAGGTTCTACACCTTAAGTTTCTGAATCTCTCAGCGGCAAAATATGTTGTTTTTTCGATGGAATTTTCCAAAAATTCACGAGTATTTGAACTTTGATGTTCATTTTTGAAAAACACGAATTTATTCTTTAAACTCTTATAGTTTTTGACCTAGTCCAGATTCCAATTTTATTTTTTGATTTTGGTGGGTTATACCGTTCTCTCTCAAAATCCGTCAGCCAATTTTGAAATAGTTGAAAATTACCGAAACGGCGACGACTTGTTTGAAAATATAAAAAGTCGATTTCCACAAGAAAACCTACACTTATATTATTTGGTGAATTTGGCTTTTTATAAAAAAGCCATCCTGTTTAGGAGAAAAATTTGAAAATTCAATTTAAAAAGAATTGTCCCGGCCTCCAAAAAGATTTAGCACGCATAAAACCGATACAGTGCCTATCAGTTTTATGCTGTCTAAACCATGTTTGAGGTCGGGATAATTTTTTTCTTGATAAATAATTTTTTAAATGTTTTTCCTAAACGAAGTAAGATATTACAAAACAGTAAGATGAATTTTTTGGAGAACTTTTCGAAGATTTGAAAACTTATGTGAATTTTTTGTTGTATTATTTGTCGTTTCCGACAAATAAATATAGCAAAATAATGACAAAAAATATAATGGTGGGTTTTTCGTGAGTATGTTAAAAGAAAACATTTAGGTTTTTTGTAATAGATGACGAAATTCAAATACTTGAAACTTAGTGGAATAACTTTTGTTCTTAATTCGGAAAAATACGTGTTGCCTAATCTGCGATTGAGATATGCTGGTATTGAGGAATGGCATAAACCGGCTATTGAGAAATCTTTTACAAGTTTATTAGCATAATTATTTAGATCAGTGAACTCCCAATGAAGAACTAAAATTTTGATGTAATTTTAAAATGTATTGTTATGAGATATAGTTAGAAAGCATAATCTTATGCTTTCATCTAATGCCCTTTTTGAAGGGCATTTTAATTAAATTTAGAAGTCTTTAGATATTTAAAATTTCCCACTCGACCCTTCATAAATTAATTCCAAATACAAAACCAACTAAATTGAATACTAATCAATTGCAAGCCATAGAGATCTATAACTTTTTAATGTGAGCATCTCAAACATTACTTTAAATTTGAATAGTTGCAAGTTGAACATTCAAGCGACAAAAATTCAGCAAAGTACATGTTTTTCAGGCTCAAAGAAATTTTTCTTGAATTTATTTGATCGCTCTTTATTTCTCCGTAGACAATATTAGCTGATAAATAATGCGAACAGGCAATGAAAACTCTAGTTCTCATGAAAAATGGAGTTTGAATATTCATCGACGTCGTAAACAGACTGCGATTGGGTGAAACGATGCCAAGTGATACGACCTTGCAGTCACTTAACGAGAAGTCTTTCCTATACAGATTCGATTCGTTTTGCGATGTTTCTGAGATTTTACTGAATGCATAGAATCCATTGTGAATGTACATCAACCCCCAGAGGAGGTACTTCGCATCTGCATCTCTTACCTACTACCAATGTACCAATACTATTTCGTACAGCGCCTAGTCAAGATCTCCTACGGACGTCGAAGGCTTGTTCTGGCCGGATATCAAACTTTCAGAGTATGCCGAGCTTTCGATGGAACGTTGCCTAATGCACTTCCTCTCTCCTGACGATGCTTCTCGCTCTTTTGCTATTTTCCGGACAGTATAACATTCGAAAAACTGTTTTTTCATACAAGAATTGAATGGCTATTCCTGCCATTTAATGTCACTGATTCTTTCTACCGTGTTTGATCAAAAATTTATAAGAGATCTTTTCTCATTCCCTGCACAAGAAAAGATCTCTTTTATATTAAAATCGAATCTTTTCTTTCATATAAATTTTATTACCTCATACAGAAAGGGGTCGTTCGAAAACTATGTCATGCTACGTTGAAAACTTTTTTCACCCCTCCCCTGAATCCCCCATAGTGACGTCACAATTACCAACACCCCCCTTCCCTCCAGGTTAAGATTTTGTCATTGATTTGATTTAATTCATTCGATTATTTTGAGCACAATAATATTGTATAGATACCTTACTGAATTCAACGTAAAATCCTTAATATTCCAAGTCGAATTATATTACATTCTCAACCAAATATTTGAATTTTCAACCGAATAGATGAATTTCCAATCCAAGAGGACGAATTTTCTACCAAAAAAGATGATTTTTTATTAAAACAGTTGAATTTTTTAAAAAAGGTTGACTTTTCAACAAAATTGTTGAATTTTCCATCTACAGATATGAATTTTCAAGCAAGTAGCTCAATAAAAAAATTATTGTTGAATTTTCAAGCCAAGAAGACGACATTTTTATAAGACAAGTTGAATTTTGAACCTAATAGTTGAATTTTCAAGAAGAGGAACTTTTTGGGAAACAACTGAATTTTCAATCCAAGAGGACGAATTTATTATCCAAAAGACGAACGTTCAACAAAACAGTAAAATTTTCGACAAAAAGATGAATTTTTAACAAAATTATTATATTATCAACGAAATAATTGAATTTTCAACTAAAAAGATTAATTATCAACGAAAAATGTAATAGTGATATTTTAACCAAAAAAAAGATTTTCATTTTAAATAAAAAACAGTTGAATTAAACAAAAAAGACGAATTATCTACGAGACAATTAACTGATATATCTGAAAATATTAATTTTAAACGAAAAACAGTTGAATTTTTAATACTGAAATATGATTTTTCAACAAAAAAGTAAACTTTTGACGGAAAATGGGATAATTCAATATGCAGTTGAAAAGTTTTATTTTTAATCCTGAGTGATAACTAAAAATGTAATTATTTTATTTACCTGTGTTACAATCATTATATCATTTATTTTTTTACCATAAAAAAAGGTTTTGGTTTGTATGTACATTTCTAAACTGATACAGATACTTTCAAGTGTCAAGCCTAAAAATCAATTCCATCCTTCAGAACAAAGCAGAATAATTAAATACATTTCAAATACACTCCTAACTTTAATTCGTTTCAAAAACAAAAATCTTTTCAAATTTTACTTCTGTTATTTGAAAAATTTATTAATTTAAATAATCTTTAATTTCAAGCTGCCCTTTCTTACGCAAAGTGACAAATTTCTAACTCAAAATGTGACTGAAAGTGACTAAATGTGCATTAACAATGAGACTAATGTTGTTTTGCATTCAAAATAATTTAAAAGAATTCAATGAAATTTATAATAATCCCAGGTAAATTTTAACGAGTTCAGGATAAATTAAAAGAGAAAAAAGCAACGGATATAATAAAATTCGAGTGAATTTAGAAGAATTTAAGGGAAATGAGAAGAATCAGATGAAATTCATCAAAATTTAAGGTGCATTATAGGTGGATTGAAGAAAAAAAATGTAGTGCATTTAATTTAGTAGAATGGAGTAAAATGAGAGGGATTCAAAAGAATTCAGGAAGAGTTAAAAACTCAATAAAATTCAGGATAAAATTTTAGAGAACATAATTGGACAAATTTCTTTAACTAAAAAAATTTCCATCGATTTAAGTGAAATGGAGGCGAAGAGAATTTTTGGCAAAATCAATAGAATTTAAGTAAATGGAAAAAATTAAAACCAAAGAAATGTTAAGGGAAACTAAATGAATTCGAAGAAACGCATATAAATTAAGGGTGAATTAAAACAATGATGGGAATTGGAAAGGATGAAAAAATATTTTAATGAGTTAAGAAAAATTAAAATGACTTCAAGAGAATTTGATGAAAAGCCTAAGAATTTAAGTTGAGTTTTAAATACTTTATGGTGAATTAAGGAAGACTGAAAAAACAATATTTAATTCAGGTTACCTTGAACAAATTCAAAAAAATTCGAAAGAATTTTAAAAACTGGAGTAAATTTGAGAACAATTAAAGAGAATTCGGTGAAATTCATGCGAAATAAAGAGAAATTAGAAAGAATTCAACTGAATCGAACATTTAAAAAAAATTTCAGGGTGAACTAACAAAAATTCAAAATCCAAAAAAGATCCATTGAATTGAGTGGATTTCGAAGAATTTAGGGTAAATTACAAAAAATCAATAAAATTCAGAAATCCTTGGGTTCTCTGTTTTAATTGATTGAAAGAAGTGACAACACTGATATTTTCATTTTAAAAACCAACTAGTGACTTTATCTTAAAAAAGTGACTAAAAGGTGAATTGAGAAAAAAAGTGACTCAAGTGACTGTGTGATAGCCCTGTTTTGAATTAAATATCAAAAAATTGGCGACAGTAAAAAAGCCAAGTAGGGGAAATAGAGACCAAGTTATAAGGCCTTTAATATCGTAATCTTTTGATTTATAAATATTTATATTGAACGAGGCAGTTAAACTTTTGTAGAAGAAAAGGCAAGTTTACTTATAAGTACCTTAAAATGTAAAATTTGTTTCATATTGCCGTCCCTCGTTGCAATATTGGGTATAAACGAATGGGTGGTCGTGATCCCACTCCTTGAAAACGTAATAACGCAAGATCAAAGTTTTCCTTTAACCTCTCGCCGTTGCAGCGCCCTACTAGCGCTCGTTTCTCTATCAAGTTTCGTTGAGGCAATGCGCAAACTTTCTATGCAAACTCATTTGAATTTTTATTCAATCCTGGAAACAAATAAATATCGCGGCAATGAGAATTGGCGAACCTACTTAACGTTCAAAAGCTAGTCAAGAGCTTTCGCTCTCGAATTCTCCACCCACACAAGCAGCACAAAAATAGAAAACTCAGTTTTCAACTTTTCTGTAATTTCGCTTCAATTCTTCATTAAGAATAAAGAACAAAATTTTATGATTTTCTCTATTCATGTTTGTACTTGAAACTGAAATGAGAACTCTCAAGAGCTACTATTTATCATCCAAATAATGCACATGTTGGAATTACAAACGGAAATGGAGCAGACGTTTCGAATTAAATTTAATTGAATTGTGTATTTACCATCTTTCAAATTGCCAATCAAAATTAATCCAATTATAGGAAATGTATAAATCAAGGTTCGCGGTAGCGAATCGTCGCGTTGCCAAGTACAAAAAAGCTACAATGAATTATTATCTGGAAAAATCTTCTTTTTTTAACCTTTTTGTGGATTGTCGGCGCAATTCTCAACCGATTTCAATTGATATTGTCAGCTGACTGACAATATTCGATATCTTGGATATTCTTGAAAATTATACGTAATTAGTTTAAAAGTAAAAATTCAGAGATGATACAAATGGTATATTTTTTCAAGTACTCAAGATATCGAAAATTCTTGCAATATGTACCGAGAATATGTTACTAAAGACTTCTCATTAGAATATTATGTAAATTGGTTTATAAATTAGGCTTCACTTGTAATGCACTGGAACCTGGACTTACGCAGGGTTTCAGGCATGGCCAGCAGTGGCCTTCGACACAAATCCAGGGACCCCGAACGTGAATAGGCAGGGCCCTATGAATCATTTCTGTTGCATTTGGAGGCATGACGCAACCTGATGCAACTAACGATCTGAGAGTGCGGTTCTCATGCTGTCGTTCACGCTTGACTGAGCACCGCCTCTCTCTCGATCCCGCGGATCATCATGAAATTGCCAAGGACAGCAATTCTAAGAAAGCGAAAAATACAGTTCATGGAAACCCAGGTTCCAGTGTAATTCCACGATAATGCATTCTTCATACAAACTTTTTCCCTGATATTTGACCTAGACATTCATATTATTTATATCGAAAATTTTAGCAATATGTATCGAGAATAAGTTAGTACAGACTTCTCATTAAAATTTTATGTAAATTGACTGGATAGATGAGGCTGCAGGGTTTAGCATTAGTGAAAACATTAATTTTTTACAAGCATTCAAGAATAGCACATTTTTCATTTAAGAAAATAAAATTTCTTCTATAAATCTAATAGAAAATAAAATATAGTTTAAGTTCAGTAAACCTATATTCGTCTCCTTACATTTTGAATTAAAATTGAAAAGATGAAATAAGGAATAAATCAATTTAATTAATTGACGTGGCCGTAATCTGCTTGGCTGTGATCGGTAATCTCTATGGCGCGAAAATTTAAAATGGTTCAGTCCGAGCTAGAGTATTATATATATACATACATTTATTTATTAGATTACTCTTAATATTTCAGTGTGACGGCGTTCGAAACAGCAGGCTTTCTAACGCTCACTTTTCAGGGGGCGTTACAGTATTATAACACGGTGATTGCGAATAAAAATATGAAAATTTGTATAATGTGCCGTACAGAAATTTTTAAGTGAATTTGAAAACCCGTTTTAGACATTATAAAACTTGAAAGGATTGAATGTTCTAAGCAAAATGATTTTAATAAAAAATTCCTGGGTATGGGAGATCAATGGTATAATATAATCCCGCATAGTTGTATGCATAATGTCTATTGTGGCGTTTTAACATTCATTTAAAAATTTCTCTACGGTTTTTGATAGAAAATATCTTGACACATTTGATTATGAATGTTTTTTCGCATCTTTGATTTCAAAAATTCGTATATTTGTATTTGGCAGACTTTTTGCATCGCAGATGTTTTTAGTGGAATATTATAAACAATTATTATTAATTTTTATTATTATTATTACTGTTACTATCTGTAACAGTATTTGTGGTAGATGTATGAATTTATAATGTAAATGAAAGGAAATGAAATAAAAAGTTGGCTGAAATTAAAATTGTAAAAGAATGTAAGGCTTTGTGTAAGCTAATACTGCACTGCAATTCGCAATCCCATCAAGTCCAGAATTCTTCGTGTGACTGTGGACGCAATATTCTTTATTACAGGAGAAAATCCCTGAGGTTGAAGCAAAATAGAGAATTTGAGAGAAATAAGAACGAATGAGAGAAGCAAAAGAGAGATACGCAAGTCGAGTTTGAGATAAGGACTGAAAGGGGAAAAAGCGGCGTCGAGTTCTATCTAGCTTGTCCTTTCATATTTTATTTCACAAAACACTCTCGAGCGGCCGACTTGGCTTTCAAAATAGAGATCCTACGGTTCAGTGAATGGAGTGGCCTTTCCTGCAGAGACGTTCCTAGTCCGCGAATCGAAATTCAAGATCAATTTCAGAGCAGAGAAGGAATTAACTCAATTATTTTGAGTTTGCAAGTAAATAATAGGAAAACAAGAAAGGAAATAAAACTACAGTAACAAAATAATTTTTTGAGCCGTTTTTGTTCATTTTAAAAAATGTGGTTATTATCCAAAAGTTGGCAGTGATTACTGAAAAAGTGCTTGATTTAACAAAACAATTTATTTGCCTCAAACATAATTTTTTGTTAAGTACCGTTTGGTACTGGTACGAAAGAATTCAGTTGCTTGTATCAAATACGCAACCGCGCATACGTAGACACCCGAATCTCCAGTTTTCAATGTTGCTCATATCAGCTGATATGCCAGAGAATGCAACGTACTTTCGTTTCGATCAATGAGATTTTTTAAGTACTTCTCAATAAAATAAAGTTTTATTGTGTGTCAGGTATATCAGGTATTCTTCGGGAAATGCTACAATTCTTAATTTTGTGTTACAACATAAAACCAAATATTCTTTGTTTGAAGAAAAGGCTAGAAGAAGAGAAAATGCTTTGATTCAGTGAAATCTAATTGATTTGTAGAGAATCCTTTAGGTTAATCACAATTTTCTCTATAATCATAGATTATCCGGATGAAATTTAAATGTGATTAATCAAGCAAATTCTCTTCAAATTGAACGCAATTTATTGAATAAATTAATATCTTTCACGTCAGCTTTGGCTCAACTAAACGGTTTTGTTGCTTCTACACTAACCACAAAATATGGTTCAGACAACCAGATTTTTATTGGGCCAACCAAAAATTTTTTCGCAGTAGTTGAATGGGTCATTTAAATAATTTGGAAATCAGAACCAATATAAAAAAAAAAAATTCAAATTAGTCCATACAAATAAGATAGATGCGAGCTAAATTGTATGGGTCTCTTTCCAAACGGTTAATCCTTCATTAAAGAGAGAAAAAATCCAAATATTGAACAATAGAAATAAAGTCAAACGGGGTAATGCTGGATCTAGGCAGTCCATAGAAAAATGTTTTTTTTTTAATTCTATTTTACTGTGTAACCTAAGAATATTGTTTGTAAAATGTTCAGAAAATTTCACTAAACAAACAACTCATGAAGTTATAAAGCATAAAAATTGATCCATATTAACTCAGAAATGATTCATAATTAGACCGCTTGATGAGAAATACTTTTCACTCAATTTTTTCTCCATGATTAGAATTACTAAAAACTGAACTTCCAAATGAACTTGACGTGAATTTTTCTTTTTTTATACGCTCATTTAGATCTGTTAAAAATTTCTGAGAATTTTATGCAATTAGTGTAAATAAAAAAAGAAATTTATATCCCAAAGAAAAAATGTTATCTCGGATCTCGTTATTTATAATGATGAAGTTCACTCATTTCTTTTAGGGTTTGCTCTATGATAGTCAGAACATTTTTAAAACCCTCTGCTAAATTTAGGAAGAAAAACCTTTTGCTTCTTGTATAATGTGCACACGGTCGAAAAGTCATGCTTCGAAAAATTTAATGTATCTATAAAAAACAATATCTCTCAGAGAGAACCTTCTTTGGAAAAAAATTAATATTTTTGGGTTTAGCTACTTTTACATTTAAAAAACTGATAAAATTATTAATCATTTAAATGCAACTTATTTATCATTGATGCAGAAATAAATTATCTTTTTTTTTTAGTCATCCGCAAGTTGTTTTTATGGTTCCTAAGCCACTAATCAATTAAAAACACTGCATTTTTAAATTAATTGGAAAATACCTGCTCTGTAATTTTTCTGTATGTACATCAGGGTGCCTACCCGAACGATGATTTGAGATTTCCGTTAACTTCCCGGTCACTTTAAAAGAGTTCAAAAGATTTGAAATATTTCATAGATTTCTGATTTAGAATAGGCAATTTCAATTTTGTATAATTTCAATTCTGAGTTAAAAAAAGAGAATTGAAAAAATCCCTGTGCAAATTCAGAATTATAACTCTTTTACAAAATTCTCTATTTCAACTTAGAATTATAATTCTTTTGAAAAATACGCTATTCCAAGTGAGAATTATAACCATTTAACAAATTTCCCGTTCTAACACAGAATTACAGTAATAAAATATATGAAATTACTTATCGAATCACATTCCCGGTCATTTCCCGATTTCCTGGTAAGTTAAACACATTGTACAGTACTGCCGTCCAAAGTCAAAAGATACATAAGTGACATTGTCGCTTAGGTTGACTTTTCCATTGCCAAGTTGAAGAGAATAACCCTAAACCGCAAAGTCACTTATGTATCTTTTTACCTTGGACGGCAGAGTAAAGATATGATACAAACATTTCTTGTGATTATACTTGACTTGAAAGTGATTTGACAAGACAAAAGCACTAAATGAAAAACTAAATAGACAAATAACGGTGTCTTCAAACTATGCAAATTTTGGATCTTTCCTTTAGAGTGTAGGTACTTTAAGTAATTGACAAAAAACACTGAGTTGAACAAAAATTGCTTTTCTTTTTAGGCTCACTATTTGAGAATCGTATTCACAAACGAAAATAGAACACATATTCACTATAACTTCTGTATCAACATAAAATACGTTAAAAATTTCAAAATTCCAATCGCAAAGTTTAAGTAGGTTACATTGCTACCAAAACTTTTCTGATTTAAACTCAATTTCAACTTAACCATAAAACTAAAATTTAGACAAAACTTGCTTAAATCCAGAAAAATATTGCTTAATTTGATCCAAACCAATAGTAAGATTTAACAACTTTGAATATTCATTTTTTTACTTTGAAATTCCGAACGCAAAATCAATCAGAATACAGAAAATACCGCTTCTCCAGTACTTCATAATTTGTTTTTAGTAAAAAGATATTTAAATTTTATTTTTCTCTGAACACTGTAGTTTGAAAAAAAGACATGTCTTTTGTAGTTATGGCCTCCTAACTCCTATAAGCAAAGTAATTAAGTAGACATTCTTTAAAAGTGTCTGTCTGTAATCCTTTTCAGTGATCACTTATATAATTGTAGGATGCACGACTAAAGAAAAGTATAGTTCATTAACAAGTTGCAACGACTGCGCAAAACTTGACGCAATTTTCATTGCTCTTACAAATTCCCTTGAACGTAAAAATAAGCGAAACTATTGTTTTCTTTCTTCTCGATCTGCCATTATTACAAGTTTTTACGATCTCTACGCTTCCCGGGATGAAAAAGTTTACAAGTTCTTTTTTTTGCCATGTCGAAGAGCCCTAAGGATCTAAATGGTCTCTGGGATTCGTACCGAACGAGGTCTGCAGTCTCAGGGATTCAGTTCTGCTTGCTCAGACCGATTTTTTTGGTTGGTCTCTTGTTCTCGCCTCGGCTTGACTTTCTAATCCCAGCTAACTTTTCGGCTTAAAGAACGTCGGTGTTTTATGGAGTCTCTCTTCTTCCACATACATCACGAGGGTGACATGAGAGTGAAAACGAAACTTTTCACCCTGCTTCCAAATACCCTCGACTGTTAGAGTTCTCGCGGGAGACAGGCAAGGGAAAATGCCCGGTAGCGTACTTCTGTCGGTTGTGATTCGCCGGGGCTAGGCCATTCCTATTTGCCGAGACCAATGGTGAACGAGATACAGAAAATAATATCAGAGTTTCCTCCAAAGTAAATTACGGAAATCCCTTCGGCATCCAGGATGATGTGGCGCGGCGTTCGTTCGGACATGGAGTGAAATGGATAAGCCAATAATATCGCCATTTCTGCGGATGAGGACGAAAAAGAATAGTTTTTTCATTACCCTCTTTTGAGTAGATCACCTTTATTTCACCGTCACTGCAAGAGGAATGAAAGAAACGGGACTGGGAATCGAGTTACGACTATTTCTTGGTATTGGTAATGGACGGTCGGACTTACTTTTCGTTTTCCTGAAATTGAAGAGAGAATTTCTGGGACTGTCTTTATAAATTTAATGATGGAAACATTATATAGTGAACTTAATTGCATTTAACCTAAAATGCTCTTCAAATATGAGAGTATGCCATTATTTCAATAAGTAAAAAAATTGCGGTTATGCAGCCTATGGATCAGAAATTCCTTTCTTCTAGGGAAGTTTTTGGTATCTTTGTACTGAATAATGTAAGAACTTCAAAATGGATTTTATATCCATACGTAGTATGTACATAATTATTTTACTTAAAAATTTTAAAAACAGCAGTTGCTTCCTATCTTTGGGTGATTATCTCGGAATGATCAATTAATCAATTAATGAGCTCCATCGAACCATGGCAGGAATATCCTAAACTATCTTCTACAGAGTACTGAATTAGGTCAAAAGAATGAGTTTAAGCCAATAAAATGTATTTTCGAAATTTGGCAAGTATGCCCCAGGACTTTTCATGTGAGATTCAAGATATCACTTGTTTTGAGTTGAAAAGGATGAAAATCAAGAGTAGAGTCTGGTAGCGCTACATTGCTATTCTGTGATAAAACTCGAAAATAAATATTAAAACTATTGATGCGGGTTAAAACTGTTAGTTTTATACTTATGAAGAATTTAGTACGGGTAAAAATCGATTGTTCAAAGTTGATCTCGAATAATAGTATAAAATGATCAATACTTTAGCAAAATATTTTTCATAAAATATCCGGTAATCACCAATAAGTACTATACGTATTTCTCAACAATATTGATCATCAACAGAAATCTGATTCTTAAACACTTAAAAAACAAAATTAATATCTAACGTTTCTAAACTGAAATTCATACTTTAAATTTAATTGCCTAAGCTTTAAAACTTTGAACAGTTTAAGTAAAAATAGCGTAATTTGAAATTATTAAATTTTTTAAATGAAACTTAACGAAGTGAAAGAAACGAGCTGGAAATCGAGTTACAATTATTTCTCGGCATTGTTGAAAGGCTTCTGGACTTATTTTCCGCTTTCCTGAAATAGAAGATAGAATTTCTCGGATTGTCTCGATGATTTTAACAATGGAAAAGTTACCAGGAGAGACACGAGATGCGGGAAAATGATTTGTCGCTACGTGTTTTCATTGGTATAGTTTCGAACTCAATATCCGTTGAGCAATTAGTTCTTATGAAGTTGGACTTACCACTTTGGCTTTTATCGGAACCAACTTATCGCTAGAAAGACAGTGAGGATGACAGCTTACCTGAAACAGAAAAAATTGATGCTTATTGAAGGGTTCCCTTGAGATTGTCACTGTGCTGGTTTGTTCAAAGTGCGTTGCGAACTTTTCACCACAGCTAGGTGAATTAGTTGACGAGAAAGGAGAGGAAAGAATGTTGATCGTAGTGGAATAAGAAAAATATTCAGTAGAGTCTCTTATTCTGGGATGAAGTTTGTTTGACGAAGAAAGAAAGAAAAGGGGAAAGGACCAAGTTTGCTACAAGATGGAACAATTTTTCCTTTCACTACATACTTTTCACGCAATAGCATGCATAAAATCTTAAGTTACCTCGCTCCTATTCTAACTTTGGGACAAACTGAAAACACAATTTCTATGTATATTCCTTCTTAAGAAGGCTACGAATTTTAACATTTTTCTCCAAATTGGTCCTACTAGGGTCGAAAACGAAAATCCTTTTTAGGCTATTATTTTTTGTAAATTAAATTCTTTTTAAATGAAAAGTCTACTATTATATTTTTGGTCCAGAATCCATCCCTTCTGGTTAACAATTCTACTATTTTGTTAAAAATAACTATTTTGTTGAAACTTTCTTTTGTTTGTAAGCTGAAAATTAGTTTTCTTAATTGAAAATTTAACATATCGATTTTTCGCTAGAAATTTATCGTTTTTAGTTGACAATTCAACTAATACATTTTAATTTCAAAATTCATATTTTCTCCTTGAAAATGAAACTATTTGATTGAAAATTGAACTGCTTTGTTAAAAATTTGTTTGATTGGTTTCAGATTTAATCAGTTTATTGAAAATTCGTTGTTTTTTATGAAAATTAATTTTTTTACTGCAAATTTAACTATTCCATTTTTTGTTGAAAGATGGTAGTTTTTATTTGAAAATTTAACTATTACATTGTTTACTTAGGAATTCACCTTCTCCGCCTGAAAGTTCAAGTACTTGGTTAGAATACTTTGTTTATCTATTTGAACTATTTTGTTAAATTTTCATTTTTTGTCGAAAAATTATTTTTTTAAACACTAAAGTTTGACAATCCTATACCTAGTTGAAAATTGATCGTTTTTCGATGAAAATTCAATTGCTTGGATGAAAAATTATGTATCTTTTTGTAAATCTGTTGTTTTCTTCCATAGAAAATTATTCTTATTGATTGAAAATTCAGTTACTTTTGGTCTAAATTTGAACCATTTTGTTGAAACTTTTTATTAGTATAAGATTCATCTTTTTGATTGAGTTTTTGTCGAGAATTCTATTATTTTGTTAGAAAATTAAACTATTTGGTTGAAAATTAAATTTGTTCTTGAAAATTCAACTGTTTTTCAGGGAATTCGGATTTTTTTCTTGGAAATTCAATACTTTGTTTGACGTTTTTTTCTCCCTTGAATAAACAATCTCTCTTGGTTGAGAATTCATCGCTTTTAGTAAAAATTTAATCTTTTCTAGTCAAAAGTCCGTGTTTGGTTAAAAATTAATTTGTTTTGGTTCCAGATTTAACTATTTACCTAAAAATTCGACATCTCTTGTTAATTCAACTGTTTCGGAGTTAAAATTAAAATATTTTTTGGTTGAGATATCAACTATTTTATGTTTCGTTGAGAATTTATCTTTTTTGTTTAAATTTGATTGTTTTTCATTTAGAATTAAAATCTTTTTTGAAAGTTGAACTTCTTTATTAAAAAGTCATCTTTTTGGTAGAAAATTAAACTGTTTCGTTAAACATTCGTCTTTTTGGATAGAAAATTCGTCCCTCTGGATTGAAAATTCATTGAATCTTAAAAACGCATTCAAAATTTTGTCTTGGTAGTATTTTTTATCTGAAAATTAGTTTAAGCTTAGATATTGCTGTGTTTTTTTCATCACTGTTCATAAACTTTATCCCGTAGATGTGATAATGTTCATTAGGGACATTAAATATTTATGTCTGCAGGTAGAAGATTCAGCGATTTTGTTAAAAAGTAACTTTTTTTAGAAGAATCATTATCTGGTTGAAAATTTGTATTCGTAGATTTTTTTTCGTTGAAAATTCAAATATTTGGTTGAAAATTATCTTCTTCGTTTCAAATTTAACTTGTCAGGTTGATAGTTTAACTGTTTTATAAAATATACACATTTTTAGCTTAAAAAATAAACTTTTTCGTTGTAAATGCAATACTTTTAGTAGAAATTGAATCTTTTTTTTTAAATATCTATTTTGTTGAAAATTCAATATATTTCGATCTGAAATCTTGATCGTTTCATATTCAATTCAATATGGTACCTATACATTAATTATTTTTTAAAGAATTTATTCCGTTATTATTACCCTATTTTCGTAAAAAATTACCTATTTCCTCTGGTTTGAGAAAATTTTGGGCTGTGAAGTCTGTTAAAATATTATGTTTGTATGTTTTGCGTTTTACTTTAGGCGTTGATCAAATGGAATCGATGACCATGAATTAAAGGAGGGGGGGGGGGGGGGAAGTTTTAAAAAAAGCGTGATGTAATTTTTAAATGGCCCCTTTGTATTTTATAAAAGTACAGTGGGAAATTCTTTGTAGTGACAAGTTTTTATTCTGAATAAATTTACAATAATTTCGCCAGTTTGAAAATTGTCGCTTAAACCAATAAAAGAGAGACTTAGCGTTGAAACAGGAAGTCAAATCTTAAAAGATGAATTCTTGAAAGAAAAGATAAATTTTCGTTCTAGAACGGACCATTTGATAGTGTCAAGCACTCAGGGATGTGGATTGTGAAAGTTCGCTTATCCTTGACTCTATTCGCGAACAATCACGAAACAAGACACTGCACATTACTTATACGTATATAATGCAGAAACGGATGGAGACGAGTTTCATACGAGCAGAAGGGTAATCCCCCGGGGAAGGTGTGTTATAAAATTGAAACGCGCTACCTTTGTTCGAACGAGGCAACTTTTGTCGGAAGTGGGATAAAATATGATTGGACGAGGTGAAGTGAGTCACGTAGACTGCGAATTGAACGTGTGCAAGTTGACATTTTGTGCGAGTAGTTTCTTAGAGTCTATGGGTTACCCATGCAGAATGAATTAAACCAATAAGCCATACTTTTATTTTCACAAAAAATAAGACCATTTGAAATCCTCCCAAAAAATGCACGCTAACTAAAAAAATGAAATGACT
This sequence comes from Andricus quercusramuli, assembly GCA_932178445.1. Lineage (NCBI taxonomy): Eukaryota > Metazoa > Arthropoda > Insecta > Hymenoptera > Cynipidae > Andricus > Andricus quercusramuli. The sequence continues at coordinate 726,177 of CAKNXH010000307.1, read as the reverse complement.
TCTAAATGACTAAAAAACCATTACTTAAACATAGCTTCAAATGATTTTAAATCCGGGGTGGCCGCCAACTTCAGTTTCAAAATTCCCTGACTTTCTACTGATTTTTTGCAGAACAATTTTTCATTTTCCCAGATCTGATTCTCCATGATTCATTTATTTATTTCAACCATAAAAGAATACTTTTTTACAGTAAAAGATGAATTTTCAATTTAAAAGGACAAGCTTACGACAACAATTTCAATTTTGTACAAAAATATGAAATTTCAACCAAATAGTCATGTTTTTTCGGCCAAAACAGATGCATTTTGATCCTACTAATTGTATTTTCAACCATAAATTAGAAAGATTAATTTTCAGTGGAAAAAATAATTTTGATAAAAAAAAAAGAATTTTCAACAAAATGGCCAGATTTATAACCAAAGAAATGAATTGTCAACTAAAATTATGAACTTTCAATAAATGAAGATATTGCAGCTTAGAAAGAAAAAAAAAGGTCATCCAAATTGTTGAAATTTCAGAACAAAAAATTATTTTTCTGTAAAACGGCTTACTTTCCAGCCTGAAAATATGCATTTTCAATAAAAAAGTTAATTCTAAACCAGAAGACTAGTTTTCTGTTACAAATACGAATCTTCAACGTAAAAAGATCAATTTTTAACCAAAAATAGGAAATTTACAGTTGAAAAAATTATTTTTGAACCCCCACTAAAAAAAAACGAATTTTCAATCAAATTGTTAAATTTTCAATCATGGAGATGAGCCTTCAATGACACAATTTTTTGAACAAAGTAGCTAACTTTTACCCAAGTGGTCCAATTTTTAATTGAAAAAGATCAATCATCAACAAAACAGTTCAACTTTCAACCAAAGAGATGAATTTGCAACATAAGTGACAAATCCTCAACTGGGATAGTTAACTATGCAGCTAAAACATTTATTGTTCATACAAAAACAAACCAAATTTTTAAACAAAGAGATGAATTTTTAATTAAAGTTATGAATCTTCACCAAAAATAGATTCTTGGTTCAACCTTCGATAAAGTAGTTCAATTTTTAACAAAAATAGATGAATTTTTAACAAATAAATGTAATATTGTATAATTCAACCAATATATATTTTTATTTTTATTAAAAAACTGTTATATCCAATAAAAAATACATATTTTCAGCAACAAAAAATAGTTGAATTTTCAACCATGAAAGACTTCAGTTGAATTTTCAACAAACCAAATGAATTTCCAACACAATAATAAAGTTGTTAACGAAAGATGTAATCGTTAGGAGAAAGTAACTGCGAAAAAACCTGAATGCAAGGCAAACAAATTACTGACAAGAATATTATTTGAGTGTGGCCACAAAACTTCAATCCATGATGATTAATGATATTAAAAAACCTGAATCTTAACCTTCTAACATTTTTAACCTCGAATTTTTTATAAACGGAATAAAATAATGTAACATTGAAATGTAAAAAATTAAATATGGATTATCCTTGACAGTTATTTAAAGTGCATTTTATAAAAAAATTATATTACTTTTGCCTGATTTCCACGGTTTTCCTGGCCCACGGCCGCACTTAAATCTCTAAAATCTCTTAAAACTTTTTTCTCAAGTTTGTGCTTGCAGAATTTTCAATTAAAAATGAATTTGATTGCCTGGTTGCGCGAGCGTGAATAGTTATTTGCAATTTGGCGATGAGCACTAGTTGATCAAAGTGTAAGGTTGTCGTCGAGGGAATAATATGGAAATTTAGTGATTAGAGTCTTGATTTAATCCTACAACGGGACTTCGGTAAGTAGAAACTTCTCCTAAATGCACGCAGACACTCATCGCGGCCGGAAAGGAAGCCCACGGAATCGATATTCAGTTCATGCGCCGAGGTTCGATAAATCGAATCACCCTCCCATTGGGGTGGTTGACGCCCAATTGCACGTCTAATCATTAATCGCGACTATGCAATTATGTCGCATGAACGTGTACATAATATGACTATCTTTGTTTGCGTTCGCGTCGCGTCGCATCAAATAATAGAACTCATGAAGATGAGCCAAATAAGAGGCAGACAATGACATCGAGAGGAAACTGTTGATCAGTAAAGTTAATTATTGACGAATTCACTTACTCTCCATTATTAGGATTCAGCGGTAATTTCTGAATGAGACAAACTTCGGATGTGCTCAAATATTTATCACAAGAAATTCCAAATCTAAAACCAAAACAGGAATAAGAGAAAAAATTATAATGACTCCATTTGAGACGATTCCCCAATAATAATTATAGACAAATGCTGCATCTCAAAAACACTAGAGACAGAAGAAAAATTCAAATAGGATCATGTAGAGGAAATCATCCAGCTGATTATCAACTAATATTACCGAATTATTGAATCTATTATAAGCTTATATTTCTGTCGTGTTTATAATATAGAACACTTTAGTACAAAATATACTTTTAAATTCTTTGAAAAGCTGAATTTGTTTAAATTAGGTACTAAAATGTTGTAGATTTTTCGAAAAAAGCTAAAAGTGAATTTTCTCGAAAAGGCCTTCTTTTATTTTTTTCTTGATTTATTTATAGATTCATAGTAATATGAGGGAGATGTCTTGTGATATTTGTCCTCGCTAAACTATCCCTTGAAATAGAAACATTCATAGTTTTATGACTCGAAGAAGTCAAAATTATATGGGGTGACATATTTTTAATGAAAAAGAAAAATTTCGAATGTTGAATAACACCGAAATAGTATATTGCATTACAAGTGGTAGGCGATGGCCTTTTCGTGACAAGTGCAGTGTTTTTAGGACGAGTCGTAGGTGAGGGCACCGAAGGTGCCCGAACCGAAGACGAGTCTAAAAACACTGCACGAGTCAAGAAAAGGGCCTACCACGAGACATGCACGAAACTTTTTACAACAAGATCATGAAAAGCGTGAAAAAAACGTTAGGGGAAACCACCATACAGTAGATAATGATTTACAGTAGATAATCCTAATTAACTGGAAAACTGAGAAGAAATGTTTATTACTTTTGTTAATATAACGTTTCAGCAAGGATGCTATATCTTCTGACGAACTTTTATTGGAATTTTATAATCAATTAAAACACGAGAGCAAAAAATTTATTTTTAACCTGAAAAAAAATAATTTCACCTCTTCTTTATTCATACTTTTTAACTTAATGAAACATTTTCATGGCATGTTTATACATTAGAATCAAAGCTTGAAGTTTAATGAACAATATTTATACATGCAAAGTGTTTTTTCTTCAATATTTATAAATATTTAAGGACATTTTATTGGATATTACATTTTCCAACAGTAGATAACCAACAGTAGATAATCGGAAAATTACAAGAAATGTCTCTGCCAAAATTGGCAGCTCTGCGACTGCCTCGCAGTTGTTTTAAATTAAAGGTTGTGTTTGTTTGTTTGTTTATTTTGATTTGTGAAGTTTTTCATTTCAAATGATAAACTAAGAAAATAGTGTAAATTATTGTTTATTAAAAAGCTCATAAATTTTAATTGTGTTTCAAGGAGCCTTTCGGAAAGGATATCATTTTTTGGATTAAGGTATGTAAAAAAACTGCACTTTTCTGTCATCGCAAGTCAGGTTAAATTGTATGAAGATTAAACATCTTGTACCAATCGCACCAACCTTACGAAATATCAGAGATAAAAAAATGTCAATAATTTAAACTTTCGCGTTGTTTGTGAAATAATCGTAGTTTCAACTATTATTCACTCAATAAATTGATTTTAATTGTAAGTAAACTAATGATAAATCATAATTATCCAGAATTGAGTATTCTATCTTGCCCAGGAGCAATACCAGAAACGATTATCTATTGATGGACAAAGGTGTCAAAATCGTACCCTTGACCTGGTCTAATAAAAATGTTTAATACAGCTAATTAATTAATTTCATGATATTTTTTTATATAAGGATACTTAATTGAATATGTAAGCTTCATTTAACAATGATCATCTTTCTTTATTTTTTAAAATTGATGCAGTTAAATGCTGTTGATTTTTTCCCTATCTACTGTAGGGTGGTTTCCCCTACCTGATCGAAGTTGGGGGGGCGGTCCAGGGCGCAGCCCTGGTGGGGGTGCAGGGGGCGAAGCCCCTGCTGGGGGGTTCGGGGGGCGAAGACCCCCGTCTTCAAAAAAACCAAATCATAAGTTAAAATTATGATAACAACAACCGAACTTGCACGTGACAGCTTTCAGAAATAAGGTTATAAAAGCCGGTAGCCTCTCCGCCGCTAGTTGCGCTGTAGTTGCTCAAGTCAAGTTGGGGGAAAATTTAAATTGTATAAATGAAAAATTACTTTTTCAATACAAATTACTAATAAAAGTTCATAGCTTACTTATAAAAAAATGTTATCAGTTTGAAAAGACAAAATTTGATATTTTAAGTACTGATTAGTTTTTATAGCGTATATATTTCTGCACGGTATGTCGCGAGACGAGCGCGCTACAGTTGTCGCTGAAAACATCGACCTACTTCCGTCTTCATCTAACTATCTTCCTTTCACTTATTGTGAAAATGTGGAATGCTTACGAAAAGAGGCCTTTTCGTAAGCATTCCTCATTTCGTACGTTCTTTATTCGCATCGTTTGAAATGCGCCACATTACACACAGATCATACGTACGAAAACACGCCATTTTCATGATAGTGTTGTAAAAATATAATTACCGAACCAGAAAACTTCTGAAATTTAAAAATATTGAAAAAAAGAAAACTAGCAAAAATATAGAGTAACAAAATTTAAATATTCCGAAAGTAAACGTTGATGAAACTAGAAAAAGTCCGAACTTCTAAAGTTCTGAAACTTTGAGACCAGAATATTCAAGATTCCGAAATTTAAACTTCATGGTCATCGAATTAGTTACTTCTTGAAACTAGTAAATTTCTGAAATTTCTAATTACCAAAATTTAAAATTTTGGAAACTTTCGGAGTGTCCCACCAAAAATATTTAAATTTAATATTTCTATGTTGGAATAATATTTTATTTCATATCGTGCGTAATGCATTTGCATAGATTTAAATTCAAAAGAGTGCTTCAAAATTGTAGACTATGCACGCATACTTGTAAAATAAAACATTTTTTCAAACTATACAAATATTAAATATAATTTTGTCAGGAATTTGAAACTTCGGTAAATTGTAATTATTGGGATTTATTAATTTCAACATTTACAAATTTCAGGATTTTAAGAATTAAATAATTTCGGGAATTTAATAGTTTTAGGATTTTTTCAAATCCGTTAATACATATTTTCGGTAGTTTTATTGTTTTTGTTAATTCAAAATTTCAGAAATTTCAGGTAAATACAATTACGAAATAAATCATTTTTAATTATATTTACGGAATTTTCTGATATATACATTCTAACTGAAAATTTCGAAATTTATAACAAAACCGTTTCACGTTTCGATTAGCGGAATTTTTATGCCATTACATGTAATAGAGACTTACAAAGCTTTTTCGCAATTTAAGATAAACTTACGAAAACTCCGCTACAATTTCGTAATTTTATAAAAAACTTCGGAAAATTCAGTTACAAATTTCATATATTTAAGGTGCCGTTACGTAAATATATTCGAAATTTCGTAAAATTTTCCGTTACTTTTGTAACATTATAACTTCTTAAATTTTAGAATATTTTTAAGAGTGTCAATTTTACAGAATATTCAGTTACAAGAGTAAATTTCAAGGGAGTTGTTGTGCCAAAAGTCACATCTAAAAAAATCATTTTTCTATGATTTTAAGGATCAACATAATATTCATGTCATTAAAATTTAATTTTTTAAATTACTGATATAATTTGAAAAAAAAACATTATTTTTAATAAAAAACATTTACAATTTATAAAAAACATTTATTTCAACAATGCTGTTTGCAATTGAATGTTGTCCTTAAAAAAATAAGCGAGAGTAAGAAGAAATTCAGTGACAAGAACTATTGTTTAAATAATTATTTCTCGTAGATTTTAAACTTTTTACATAAAAAAAGTCATGTTCAGGGGAGAAAGTGCGGCGAGTGTTTAATAAATCTAATATTTAAAAGACTTCTCTTATTTATTGGAAACTAGAAAGTGGCGTAATTTTGGAATGAAATTTTGATGAAGAGAGAGTAGGGCTTTCGTCGAAGTCGAAGAAGCAAGCATATTCCTCACTTTAGGGGTTTAAAGGAATGGCGGTCGTAGGGAGCCATTAGGGAGAGTAGGTTTTGACTTATGCCGCCATACTATGCCGACGATGCGCCTCTATGAACTGATACATAAAATATAAGGTTTAGATGTAACGCCATCGAATTCTATGATGTAAAGGAGAAGATGAAATTTTTCCACTAGCCTTCAATAAAAAGCTACATAAAGTGAAGATTTCTTGCTTGTTGACTGACGGTACTATAATCCTATTTCAGCGGTAATTTTTTGGGACAAGTGTTGCGTCAAAAATTCAAGCCTCCAAAAATCCTACTGAAACCAGTCAAATTTTTTAATTTTCTTGGCATTTTCATCCTATTTCAGCAGTACTTTTTTGAACTGTCGTCATATTTTAGCAAGATCTTTGTGGAATATAAATTCTATGAGCGCGTGTAAAAATCTATAAACAACAAAATGAAATTTAACTTTTCTAGTACTTACTCTTGTCCCTATTTCGACTTTCAACCAATTTTAACAGAAGCTGGTACTTTTGTAGTGATTTGTTTCATACCCAAAATTTAGAGACTTTCTTAGGGATCTTTTATCGAGATTCAATGGGGACTTTTTTTAATTTGTAGCAGACCCAGCTGAAGACATTCACTTGGAAATTCGGTTGGTAATTTGTAATAATTTAGGTGAAATTTTTTGGACTATCCCCATTAAATGAATTGAGCTTAGTCAAGCACTACTTCTTGCAAGGCCAGTCAAACCAGTATCAGTAATTGCATATAAAAAAACTGCACCAATTTCAGAGTTTTGGATCCGCGACTTAACTCTACGAAAAGTGAGCTAAAGTGAGCAGAAAATTACATGATGGCACTAGTTCAGAATCAGAAAATTTAAACAAGTTCTCTATTCGCTAAGATGCAAAGAAATATTGCCCTTGTTGCTCTGGTATTAGCCGGCGTTGGTCGAAAGTTTGCTGGGCGATATACTTCAGAATCTCGAGGTCCTTAATTAGAAGGAACAGGAGAGGAAAGCACATAACGGAAAAGGAAAAGTTTGTCGTCCTTAAACTATTAATACCGAAACTCGCGATAATATCGAAGCAAATCTGTGAGTTTGCAGGCTGTCGTTCAACTGAAAGCTTGAACTGGGTGGGAGATCGAATCTTTATGGGCCACTTGAGCAATTAATGGTTAATCTAGTGGGAAACAGCGACTTTCTTGGGTCGACGCGACGCGACGTTTTATCGCCAACTTTGAATCGCAGTGAATCTGGCACTTTGAGCATAGCTTGGTTCGTTCACCCGGAAAGCCACAATTAGTCAACGCTGAAAATACTCGCAGAGTCACAGGCGCGATTTATTAGGTTCGGATAACCAAGTTGAGCTTTAAGGTCGATGATGCAGTTTGGTTGCAGTCAACTCGGCAGACTATGCACAACAGCTAGCCGAGTAATAAAGTGCATCGATATAACGAAGCTAGAATCGACGTATCCCTGCGGAGTTGGCTTAATTCGCAAACATATCTGACTCTGCGTCGAAACTCCAGTCAGATTGTTCCAGCTCATTAACGACAAGTGTACACATGCGTGAAGGATTTACACGTGGCTAACGGTCGCTCGATTCCCTTCTTGATCAAGATTTGCATCAACGCTCGCTCGAGGAACATTTGGGAGACCGACTGACCTGGACAAACTAGACAGTCAATACGACCAACAGGTTTCGATACAATTCGAGAATATCCAGAGTGGCTGCGGTCAGCCATTGGAATGTTATAACACCCTGTAAGACAAGTTTGTACTTCAGAGGCTTAAGGTCAAGGAACCAATATGCCACAAGAACAATTGGGGGGCCGGATTCATTGCAAGCAAGTTTCTCTAAATTCGTCCAACAAAATCACTCTCATTTTCAGCCCCCTACACCGGATGACCCCTTTAAGGGAAATTAAAAGAATTCAATGAAATTCCTATAAATTCGACATGAATTAAAAAAAACTCAAGTGAATTTAAAATGTAAAAAATGTATTGAATTCAGTAAGTTTGAAATGAGCTTTAAAAAAATGTAAGGGAAATCGAAAGGATTTCATAAAATTCCTAAGAATTCAAGGTGAGTTTAAAAGACTTCGAGATGGATTAAACAAAAAGTAAAGAAATTCTAAAAAAATCCATTGAATTGAGTACAACTTAGTAAATTGAAAAGAATCCAAGTAAATTGAAAAATATAAGAGCACTATAAAGAATTAAAAAAATAAAAAGAATACAGGGGAAAAAATGAGAATTTAGGGTGCTGTCCAAATCAATTTAAAGGGATTGCAAAAATATTAGAAAATTTTTTCAAATCTAAAATCTAAAATATTATAAAATCCCATGAAATTCTATGAAATTTGATATTTCCTGAAATCCTGGAGAATTTATTTAAATACCTTGGAATCTTTTTAAATCCATTTAAAACGTCAGAAATCTGATAAAATCCCTTAGAATCTTTTACAATATCTTAAAACCTTGAAGGTCCCGTACAATTTTGCCGTATCTTGCGACAATCTAAGATTTTCTTTACGACCGCATGGAAATAGTTTCAAGTCGCTTAAAATTATTAAAATCCTTGGAAATCTCTTGCAATTTTTTAAATCTTTAAAAACTCCCTGAAATATTTTAAATCCTTTGAAATCAATTAAAATTTTTGGAAAATATTTAAAAATCCTCTAAAACTCGCAAATTTGTTCTGAAAGAAAATCATTGTTTGACCTCCTTAATGTTTTCAGAAAAAAAATCCCCAACCAAATTCTTTCGGGATCTGAAGGATTTTAGGCTTTGGCGGCTGCGGGCGCTGCCTGTCATATTCGGTAAATATCAGGGTCATGTCCGTACCCCATGATCATTAATATAATCATGAAAATATACGCAAATGATATTAATTTTCCCTCCTCCCTTTTCCAGGTATCTCCTTCCAGTTGAAATCTGGACAGTTTTTAGAAACATTTATAATTTATGAATGAAAGAAAATTGGGTAAAATATGATTATTTCGTGATCATATCACGAACTATATTCCGAAAAAATTCTAAAAGTGATTACAAGTTAATGTTGTTTACTCTGCTGGATGTGCAAATAAAAAACAAACAATTAGCAAGACATTTGTTATGAATCAACCTGGTTAATACCTATGATGGCTTAGTCTAAGAGTCCGAACAGACTGTACGTTTATGCACGTTTATAACACAGTTGAGTCTAAACGTACAGACCTGACAAGCGTAAAGGGGAGCTGGAAAGAGAAGGGGGCGTGACTTGTGTGCGAACGTATAGATACTAACTAATATAATTGGTTACTTGAAACCCTGCAATATTTCTTAATGGGAAAACAACGACAAAAATATTGATTACCATCTGTACACTAAGTTATACTGCTCTGAGGAAAATATGAATGAGTAGATAAAAATATTTCCGTATATCAATAATGGGGCGACCAATCATTTTGATCGTGAATAAAGCAAAAACATGATTGGACACAAAACATTACTCAAAATTGTTTAAAATTTGTGTAGCTATTTTTCTGTCACTTTACCTTAATAATAATGAGCGAAAATAATGTCAAAAATAATCATTGGCTTTGGCTTATTATTACGTATAAATCAGAGGCCAATCATCTTACATTAAAATTCAGAAATCTTTGAGCACGTGTTGTCAATGCTAATGTGGCTCATGTGACCAATTTTTTTTCATACAGAACAGCGTGAGTGAGGCGCCCTCCCCCACTTGAGCAGAATTTATATCTCAGCGACCAACCAAAAAAGGGGACCTTCAGAAAAGGCTCTGGGTGCTTTCGTATGGGGAATGATTCCGAAGTCGCGAAAACGGTCAGATTCGTGTTCCGGGTGAAAAAATACATAAAAAATATGTGAGTCTTAAAAAAATCGAAAGGAATCGAACTCTTCTGCAGTTTAACACAATAATTTGATCATTACCTTATGCTCACTGTGAGAAATTACTTAAGTGGCCAATCATTTTACAGATTACCCTAACTTTACTTTATTCCTAATTTAGTTTTTCGCATCAAATAACCGAATAATCCAAGCAAGAGCGATTGCTTTTGATGCAATGATGAGCAGAGAAGCGATATTTCATGATTTGGAAAAACGTGAAAGCGAGCTCGGTGCGGTGTAACGCCGACGCGAATGGCTGTGTGCTTGAATCTTAAGACCCTGGTGGCAATTACCCTAATGGAGAATAAAGGTGACGCCTCGAAAATGTCGCTTGGGCTCACGACTAAAAAGTGAGCAATTTTGAAAGGGGGCGAAAGAGGAAAAATGGGGAAAGCTGCGTTGAGAAAGGAGGGACGTAAAAATTATATATTGCGAAGCTGGTGAGTTTGCCAGAAATGGCAGGGTCTAGTGTCTACTCTGGTCTAGTTGGGCAACTTAGCAGGGTGATGGTAGTGCCAGTGCTGCCGAAAATAAGAAGAGCATTAATGAATGAAGCCGCAGTGAGCTTGAAGAGCGAGGAGAAGAGCTTACAGTAAAAAGGATAGCGATGGCGGGATGAGGGAGATTCAGACCGACTGCCAAAGAATATGGCTGAACCACCCTAATGAAAAGTATACTTAGCCGGTACTTTGATCTCGCTTGAAAAACATCGTCCAAGAATATTTCACTAGCAACCATCCATGTCTCCATCTTAGATAGAACACAGCTAGCCATTTGATTGCAACCCGTTTTTCATTCCTGTTCATCGTTGAACTTCTGAAAGTGCACTTAAAAGAATTACATTTCTAGCAGTTGACTTGCCTCTGTTACAATAATAGCTTGTTTTTAATCGCTAATAGACTGATAAATGCAGAGAATGCTTGAAACGTAACTATTCTCAAAATTAAGCAAATTTCATTGTCTATCACTTAGCATAATGATTTTATTACCTAATTAGGGCTTACAATTAAAATCATTATGGAAAGTATACTACGCACGTATAGTATCGGACCACTAAGTGTGTGAACTATTAGAAATTATCCTTGACTTTCAAAGATGATAGTGCCATTCATAATATAGATGTACATTTTTTTAATCGTTAGAAATCTTATTAAATTCTGCGTTAAACAAGTCTTATTTTAAGTAATTGGACGTTTTGGGTATTGAATTATCGCGTGAAAAAGGCATAAATGAAAGTCACATTTTGCAGGAATTTTGAACTTTAACTTCAACTCTTGGCAGGAGCTAGAAAAATAAGTTTATTAATTTGATATTACACAAAAGTGAACTATAGGATTTCACCTTTCATTTCAGCCCCCCTCCCCCATTATTGTAGCCCAAAATACTCTCAAAACGGGGAAAATAGACTGATTTTTCACGAAAATAGGGGAATAAATTCTATTGAATAAAATTAATGCAGATACCGTATTGGATTCAATATGAAACACTTGAAATTCATAGGATTTCAAGAAGACGAATTTTACAGAAGAAAAAATTACTTTTTTACCAAAAATTTGTATTAACAATCCAACAGTTGAACTTTCAGGCGAAAAATACAATTCTTAACATATTAATTGAAATATTAACCAAATATTGCAATTTCCAAGCCAAAACGACGAACTTTTAACAAAACAATTGGATTTTTGAGCAAAAATATGACGTTATCAAAATAGTTGAATTTGTAACCATCCAGGATACCATACACTTTCAACAAAATGGTTACATTTTCAGACAAAAAAGATTAAAGTTCAACCAAAAACAGTTGAATTTTTAAGTCAAAAAGACGAATTTTTCAGAAGAAAGTTAAATTTTCAGGCCGGAAAGTTCAATTTTCCACAAAAAAGTTAATTTTTGACCAAAATAGTTTAATTTTCTACCAAATTGTCAAGTTTTTGAGTCAGAAAGACGAATTCTTGACAAAAAATTGAATTTTCGACTAAAATGATGAATCTTCCACCAAAAAAATGAATGTTTTAAAAAGCAGTTTATCTCTAAACGACGTAGTTGATTTTCGAGCAATTTGAATTTTAATTTGAAATAAAAAATAGTTGAATTCAACAACAAGAGACGAACTTACAACAAAAAAGTTGAATCCTCACCCAAAACACATTAATTTACAACCAAACAGTTGCATTTAAAGAAAAATGAAACAGTTACAATTTTAGTTGAAGTAATTAATTCTCAACCAAAAAACGAATTTTTAATAAAGTAGTTCAACATTCAACCAAGTAGCTAAATGTTTGACCCACAAAGATGGCTTATTAACAAAATAGTTATATTTCTAACAATATAATTAAATCTTTAAGTAAATAGCGAAAAAACGAGGTAAAGGGGAAGTTTCTTAAAAACAGGAGGGAAGAAGAATTCTTTTCAAAATGGGCTAAGAAGGGAATATTGGGAATAGGGAAACGAGTGTGAAGCCTGAAATATGAAAGTGATTTTCGAACTTATTAAGTAATTACTGAACTTTACCGTTGGAGGGCCATCTTTCGCAAAATTCGCAAACTTTGTTCAAATTTATCATCAGGAAACGTACTAAATATTATCTAAGTTCGAAGACTTATAGATCAGAGATACAACATTTTTCGTGAAAACATGCAAAAACCCTTTTGAGAATTGCGAAAATCGTCTGCCTTTATAAGTGAAAACTATTTAATCTTTTACTATGGGTCATTGATTAAATTTATTTGTCATGCAGACAAGTCACTTTTCTATAGTTATTTACATGAAATAGATTATCTGGAATTTGAAAGCATTAGCATATGCAATTGTAGGTGGAAATTTGATTAAGTTAATTATGAAGTAGATTAAATATACATTTAGAGAATGCACCATTTGAAATGAAAGCTGAAGCTTTTGACGCCAAGTCGAGGGATCAACGTGAAAAGTTAATCCTGATGATTCGGAACGGATATATTAATTCCTGACGAGCATGAATAAGTTGCATGACCTACATGCTGGTGCACAATTGCGACTTATTCTACATCACATCAAAATCCTTTTATTCGATCAAAGTTGCTGAAATTGATCGTGCGACTACTCGTACGGCATTGTAGACAAGCTACTCCATTCTATTGTCGTCCGCTCTGCATTCAGAATAACGAACTGTTCTTTCGCTCATTTTGCATTGAAAAGGGGTATGTTTTCACGCATGTAAATACGCCATGGAATCGACGATGGAGAAATCATCGTTGCACTCAATGAAAAAAGCCTCCCACGTGTGACGAAGTTAACTTGCTCGACATTGTATACATGATTTTTAAATTAAAATTTTCCTTTTAATTTCATGAGATGAAGCCACAGAAATTTCGAGTGGGAAATACGTTTCATGAAATATTAAAATATCAATTATTGAAATATGAATACTGAATACTGAAATGTGACCTTTTATTTTGAAATCATTCAATTTTTAACATTTAATTGTTACATTTTTTTTAATCCGAAGAACTCATAATAATCAGTCGGGGAATTATATAGACCCTCGAAAAAAAATTATAAAATAAATGTTGGTAAAATGATTTTGGCTTTAGGGTTCAAAATAACTGAAATGAGTTAATAATTGAAGCAAAAGTTTCGGCACATTTATATATACAATTGTTGCATCATGAATTACTTAAATAGAACTGTTTAAATTCAAAAAAATTTCAACTCCAAATTTACCTAATTCTAAATTGTTAAATTGTTAAATTGCAAAGGCCACTAACTTGAAAATGTTGTATTAAATTAACAAAATTTCAACCTGCAATTATTGAATTTTTATCGCTTCCAATTTAAAATCGTTTCACTAACATGGCGTTTTATGTTCAAACTTGTAAAAATTTTAACCACTTTACCTTAAACTATTCATTCTTGAAGCAAAACGCATTTCAATATTATTTAATTTTAATCGGTTAAATTGGTAACATTTTTTTAACTCTAAAGAATTTATAATAATCAGTGGGGGATTATGTTGACCTCGAGAACGAAATTGTAAAACAATAATTGGTGGAATGATTTTGGCGTCAGGGTCCAATAGAATTGAAATCAGTTAATAATTGAAACATGCGTTTCGGCACATTTCTACTTAAAATGGTTGTATTGTTAATTATAGTATGATTATAACCATATAACTGCTTAAATGTATACATTTTCAATTTGTAATTTAAATTATTTTAAATTGTTTAATTGTAAGGGCAATTATTTAATTTTTAACGTTTTCAATTTGAGCTCGTTTGACTAACAAGGTGTTTTTGGTTTAATCTTGTACACATTTTCACCATTTAAATGTGAAATAAAACCATTTTCAATATTTTAATGTAAGATTACTCAATTTAAAGTTCAAGTTATTCACCTTTTATCGTTTTCGTATCGAAATTCATCATTATTTAAGGCTTAAAATTTAAAACAAAAGTATAACATTTTTAATTATACAACTCAACTTTCAGTAATTTCAAGAACCATTTTCAAATGCATCATTTTTAATGGTTTCAATTGACAATAATCGGAATATTCAGGTTCAAATTTTAAAATTATATATTTGAAAAAAGACTACTATAAATAACTATCATAATTGATAAAGCATCAATACCTATGCATTTTTTATTTTTTACAATCGAGAAAAGGTTGATTCCGAAGTATAACAGGATATACCTATGTAATTATTCAATCTGAAATTTAAAATTGTTCAATTGTTAACGCAGTCTATTACACTTAAATTTTTGTTTAGGATTTAGATTAGAGATTACTCAACTTTGAATTAACTTATCATCAAAATTAAAAAATCTTGTACTAATACTACAGTTTTTACTAATTACTACAGTTTTTCTCTTGAATATTGTTGTATGTTTATGGAATGAATGCAAATATGTTTTTCAGAATATTTTTGAACGATTTATGCATTATTCTTATTTATAATATTAGGAAAAATTGAACGGTGTCAAGTCCATTGACATTTCCATTAGGTTATTACATGCGCATGTAGTTCCATCGATTTTTTTGCACATTGTTTATTAAACCGATCCATCCACCTACACACAAAAAAAATAATTTATTTAATCGCTTGTAAATTGTTTCTCTAGAAAGTTTTTTGCTTCTCGTGTGAAAATAGGTTAATTGGGCATATAGCACCGTTTAGCTTTTCCCTCTTCAATTGCTTAACTCCTAAAGTTTTCTATTTGAAATTTTACGACTTGGGTCGACTTAAGTTTAAAACGAGACATTTTGAGCATTCGAAAAATATCACGATGTTAAATGCTTTAAATTCTAAATTATTCAATTTATAATACTAACAATTGAATATTGTTCAGCTTTGAACGCATTTTAAGAATAATTATTTCATTCCATAGTCCAATCCGAATTATTCAATTATGAATAATTTAAACTTTAAATAATTGTCCACTTTCAAATATTACTTAAATTGTTAAGGATTCCAATCTGAAATGAAATTGTTCTACTTTATAAAACTGCACTACGAAATTATTTAACTTTTCATCTATGGAATAAAAATTGTTCAATTATTAAGACTGAATTTAAACTTGTATGATTTTTAATGATCAAAATCTCAAAGCATTTAATTTGGAATCTTTCAATTTGAAATTGTTAAAAGTTTACATAACTTGCAGCTAAGTTTTAATCATAAACTTAATCCAATATTAAATAATTCAGTCTGGTGTGAATCTGTCCTGACTATATGAACTTCTACAGCGTTTTCGTCTCTAATTTTTTCTTTCTCTTCAGAATAATAATAAATCCTTGCTCATTGTTTCCGGGTTTGTAAGCTACAAGGATAAAAAAACATTGAAAGAGAAGAACATGCAGAATAATAAATGAAGACAATGATGCGCTTGTTTTATTCCAGTTCTGGTATACAGAGAATGGAATCGGCGTCGCTTCGCGTCGGCGAAGCGAGAATAAAAATCCGTAACTTTTTGATGCGGTTGAGTAATAATAAGAAGATAGAAGGCTAATTAGAAGTCATAGACGCCTTCAATTAAAGTTGAGACGAGCGTTCGGGCATGATTCTCGTCTTCTGGATTATAATCAGCCAATTTATAGTGGCTGCACTCGCACACAAGGCAGAGAGGAGACATGGTATGGTCGTGATTTAGATTAAGGGTTGGTTCGTGAAACGAGAGGGATGAGTGTCTGCAGTGGAGGATGCAGAAGCATTAAGCGATCCAACCTACCTATCCAAGATTCACTAGGGACAAAGGATTAGACCGCGAGGATGATTCTCATCGAATATGATTATCTGGTCCCTCTGCCAACTAGAATTTCTCTTATGTCAAGTGAATTTTGAGTGAAACCTTCAATTGCAACTCCAAGCGTTTTGAAAATATCATTCTTTCAACAGAATACAGGGTAGCCACTGTTCGGGAAAATTGGTCTTTTTTCAATAAATATCAGCTCGCACTTCATAACAAAAATCTGTTTGGAATTGTGCTCAGCGTTACTAATAATCTCAACTAAAATATCGAAGATCATTTTATATTTAAGATTTTAAAGTGAATATTTCGTTTAAAAATGAATGTTCTTTTTATACTATATAATTCAGAATTTAAAGCTTATGTTGAAGGATCGTTCAAACACTAAAGTTCCTTATATGTAACCGAATTCATCTCTTTTGGTCGAAAATTCAACTATTCTGTTGAAAATTCGTCTTTTTAGATAGAAAATTTATCATTTTAGATTCATCTACTGGTAGATAAGTCGTTTTTTTTTGTGAAAGTGAGTTCTTCTTCATTGAAAACTCTTCTGTTATTTTTTTTTGTTCGGGAATTCATTTACTATAGTTAAAACTTCATTTAGGGGAAACCACCCTACAGTAGATAGGAAAAAATTCAACAGCATTTAACTGCATCAGTTTTCACAAATAAAGAAATGTGATCATTGTTCAATAAAGCTTACATTTTCAATTGAGTATTTGTATAGGAAAAAATATCACAAATTAATCAGTTAGCTGTATTAAATATTTTTATTAGGCCTTGTTAAGTGTGCAATTTTGACACCTTTGTCCATCAATAGATAATTGTTTCTAGTATTGCTCCTGGGCAAGTCAGAATACTCCATTCTGGATAATTATAATTTATGATTAGTATGCTTACAATAAAATCAATTTATTGAGTAAATAATACCTGAAGCAATGATTATTTTACAAAAAACGCAAAAGTTTAAATCATTGATATTTTTTTTATCTCTGATATTTCGCCAGACTGGTACACCTGGCTTGCGATGACAGAAAAGTGCACCTTTTTTACATACATAAAATAAACAAACAAACACAACCTTTAACATAAAACAACTGCGAGTATTGATAAATATTGTTTATTAAACTTCAAGCTTTGATTCTAATGTATAAACATGTCACAAAAATGTTTTGTTGAAAAGTATGAATAAAGAAGAGGTGAAATTTTTTCTTTTCAGGTTAAAATCAATTTTTTGCTCTCACGTATTAAATAATAATAAAATTTTAATGAAATGTCGTCAGAAGATATAGCATCCTTGCCGAAACGTTATACTAATAAAAGTAACGAACAATTTTTGTCAGTTTTCTAGTTAGTTCAGATTATCTACTGTAAATCATTATCTACTGTAGGGTGGTTTCTCCTACTTCGGTAAAAAATTCTACTATTTGGTTGAAAATCATCATTGTGTCAGAATTAATCTTTTTTGGTCAAAATTCTACTTTCTTGTTGAGAGAAATTTTCGTTTAGAGGGGAAATTCGTCCTTTTGCATTGAAAATTCATCTTATAGTAGAAAAGTAATCTTTTTTCGTTTAAAATTCATTTTTTTTGTTTGTTAAAAATTCATATTTTATGGTTGAAATTCAATTCTATTTCATTGAAAAGTCTGCTATTATATGTTTGGTTGTGAATTCATCTCTTAAGGTTACAAATTTTACAATTTGGTTCAAAAATTTATTATTCTTTTGAAAATTCAACTATTTTTTGAAAAAACCATGGTTTTGGTTGAACGTTAATTATTTTGATTTGAGAAGTCTACTATTACATTTTTGGTTCAAAATTCATCTATTTTATTCAAAATTATATTATTTGGTAGGAAATTCAACTATTTGCATAAAACGTTACCTTTCATAGCTGAAAGTTAATTCTTTTCAATTGAAAAGTCTATTATTATATATTTGGAACATAATTAATTTGTTTAGCTGGAAATTCAACTGTTTTGTTAAACATTCGTCTTTTTAGATACAAAATTCGTTCTTTTGGACTGAAAGTTCATCCTTTGGTAGAAAAGTCATCTTTTTTTGATGAGAATTCATCTCTCTTGGCTGACAATTCAACTTTATAAAAGGTTCGTCTTTTTGGCTTCAAAATTTAACTATTTGGTTAAAAATGCAACGGTTTTTTTTAATTCACCGTTTTTTTTTTCAAAATTTAAATATTTTGTTGTAAATGTATCTGTCTGGTGAATAATTAATTTTTTTGATTGAAAATTCATCTTTCCTGGCTTAAAATTAACTTTTTAGTTGAAGATTCATTTTTTCGGGTTTAAAAGTCGAACGTTTTCTAAAAATTCGCCTTTTGAGCCTGAATAATCAACTCCTTCGTTGAAAATTCTTCTTTTTTGGTTAAGCATTTCACTTTTTTGTTGCAAATAGAATATATTTCGATTTGAAATCTTAGAAATATAGTTAATGTAATGGGTAATGTTGTTCAAAAGGATTTATTCGTCTATTATCTTGAAAGATCACACTATTTCCCTTGTTTTGAGAGCATTTGGGGCTGTGAAGTCCAGAATTACTTTTACATAATTTACATTATATGTTATAACGTGTACTTCTAAAATGTTGAATTCTATTTGAAATTCATATTTTGAGAGATAATCTTGAAAAATGTAATTTCTGTATGGGAAAATAAAAAATAGTAATTCTTCTAGCGCAAACAAGTACATTTGTTTTTCTCTATACTTAGATTGTATACAGAATATTGATTCTTAAAATATTCATTTTATCAAGATTTTAGGTTTGTTTCTTCTACTGATTTTTAGGAGAGAGAGTAGAACAATGTTTAATTTTTCTCTTGAGTTGGTTGCTTAATCGTAGGAATGCCCCTTGTGACTATTTTTTCACTTATCGTTTAATTTCTCGAGTGCACCTTTTTTCCTATTTCAGCAGCACATTACGGACCATTCTCGCGAGCTCTTCTGGGTCAAGCACATTTGCCTGAAGCGCATTACATTCCTGAGTGGCAATACCTTTGTATCGATCCATGGCATTGCAACATTCGCGCTTCACTGAAAAAGTGTTGGATTCTCGAAGGATTACAGCTCCAGCCGTGCTGCGAAGAAAAATGTTGTTGGAATTTTTTCACTGCATAAACTTTCCAGCAGGGTGGAGTTGATGATCAGTAAAAAAGTATTGGTAAATTCTTCTACGAATGAGTCAAGTAAAAGATCCTTGTCTGACCAAAGAAAGTTATTCTTTCGTAAAACTTGTCTTCGCAAAATCGATATTGTCTTTCGAACTATGTGAGAAATTACTTTTCATAACTTCGTCAATAAAACTATGGTTAGTGATACTTCTTCCAGGCGTTCAATCAAATCTGGGAAAGAATTTCCTGTCAAATCTAGACTTTTCTTGTTGGATAAATTGCTATTTTGAAATTAATCATTTCTGCGCAGCAACTTTCTGAATTAAATATAATTTTAAACAGCATGGTTTTAAGTTATATGATTACTTTTTTTGATCAATCAGAATTGACAAAGCTTAAAGTTGTGACATTTTTGATGGAATTACATCAATAACCAACATGACTGATAATAGGGTGGTTTCGCGATTTTTAATAAAATAATTTTTGAATACATAATTTTAATCTAAACACAGTGTACGTTCTAAATTTTTTTTTCTGTTGAGTGGTTCAACAGAAAAAAATTATTAAAAATTGAAGGCTGGAAAACACTTATTCGAGTTGGTGTCACGTGGGTGTCACGTGACTCAGATGTTCTCATAATTATCAATGTGACGATCTGGCTTTGATGGAAACGATGGAAACTAACGGAACTTATGATAAAGAGGTTAGGTCTCCTAACCGATTCATTTTCACTCCTCGTATTTCTGCACTTACGAAGTCACAATTACTCTTAAAATACTCCGATACCATAAATATATCTATTTTCGGCAGCTTTCCGCTATTGGCTTTTAAGACATTGACACTTTTTAAAACAATATTTTGTGACTTCCATTTTCGACGTGCAGATAACCAAAACAAAACATCGTCACAGAAAAAGATATTTGAGAATCACTGACACATAAGCTGTGATAGAAAATTCATATTTCAACATTAAATTTAAAATAGTAAACAATACGTAAAAAATATTTTACGGACGTTTTTAAAATTAGAATTGTATAAAATATACGATCCATTCATTGGAAAAGTGATATCTGACTTTGGAAACAACCCTATTCAACCATTGGTCTATGGCCATGCAAATAACTATATGTTCACGTGGCCAGGCATTGTGTTTTTTGATTATTATTAATTTCCTTAAACAAACATTATCTACTAATTTTAACGTCTCATTTGAAAAATTACTTAAGTGGTAAATAATTGTACCGACTAACCCATTATAGAACTAATAGAAAAATTATTGTTCAACTGAATATTCATTCGAATCAATAGCATCTGCTACTGAACGAGGGTGATAATGACGTTCATTGATTCAATAATAACACTTTATTCTCATTGTATAAATGTGGGTTGATAGAAATAATGCATAACGACCACATTACTATTTCATAAAAATATGGTAAATATGCTATAATAATAATAGACCATTACCCTACCCAAACTGTGGTCATTATTATAGAATCTGAACAATAATTTTCTCAAATTTAGGGCAGCGTCTTATTTTGATGACGTGATTGTTAAAATGGATTCGTACTGAACGACAAAACATCTAGGTATAGTAAAATGAAGGGTCCGTGAGCCAACAATAATCAATCAGGATTGCTCAGACTAAAAAGCTAAGTAAAGAAAATTTCTTAACATCGATATAAATACCAAGGAATATCGAAATAATTATAGATAGCTGCAATGGAAACAGTTCTATAATAACTATTGATTTTCAAGAAAAAAGCTTTTCGACAAGTTATAACTTTATACAATCATGATTATGGTTTTAATAGTTTTATGGCTTCACTGCATTTAGTACTTTATTTATACACTGAAAATATTTTCAATCAAATATTAGAAATGTAAATTTATTTAACTTATTTTTTCAGGCCTCAAAAAATTTTCGACTTTACAAAGCACAGACTGACCGAATAACTTCATTTTTAAAATTCCCTGACTGTTCCCTGATTAATTTTTCATTTTCCCTGACCGATAATATTCAAATACCAGCATTTTATCCTTGTGTCATTTTAGATTAAAAACTAAGAATGTCAAATTTCTTCGTTTAAAAAAAAATGGTGAATTTTCAAAAGATGCCTTTTTGACAAAATACTTAAATTTTCGACAAAATTGATGAATTTTTAACTAAATTGTTGATTTTTCCACTAGATGATGGATTTTCAAAACAAAAAGATACAAATTTAACAAAAAAGATTAAATTTTGAAGCTAAAAAGACGAATTCTTTAGAAGACAGTAGAATTAGCAACACGAAATGTTGAATTTTCAAGCCGAAAAGTTAAATTTTTAACAAAAAGATGAATTTTGAACAAAAAATATAATTGATGTTGAAAAACAACAAAAATTTTCAACAAAGATGAATTCTTATCAAACAATGTAATATTAGATATTTCTACCTCAAAAAATTGAATTTTAAATAAATAATTGAATTTCCACCAAAAAATATGGATTTTTAACAAAATAGTTGAATCCTCAGCCCAAGAAGATTAATAATCTACGAAATAGTTGCAGTTTCAGACGAAAAAAAAGATGAAATTTCTACTAAAACTTGGATTCTTGAACCAAAAACACGAATTTACAAAATAAGTTGAATTTTCAACCAAGAAAGGTTTAAGTTGAATTTTCAGTATCAAACTATATATGAATTTTCAACAAAAAGTTCATTTGTTGCCAAAATAGTTAAATTTTCCACCCAAAAGACGATTTTTCAACAAAACAGTTGTATGTTCAACCAGAAATGATCCCTTTTCAAAAAACTGTTGACTTTTTACCCAAATACAATTGTAACATTTGGAACTAAAAATATAATCATCAGGATGGAGGAATATTATGTAAGGGTGGTCGAAAAACATAACTGATAATATTCCCTAATTTTTCCCTAAAGAATTTTTCATTTTCACTGACCATTAATATTCAAAGACCAGAATCTTGTAATATTATTAACAGAGAATCTTTTATAAACAAAATAACCAAGTTTTAAATTTATTATCCTTGACAGATATTTAAAGTGCCTCTTATATATATTCTCTGACTTTGGCCAGATTTATTTCAAAATCTCTGAATTTTTCCTGATCCTAAATACCGAATGTTCAAAGTGTGTTTGAGAAGCAGTTTGTGAGCAGAAACTTGTCTCTTTTCTATGAAGGTTCTGGTTATGTGTAACTAGTCAGAATTTAGATGAGTTACCTAGCTAGAAACTCGAAATTAGTGGCATCCCACTATACTAACAAGAAGACAGTCTGCGCATCTGGGAAAGTGCTATTCGTGGTATACTTTGATAGGCTTTTGGGGCTTCTATCGGTCATATTAAGTAGCCTAACCACCATCCGATCCTCAACCCGAACGAGATGGGTTCATCCCTCAAGCCCGCAGGTTGTTGGATGTTTGAAAGCAGCCTTTAAATCTTGCTACGTGAACCATTAGCCGTCTTCTGAAGACAAAACCATAGACGGCTATTGAAACGATCTCATTACCTCATAAAAACTATCAAACTTTCTCATTAAGCTCGTTACACCCGTAACTTGAGCTTGCTTATAGTATCGTAATTCTAATAGAGTTAGTCTATCAAGTTTGCCGTAATTGACAGCATTTCCGATAATATAGGTTCAGTGTACGAGAAATCAAATTTTCAATTTTCATGCCACACGTAATAATATTAAAGTTTTCAAACTTCTATAAGGATTACATTAATTTTGAAAGAATTTCAATTTAGTGCTTTGAAATATCGATCGCTTAAAAATGAGCAAATAAAAAAACCAGAGCATCAAAAATTAGGAATAAAAATATTAAGCACCCAAGATACAAGAAATTCAAAGTAAATATGTGTAACTAGACCGAGAACAAATTTAAAATTCAATTATTAAAAGCTGAACAATTACACCAGTTTTTGAAAATATAGAAATTAAATATTCAAGCATTCAAAATGGAACAACTCTAAGTTTAGAAAAGCAAAAATGAATAATTGAAAATAGAATCATTCAAAATTGATGGATTTACAAATCTAACTTTTCTCATTATACAATTCGTTACTGGAGAAAACATTCAAAATGAATATTTAAAATTACAAGTATCTATTCGTCCAGTTTTACTGACGAATAGCCCAGGCGGAATAGAGCGTGGACCGAAAATAACTCTTTTTTCAATTAGCGGATTCTAATAGCGGGTAAATGTTGTATTTGTCCAACATTAAGCAAGCCCTCCAAATTTTATATCAATCGGAAAATATCTTTGGTTTTGTGTAGAAATTCGAATATTCAGTTAGAACTTTTTTTTTAATGTGTAAAGACTTGAGTTTTATTGGATTGTGTTAACTGCACATTTTTATGAAAAAATTTCAATACATCGTGCTTGAAATTTGTTCGGCTGTGACAGAAAAAACGCATCACTGTTCTATCATAAAAAAAATCCGGCTTTAAAACTGTGAATTTGTCACTTTTGTAAAATTTTTAGATCTCGCACAACACGCACTTTTTGTCTGATAGTTCAAAAATAGCATGTTTCTTAGATTCAAGCTGAAGAAATTTCAAGCACGACATATTTTAATTTTTGCAAAAAAATTTACAGTTAACTAGATGGTTGCGCCGCCGCGTCACGCCGCTGCCAACTTGCTTCAAAAACGCGCCGCCGCTGATTCGAATTCGGCGCCGTCAGCGTGGCGGCGTATCCGCGTGCCGACGTAATCTTAAGTATATTTACATGGCATCGGATTTCTTTCCGCCGGGTGATCCGGTGGCTTTTGATTGGTTGCGGAAATTCCTGCGAAGAAGGCGGCGCGCCGTAGCGCCGCCGATCAAAATTTCTCAAATCGTCGCCGCCAGTCAAAAGCCTGTCGGCGCGGCGCAACCCTCTACAGTTTACACAATAAAAAAAAAAGAATTTTTTTTTTGATTTAAAAAAGATCTAACTTGAGTACCAGGTTGATTTAACAAATTTTTATTATTACATTATTATTCACTGCCAAAAACTATGCACAAGAAAATAATTATTTTTTGGCCCATAAGGTAATTTTTTTATATTTTCAGAAAATTTGACTTTTCAAATCCACACATAGAACAGAAGATATGAGCTGACCGAAAAAATAATTAAAACCCATTATAAATTCATCTGAAACTTTCAAAATTGGCTAAGTACTACAAATAATTTGAAATGATTTCGACATCCATTCCACATTTTAAATAAGCACAAAAAAAATAACTGTAAAGTTATTAAAAATAATTCTTTGATCTCAAAATAGAATATTTTTTTTTATCACAAATATGAATTGAAAATAATTCTTCATATTTGTATGCACTTTGCAGTTAATATTTGTTGAAAACAATTGATTTACACATTCATTCACTTTAAATAAGTGCGCCAACGGTAACCAATTCTGTTGTCGACGCGACGCATGCGTAGTGCGGAAGGATACCAGAACTGGAACCGGGCTCGAGCTCGAGCCACTAAGAAATACAAGCTAGAATAAGACTGGGGGCCCAAGCGTGGAAACGGGACGTAACTTGACGATTTCCGCACAAGTTACGATGGTGTATTTCAATTCACATTTTTTGTTAAACAGAAATTTGTAAAATTCTGATATTGCTACGAATTGTTCGAAATATTGGAAATTCTTTTTATTTGAATGCATAACGGATTTTCTCATAAATTCATAATAACTTCCTGGTTCGAACGACCATTACGGGATTTGTGAACTGTAAAAAGGGCTTTAACAGGGAAACGTACAAAAACGCATGGATATACTGTTAGCAGCGAATCTGGTGCTAATGGCATTGCAATTTATGCTAATACCATCCACCACATGTTTACGAGGACTAGGAAGGGTGGTCGATCTCACTGGATTGCGCTGTGGGTGGCGGACTGGAAATTGTCGAAGATAACGCAGTAATTTTCCATGCTAGAGTGAGTGGTTCGAAAACATCCTACTCGTACATTTCTTAGGGGTAAAGATATCCCCATGGTACAATGAAGGAAAGCATAAGGTGGATAATAGTATTTAAGTTAACAGAGTTCATTTGAGTGGAAATGAACACGGCCTTAGATCCGGTTGGATATTTCATCATCCCACCAACACGACTTTGGTAATTGAATCGTTTACAGGAATGAATTTTCATTTCTTACAAAAGCAGCACTGAGATTCGAGTGCCAGTTCCTTTACGTTTACGAGCTCCATCTCCGCTTTTGAACGACTTCCCGTCGCGTCGTTTCTTCGCTTCCATTTTCAAATCGGGCGAGACACAACCCTCCGGATGTGCGTGGATCTTTCCTTTTTTTAATAATTCTCGAACCACCATAAAACTGAAGTCAATTTAATTACTAATGATAAAATCTTTGCAGACATAATAAATTTGCAAGGAAAAATGTTTCTATGATATTTCCTTTACGAATTTCGCATTTTACCGGATCTTTAATTTGTTAATTTACAGCATTAGAAATTTTATCTACATCCAATTCATTCATTTTGTGCAGAAAATTCTATGCTAACTACCGGCAGCTTAAAATTTCTGAATAAATTTATCAATAAACTATGAAATATTAATTACACAAAACATATGAAACGAATTTTTTAACCAAACAGAATATTGCAGTAAATATTTGAAATAATAAATATTTTTTGATTGAGAAATTATTTTAGATCAAATCGCATCAGGTTGACACTCTGTTGCAAAAATGTAAATACAAAAAATATATCAAACTAATTAAAATATATATATATATATATATATATATATATATATATATTTTCCACATGAGCACAGAATTTTCATTTCAAAATTCCAGGCCTTTTCTAGGTTTTTTGAAAGCAAACTTTTTAAACTATCGCAGATCTCAAACTCAACTTACAGCCTCATTCCAGAAAAACTGAGGGTGTTTAGAGGAAAAAAATTCATTACAAAAGAACAATCATTTAAAAGGAAAATAAATAAACTCTAATTTCCACTATTTTCAAAGCTAAAGGTGCTATAGCGGAATTTTTTAACTAATGTTTATATGATATTTTCTTTGCGAATTTCGTATTCAATATGATCTTTAATTTGTTGATTTACTGCATTAGATTATTTATAGACCGTGGCTACGTCTACCGAAATTTCGGTACTAATAGCAGAATTTTTTCGGTACGATTAGCGGATGCTGGAACAGGGGCTATTTGTATCAACATTTCGGTACGAATCACAGCATTTTTTACGCACATATACACTCCCTTAATTATAATTCATCATCTTTGAAAATCTAAGGTTTTAAAATTGGAGTTAGTTTCTAATTTTTGCACATTAATTTCCCTGAATGTTTTCATTTTTAATTAAAAAATTTTTTATGTTCGAATACTTTTATGTTAAGAAAACTTTTAAAATCCATCCTTTTTATGTTTTACAATAGTTATTTTAGGAAACCTCACATTTGACAATTTTGAATATTGTATATTATTATTTTATGAATTTTTCCACGGCGGAGCTGCACCAAATTTAATTTGAAGGTGGTTGAATATGGCACTTTCTGATTGAATATGGTTCCCTGGCATCCCAGGAAAGTTTTTAGACAAAATTTAAAATCATCGCCTGATCCCTTCTTGAAAAAATTCCATAGATGTTTTTTAAAAATTATGAGATGTAGAATTTGCATACAAGTTAATTGTAAAAACTGCTTCAATTTTTTTAAAAATTAGTTTGACAGATAGGATAAATTAACAATTTCTTCAAGCTTGTCAATGTGTACCTACTAATTTGATTTGGTTTAGTGGATCGCTAAAATTTTCAGTAGATAAAACTATTTTTTACATTAAAATTGGCAAAAATTTAAATATATGCAAACATGACAGCTATTAAAGTAACTGTCAGCTCGTATAGCAATAAAATGCTGAGTATTCACTGAGTGATTTACATAAACTCCATGTTATTGCAAACGGTTTTAATGTCAAAATGAATCGATATATTGTTTATTCAGAGGATATTTGAATATTTTTCAATTTTAATAGAAAACTGACTTTATTCCTCAACAAATTTAGTGATACGTTAAATTTACTTAATTGTTAAGCTGAATTTTGGCAGGTGTGCAAACCCTACGTCTAATAATTTTTGAGAAACAAAAGTGAACTTTTTTCGAAAAGGACTCAAGCGATGATTTTAAATTTGGTCTGAAAACATTCATGGGATGGCATAGAACAATGATTAATACCAAATTTCTATATTCAAGTAACTTTCAATTACAGTCGGTTCAGTCTCACCGTGTCGGTCACATAAATTTCTATACATTTTTAAATCAATTCGAAAACATGATATGCATTAACAACGGTCGTTGACATATTGTTATTACTGTTTAATTATGCATTAAACACAAATTTTGTAGGATTGGATTGACTTCAATTCTGATAAATATTGAAAATTCCTTTTTGTTCAGACGCAAAACGGATTTTCGCATAAATTCATAACTTCCTGGTTTAAAATCGAGCAATAGTAAAGTTGTGAGCGTAAAATATTGAAAATAAATAATTGTGACATTGCTCGACTGTGCAATTGTTAAAGGCTTGTTAAGGCTTTTGAATTGGAGTTTGTTTCTAACTCTTTCGCACTAAATTGCTTTATGAATTTGAAAACTTTGAATTCTTTTGAAAAATAAATTTCTTCAGTTTAGAGACTACTAAAAAAATAGTTTATAGTTTACATACTTTTTGAGTTGAATGAATTTTTGAATTTGTTAAATTTAAGTTAATTATATATATATATATATATAATTAAAAAAAAGTTAAACAACCACCGCAGGGTACCACTAAGAGCAACTGCCATCTGGAAAAAATGTCAATGGCCCCCAGTAGAACCGCGGTAAAATACACCTATGGCCACGTCTCACATCCGTGAGATGGGTGGTCACAAGGCACGACGAAATCACAACGACAGGCCGGCGAAACCCTCGTGTGTCTTGAGGACACGAAGCGACCCAAGGATGACAGCTTTCTGCATCCATCTCGCAAGAGCCTTGGCATATTTTTGGCACGCGGGTATGGCTTTAAGGTTACGAACTAGCTATAATTTCACACCTCCGAGAGCACCTATCACAAGAACAATTACTCGTACCGAATATTTTGGGTACAGTCGACGCAGCTCTCTTTTAAGGTCTTGATATCTCTCCTCTTTTTCTTTCTCCTTTGCAGTGATGTTGTATTCGGATGGAGCCGAGAATTCGATCACGAATATAGTTCGTTTCTCGAAGTCTTGGAGAACAACGTCAGGCCTCGAGTGCACAACGGAGACTGCTGCCCGAAAATCGTAGTTCCAGAAAATCTGGCACTTCTCGTTTCGGACAATTGACTCTATATCCCCTGGAGCGTTCGGCAGGGCAGGGTCGCGACCAACACCGTAAGAGCGACAAAGGTGGTAATAAAGTACTCTTAGGGCCGCATTATGTCTATAGATATACGTTGTTCCTGCGTGGGTCGGACACCCCGATAGTATATGTTCTAGGTACTCAGCGTGTGCATGACACGCTCTGCACCTATCACTGGGAACTTCTTGACATAAAATGCGGGCGCGGTATGCTAAGGTGGAGATTACACCGTCCTGGCATGCGCAAATAAAGCCCTCTGTACCTGAATTGAGCCCTGATGATTTGAGGAAAGCAAAAGTTTGCTCCTTCGACAAGGACTGTTTTTCTACATTTCTTTGAAAGTTTCCGTGCATTTGCTTGTCGAGTAGCTCTTGGTGAAATTTTCCAACCTCTGCTTTCTTTACTTCGGCTTTTAGACGTGAAGCATCTAGATGGAGTAATGCACTTTCCTCACTTCTGATGTTAAAATTCAGGCCAAGGGTCTCAGCAGCTTGCTCCGCGGCTTTGTAAAGGAACGCCCCTTCGCCAATCATCTCGTGGTTTCTGACCATCTTTAGGAGAGGATCTCTGCCATTCGCAACGATGTAAGCTGTACTCAAAACAATTCGGTTATGAAGACACTGGAGATTCAGAAGTCCGCGTCCGCCTTGCTGGCGTGAAATGTATAATCGCGGAACTGACGAATTGATATGCAAGCTTTTATGCATATGCATGATTTTACGCGTGGTGACATCAAGGGCCTTAAGCTCGTTCTTCGTCCATTGAACCACCCCAAACGAGTAGAGTAGAACCGGGACGGCAAGCATGTTAGTCGCAGATACCTTGTTCAACGCCGACAGATTGGAAGACCAAATCTGTCGAAGAAGATGCTTGTATCTGCTTCGGAGAGACTCCTTCACTGATGTTACGTCCTGAATGCGGCTTTGAGGCACGCCCAGGTATGTATAGGTCTCTCCAGTGTTAAGATGTCTAATAACACTTATATCCACAAGCTCAGGGTCCTTGGGAACGCCAGTAATCTTTCCTTTCTTCAAATGAATTTTGGCACACTTGTCCAAACCAAAGTCCATCCCAATCACTCCTGTGTAGTTCTTGACGATATTTAAAGCAGTTTGAAGTTTGCTTTTACCAGCGGCATAGATCTTCAGGTCATCCATATAGAATACATGAGTGACCTTATGCTCACGCTGATTAGTGTCGCCACAGAGGTATCCAGGAGAATTTCGTAGTGCAAGAGATAGAGGCAAAAGTGTGATGCAAAAAAGCAAAGGGCTCATACTATCCCCTTGATTGGAGTCCGAGACGGGACACTGAAGCGAGCAGACGTGTTTGTTTACGTGCTCTATCGGCAGTTTACTCGTGTTGTGATTGTGCTAATTCGACCAACTCTATGTGATTTGTGCCGCGTATTTTGTGAAATTTTAGTGCAGTGGCGTAACTTTTCATTGCACAGCCTACCGTGGCTTGCACTCTCAAGCTGCGGTTGCAGTTTGAAATGCAGACCCCATCTCCTGCAATGGCGTTGGATAACGGCGTCAGGCCTGCAGTTTTCCCCCATGCTTCTTCCTCCTCACAGCAAACTAAAAGTTATGCAAATACCATAGCTCAACCTTCGCTCCCGAAAAAGGATCACGCCATCGTCACTGACTCTATTGAAGGCGCTACAATTGACGACTACATTGACGGCCTTGAAATTCTCACCGAACCCAACAACATCAAGTTTATATCCAAGATATCTGGTAACAGAGTATGTGTGTTTCTAAATCACGCTAGCTTAGTTGAAAATTTATCGGACAAAATAATTACTGTCAACAACACAAAACTCAAAATCAGACCCCTCATCGGAAAAAACAAAAGAGTCGTAATCTCCAATGTAAGCCCTGTCATTCCGCATGACTTCCTAATCCAAACCCTCAAAAACAGAGGAATAAACCCAGTTTCGAGCATCAGCTATATAAGAGCAGGACTAAACAAACCCGGAAGATCCCACATATTGTCTTTCAGGAGACAAGTCTATATTAAAGAAGAAGATGAAAAACTGCTGCCAGATTCCATACAAATAATTTACGAGAATACCCCTTACTGGATTTACTTCAGCACTGACTCGATGAGCTGCTTCGTATGTAAACAAAGCGGCCACACTGCCAAACAATGCCCGAGCCTGCCTTCTCTCCCGTCACAGCCAACCACTCTAGCCGGACCGCCGGCTGACATCACTCCAAATTCTCAAACTTTAAATGTATCTCCGCTCACTCCACCGTCCACGGCTCAGAAAAGACCTCCTCCTTCTTCTACGACGTCTTCGATTGACACCTCCTCGCAACAAATCATCACCACGCCACAAGATCCTATGAACACTGAAGTTGTCACCGCAGATGGTACTAATCTCGAGAATGTACTCAGACGCCCTCCTCAAAAAAAACTCAAGCCCGACCTTCCTAAAAGTTCTTCCAAAACTCTTAGCGTCAAAGATCACCTTGCTCCGGTTCTCGAAGCTATCAAAAACAATGAAATCACAACCTCACTTGATTTAGACACGTTTGGTAAAATCGTAGAAGAAACTTATGGGAGAGGCGACATTCTTCCAACAGTCCTCTCATTCACAAAGAACGTCGACGATGTCATCACTACCATTGACGAGGTCTACAGTAAAATCACGAGCAAAACTTTCAAAGGGCGCCTAACTCGTTTGAAAAAGAAACTTTCCAAAATGAACATCAGCGGTTCTGAGTCTGAATTTGAAACAGGAAGCGACTCGGCCCAACTCGAATCTATTCTCTCTAAAAATGTCGAACACGACTAGTAATAGCAACTCTCCTCCGAATATGTCTCAAAGTTCCTCCGCTCCAAGAGCTCTCAGACTTTTATTTTGGAACCCAAGAAGCATCGTAAACAAACAGGAAGACCTCATTAAAGCTCTCCCGGATCTTGACATTTTCGCCTGTGTTGAGTCGTGGCTCTCTGACAACACAAAAAACTTTCATTTCTCTGGATTCAAGACTTTTCGCAAAGATCGTTCACACTCCGCGGGTGGCGGTATTCTCATCTTACTGCGCAACAACATAGCCTACACGGAAATCTCCGACCTCAAAAGCCCGGACCCGTCCGTCGAGATTGCTGGTGTACGTATCACGAATGTTTCTCCTGTTCTCAATCTAATTATTTGTTACCGAGCCCCAGGTAGCACTCTTTTAGAAGCTCAATGGGACGATATCTTCAGTAACACTGACAGAAATGGTTCGACTATTTTTTTGGGCGACTTTAACTCACATCACCAGGGATGGAATTGCCTAAAGAATGACGTTAATGGTGAAAGATTACTTGAAAGTCTAAATAAAACAAATCTTATTATACACAACACTAATACCACCACTCATGTCCAAGGCTCTTCCTCGTCAAACCTAGACCTTCTATTTTCAAGTCCCGATATAGCCCACAAAATAGACTATATACTTGCTAAAGACACCTGGGGCTCGGATCATTTTCCTATTTTCATTAACACGCTTATTACTAAAAGTATCTATCGTAAAAAATCCTTCAATGTAAAATCTGTTAGAACAGACTGGGCCAAAGTCTGCACAAGTCTCGAAAATAATTTCGGTAAGCTTCTCACTGCTGAATATGATATATCTCCAGCCAACGTAAAATATAATACCTTCATCGAAATTGTTACCGAGGCTATTGTAAACAACTCGCCCAAGAAAAAAATCGTAAATAATAAAATTCATCGCAACCCGGCTAAGTGGTGGGACGCGGAATGCGACAAGTTTAAACGAATTAGAACAGCCGCTTTCAAACGATGGCGCTTTACCAAGAATCTCGACGATTTTATTTCTTATAAAAAAACTTGCGCTCAAGCAACTAAATTATTTAAAAGAAAAAGAAGAGCCAATTACAGATCTTTCGCCAGCAACATTAATTTCAAAACTAGTAATAGTTACGTATGGAATGCCTGCAAAATTCTAAAAAATAAATGGGCCAAAGTAAAACCCGACCACTCAGCTGAAAACCTTCAAACCAAGACCAAAATTGATGTTGCTCTCGAAAAAATCTGCCTCCCTTGGTGCGCTACTGACCCCAACCAACTGCCCGCTTGCGATGGAAACGATTTTCTTAGCTCTCCTTTTAATTTCACAGAGTTTAATGTAGCTCTCGAAAGCAAAAATGGCAAATCTTCTTCCGGAATGGATGGTATCGACTTCGATACCATCCAAAGATTGCCCCTTAAATACAAACTTGTACTTCTCGACATATTTAATGAAATGTACTCGACCGACTGTTATCCGGCCAGCTGGAAGGACACGTTTGTCCATTTTATAAATAAATCTGACGGGAAAAATGTCCGCCCCATAGCTCTTACATCGTGCATGTGCAAACTCTTTGAAACTATGCTAAAAAACAGAATGCAGTGGTGGATCGAATATTTCAATTTACTTCCTTGTAGTCAATCAGGCTTTCGTAAAGGACAATCGACCACGGACAACCTTACAAACTTTCTTGTATTTGCCGAAGAGGCTTTCGCAAATAAAAATACTGTCCTGGCTGCATTCCTAGATGTAAGTGGTGCCTTTGATAAAGTGATAGTAGATATACTCATTGCAAAATTGGCAAATTTTGGCTGCCCCTCCAACCTCATCAAATTTATTCAATTTCTGTTGACTGAAAGAGTCGTTCACACTGACAGTCTAGGTTCTGCATCCAGGACAGTCAATCGAGGAGTTCCACAGGGCGGCGTTTTAAGTCCTCTCCTCTACTGCATCTACGTAGCCGGCATTGTTGACGGTCTACCCAAAAGCGTTAATATCTCTCAGTTTGCCGATGATATCGC
The DNA here is from genome assembly GCA_932178445.1 of Andricus quercusramuli. Lineage (NCBI taxonomy): Eukaryota > Metazoa > Arthropoda > Insecta > Hymenoptera > Cynipidae > Andricus > Andricus quercusramuli. The sequence continues at coordinate 692,576 of CAKNXH010000307.1, read as the reverse complement.
CATTTACTGCAGCCAAAAGAACAAACCGCGAAACAAACTTCTGGAAAAAGTTATAAATAAAGTTCAGCAAAAACTCTCGGATTTAGGTCTTGAATTTTGCGCAAGCAAAACCATTCACGTGGAATTTAATCACAAAAATATTCCACCAGGCTCCTCTGAAATTACCGTTGACAATGTCACCTTGTCTTCCAGCGAATCTGTACGATTTTTAGGTCTAACTCTTGATTACAAACTAAATTTTAAAGAACACATCGACTCTGTGATAGCTAAAACCCTACGTTCTCTAAATATTGTTAAATTTGTAAGAGGTACATGGTGGGGCGCCGACCCTGAAACTCTCCTAATCCTATACAAAAGCTATGTCCGTTCTTATCTTGATTATGGCTGCTTCATTTACTTTCCCACACAGATCAAATTAATCGAGAAACTTGAAAGAATCCAATTCTCTGCAATCAGACTAGCCCTTGGCTTCCGGAAAAGTACGCCTACTAACGTCCTCCTCGCCGAATCTAAACTCTCAACAATACAAGAACGAGCAAAGTTTTTATGTTTCTGCTACCTGTACAAAGTAACATCAAACACTAAGCTTCCGACTTGCCATAAAATTAACCGCTTCAAAAAGAAGCTGCTCAACCAGAATCACCGTCTCTCAGTCAATCAGCGTATTATTTCCTCCTGCACCAGAGATCTCCGCGATTCGGAAAACTTACTGTTTACCAGTGCCGGGTACAAAATGTATACACAAGAATATGAATCAATCACCCTCAACCTGAATATCATCACAGACACAGGTAACTCTCTAAAAAATTCAGATAATCCCGATATTGTAATCAAGGATCTGATCACAAAAAGTAATTCTATCGCTATATTCACTGACGGTAGCAAATCTCCTGACTCTACCTCAGTAGGAAGTGCTTGCATTTGCCCTGCCCTCAACAAAAGTGCCAGCATGGGCCTGCATAAAAATGCCTCCATCTTCACAGCCGAGTGCTTCGCCATACTTCTTGCTCTCGAAATAGCATCAAATAACCTTTCGCATAACTTCTCAATCTTTTCAGACTCTCTTAGTGCCCTTCTTGCCCTCAAAAACTCCAACATGTCTGCTCATATCAACCCTTATATATACGAAATCAAAAGAAAGTACTTCGATTTCACTACACAGAACTCAAACAGTATCAACTTTTTTTGGATCCCTTCCCACCAAGGAATTGAAGGCAACGAAAACGTTGATGCGCTGGCTAAAGAAGCCTCTCTTCTAGCTCCAGATCCCACAGTAAAAATCCCGTACACTGACTTCCGAGAGAAACATAAGAAACTTTCCTCCTCTAATACCAATGCCATTCTATTGTCGCAAGCTCTTCTCAAAGGCAGAGATTATTTCACGAATTTCTATTCCCCTCAATCCAAACCCTGGTTTGCTGGTTTAAATCTCCCAAGAGAAATTATTACTACAATTAACAGGTGCCGTTCGGGGCATTACAGTCTGAACGCTTCTCTCAATAAATTGAATCTAACAACTCCGAACTGTCAGTGTGGCTATAACACACAAGATCTGGACCACATCCTTTGGCATTGCCCTTTACACAAAGACTCACGAGTTAAGCTACTCAGCAACCTGCGCCTACTCAAATCTCGCCCGCCATTTACCTCCTCTATCTTTCTATCAAATCCTAGCGTCAAAACCAGCAAAATACTGTACTCGTTCTTAAAAGACTGCAATCTCTCATTGTAAACAAACCAAAACTTACCGATAATTTATGTATTTCTCGCTAATGTAAACATGTATAGTCAAGTGCAACAAACTTCTGTATCATTATATATTGCCTCTGTATTCAGCATAATAATCTTGTATGGATTAAAATTGCTTAAATAAAAAAAAAAAAAAAAAAAAAAAATCCCCTTGATTGATATATATATAGTATAATGCGAGATTACTTATCCAATCTAATGAGCTGAAGAAACATATAAATTCAAAAATTAAACTCCACCCTATTTTAGGCTTTACTCCCTTCGAAATTGGATGAATATACTTTTGTTGAAAAGACAGTTCCTTCAACAATACGAAACATTGGAGAAGGCTGGTATGGGTCGCAAGAAGTCAGAACGGGTCAAACAAATCGGAGCTTTTCAGGGTCGTTTAAGCATAATGCCAACGTTAACAATAGCTGTTTGGTCTATAGTGGTTAGAAGCCAAGCAAGGGAGAATGGCAGTGAAGAATAGTGAAAGGGAGAGCACCTCAGGAGGGTGGTCCTATTCCCTGGCTTTTCAGAAACCACCACAACTTCATTCTATCTCCTCACGCCTCTTATTGAAGTCTATGATATTCGGCCTCTGCCGCGATTTTCCTCCATTGGAAGCGGAATCCACCCTGCTCCGCCACCCAGCTCTCTATTCTACGAGCTTCGCCGAGTGGTTTTATGATTTCATGCTCCATTTCGGTCATTTCGTCGACATTTTCAATTTTCGATCCGCGAGAGCACGTGCTTTCACTATCAAATTGTGGAGCCCTCGAATTGCAACCAAATTTTCAAACTTTTTCATGCGTTTCTTCTTTTGTCTCTTTTTCCCTGAAAAACGACCAAGTTGCGTCGGTTTCTACATGGGAAGACATACCATTTCACTTTTTTAGTAAATCTGATTGGATTTTATGTTAGTAAATCCGACAAAAGGGTGGCCAAAAAACTTCAGTTTCCAAATTTTCTGACCTTTCCCTGAATTTCCTGAGACTAATTTTTCATTTTACCTGATTATTAACATTTAAAGACGAAAATTCGTCGTCCCAAAATTCTGGATGAGCAGTCAAGGACTAGTAGTCCATCCCCTTTAACAACTCCTCACATTTTTCGGGAAAACTAAACGCAGCCATTTTTTATTTATTATCCCGGATTCAAAAGAATTAAAAATGAATTGGATTTTTTTAAATCTTAAAAACTGCAATGATTTCAGTAAAATTTGAAAGAATTTAAAGGAATTTGAGAAAAATAATAAAAATGAGATGAAATTCTTAAAAATTCTAAGTGAATTAAAAGGATTTTGAAGATATGAAAAAATGCATAGAAATCACTAAGTTTGAAATAAGTTTAGAAATTGTGAAGGGAATTCAAAAGAATTTGATAAAATATCAGAGAATCAAAGGTGAGTTTATGAGATTTCTGGATGAATTAAACAAAAATCAAAAGTTTTAAAAAACCCCCATTGAATTTTGCCCCAATAAACACGAAAATCACACTTGAAATTTTTTTATGGGAACGTTTTCGTGATATCAATGTTCAAAATTTTTTTCCAATTTTCAGAGTTGTTCCGACGCTTTTGAGTATATGTATTTCGAGTTCTAATTGACCGATTTTCCTAAACGAGTACTCAAATTGAAGGTAACTAAATCTTCTCCTACTTTCTATCTTAAAGTTTTCAGATCGGTCCACTTTAGTATCGAAAGTTGTAGAGTATTCAGTTGCCTTCAATTTGAGTGCTCGTTGAGGGTAATCGGTCAATCAGAACTCAAGATCGGTCGGAACAACTCTAAAAATCGAGAAAAAAAATTCAAACATTGATGTCTCGAAAACGCTTCCATACAAAAATTGGTGTGTATTATTTTCGTGTTCAGTGGGCCCAAATACATTCAAAAATCATATAAAAATGTGGTGGACAGAAAATTTTTTTAATTTTGTAGACTAGTGTAATCTTTTCAAATCTTTAAAACCCTACGAAACCCCTCGCTCCTTGTGAGTAAATTCTTTGAGACCAATTAAAATATTATAAAATCCCGTGAAATTCTATAAAATCAGATGATATTTCCTGAAAGCCTGGGAATTCTATAAAAATACCATAAGAGCCTCAAATCCCTTAAAATCATTGAAATCCTCGAAAATCGCATAAAATCCATTGGAATCGTTTTAAATATCTTAAACCTTATAAGTCCCGTAAAATCGTTCCATATCTTGCAAAATTTAGGAAATTCTTAAAAACCCCAAGAACATTTTTTAATCCCTTGAAATCATATTAAAATCCTTGGAAATCCCTTGCAATTATTTAAATGTCTTGAAAATGTCTTGGAATGTCTTAAGGTATCCTAAGATATTTGAGATCCTTTGAAATTCCTTTTAACGATTCAAATCAATTAGTAATTTCCTAAGGAATTTAAAATTATTTGAAAAGCTCTTGAAAATGTCTTGGAATCTTCTAAAATATCCTAACATATTTAAAATCCTTTGAAATTCCTTCAAATTATTAAAAACAATAAAAAATTTCATGAAATGTTTAAAAACTCCCTGAAATATTCATAATCATTAGAAATATTTATATTGCTAAAATCAATTGAAAATTCTATGCAATCTTTTAAAATTTCTTGGAGTGTTTAAAATTCCCTAAAATATTTCAACAGAATTCAAGAAAATTTTTTTTTCTAAAAATGCAAATGAAAAAAATGTCCAGACTTTTCCCTGATTTCCAGGTTTTTATTGAACTGCGTCCACCCTGGAAAATGAAGGTTTCTTATTAAAAGATTTTCAAAAATCCTAGCATGTTCGTTCCTTTTGTGCATCATTCTCAAATTGTTATTGAGTCAATTTCATATTTCCTCTTATAAAAAGTATCACGATCGGAGTTCCTGGTCTCTGCTCTTTCCTCTTTTTCACTTGACTAGAACGAGGTTAACGGAAAACTTTCGAACTAACAGGCGTGGCCAATTTATAAATTAAAAGCAATGCCCCTGGGATGTGACCTACCCTTCTATCCTCTAAATACTGTCCAGTTCCCGCCCATGCCAAGCATACCCATTTTTTTGTATTCATTGTTTTTCTGATCCTCTTCAATTCATAGCCACAGTCTCAATTGGATCTTTTGTAGTTACTAATGAGGCCTCCCAACGTTTGCATCATTGTATACCAGTTAACTTGGGATAAGGATTTTCTGTTTTCTGATCTTTACAATCTACCCCGGTCTATTGAAATTCTTATGTTACAAACTAATAAGATGAGTAATGAGTATATCAAATTAGGATAATTTGTCTTGCTTTACATTATTGGAAAATTTATTAGCGTAGCAACATAATCATCCTGCACTATAAATATATTATCTCTAGCCTACAAATAGTCAGATTTTCTTCTTAGACGTCTCAAATTTTATTTAATAGAATAATCAAGATCATTTCAAAATATTACAGAATATTTTAGAGTATTCCACAGAATTCGAAATTTTTTAAGAAAATTGTAGAAATTAATAATAATCTATAAGTTTTTTATTTATGCTTTTTTTAAATTGGTTCGCTTTATTCCTTAAAGTTTAGAAGCACATAATTATACAAAATGAAAATAATAATGTTCAACTGATAATATATGAAGTTCTTTGGAATCAATTTTAAATCTTTGTAATTGTACAATAAAACAAAATTGATGAGTGGAAACTAATATTTTGGAAATAAGAATATTTGACGTTTTACTTACTATGTTTCTTTAATTTTTATTTTCAGTTAATAAGGTGTTAACTTTTTTATTTTTGAAATAAAGGAAAAGCCTTTAACCAACGTTTTCAACAAAGATAATTAAATTATTAAAATCTATTACAATTACAATTTTTTAATTACAAACAGGAGTGGAGTTTTTAAACACTTTAGTTTATTATATAAAAAAGTCAGAATGATTTCAAATATTATAAAAGTTGTATGCCACTCCACTTTTTTAAACTTCCAAAACTGTACATTCGAAATTTGTGAACCTTGTTCATCAGCTTTCAGCTTAAAACTTCAAACATTAACTTACTAGAGACTGAAAATATTTAGAAGTGGACCATTCTCTAATTTAGAGCATTTAAAATTTAAAAGTTCACAGCTTTCTAAACGTAAAAATTAAACCATTTCTTTCTTTAAAATTGAGAATTTTATATTTAGAGCAATGAAAATTTGGCAGATTCTATGAATTCCATAACGGCGTGTCTCGTCGTCCCGAAATTCGGGATGAGTAGTGAAGTATTTTTCATGGGCTTGTTTAGTTGTCCCGAAAATTCGGAACGACTAGTCCATCCCCTTTTCCAATCCCCCCAATTTTTCGGGACGACTAGCCCCAGCCATTCCGTAAAATCTCTGAATTCCTTGACTTCTCTGAAATCCCTGAAATCCTTTAATACATTGAATTTCCTGACTTCTTTCAATCTTCTGATTTCCTGAAATTCTTTGAATTTTCTGAATTCCTTGAATTATCTAAATGCTCTGAAATCCCTAAACTACTTGAATAATAGGAATTCTGCCAATTCCCTGAAATTTCTAAACTCTTTTAATTCTTTAAATTTCATAAATTTATTGAATTCATTTAATGCTCTGAAAACCCTGAAATTCACTGACAATGTGAGTTCCATGAATATTCTGAACTCCTTGAATCCTCTAAATTCCTTAAATGCTCTAAAATTCCTGAAAATATCTTAATTCCCTCAAATCCTTGAATATTTTGAATATTCCACATGCTCTGAATTCCATGAATTCCTTGAACGTTTTGAATTCCCCGAATTCTTGGAATATTCTGAATTCTCCGAACTACTTGAATTTCCTAAATGCTCTGAAATCCCTAAATGTCTGTGAACTCCCTGAAATCTTCAATTATCCTGAATTCTTTCAATATTCTAAACCTGAAATCTCTACATTCCTTTATTTCTCTAAGATCTTTCAATATTCTCAATTCTTGAATTCAGAATACTTAAGTAATTGAAGAAATTCTCTAAAACTCTTAAAATTGTTACACCTAAAATTGGCTTGGATTAAATTCAGTCTATGTCTGAATTTAAGCGAAATTGGTTTTGAGAACTCATTAACTAAATTTCATTTAAATTCGGATAAATTTTATTGGATTTAATGCCAATCATTTCTAGATGTAACCATTTTATGAATCATTTTTTACTTCTGAGCAGGGATTCGAACGAAATTAAGGGGCATTTTTCGATTATTAAAAAATACTAAAACTACGAAGGCACAATGTCAAAATTGTGTTTCTTCAAAGTTTTATGTCGAAAGAAACAAAAACAAACGTAACGAAAGTTTCGTTAAGTTTCTTTTCGTTCTTTTCTATATAAAATATAACTACATCACATAATTTTGATATTATGTCTCCGTAGCCTCATTATCTTTTGATACTTTTTTAGATTATGTTTAGTTTTTAGCCCAATTATTTTAATTTTATCGAACTAATTGGCAAATAACGAAAAATTCCCCTAAATTTCGTCCGAGTCTCTACTCTTGAGCATGTCTTGGCTATATCTTGATTGGAGGTAATTGAAGACTTACAGCTAAGACAAATTATTATTTTTACTCGGGCAGTATTTAAAAGAAATTGCTATCTATATAGCAGCCTTTTTTTTATCAAATTATAAATTTCATTACACTCCGAACGAGAAAGCATCAATTATAATATATTCTGTATAATGTACACTAGCTGAATAGCTGGCACGAAAACTTTTAGTGAGATTATTTCAGTTCCGCAAATGAGGCAGTTCCATTTCGTGAGTTCTGCGTCTTTTGAAATGAAATGCAGGTGCATAAGAGCAACGGTTTAAAGTCACGTTCACTCCTTTATTATCCTCTCTGCTTTTTCTTTTCAGGCTCATAAAAATGATTGGTCATAGCTACTGAAACTAAGGAACATTTTCACTTTTCAGAGAAACTGAGATTATACTGCCTTACTTTCGCAATAGTAGTTCTACTTTAAATTTCAGCATTATACAGTAAAATATGTGGGAAAAAGTTCATTATAGATATTATTTGAATGAAAATAAGACATACTGATATACCAAATAGAATAAGAAGGAATAGAAAAGGTATATCAATTTCTTTGCGAAAGAAATACTATTTGAATAAGTGTTTATGAATGCGCACCACCTTTCGCAAGGGAGTTTGAATTTCAATGTGAGCACTGTAACTTATCGATATGGCAGTATTTTGCATCACTTAGTTTGCCAGTTTCACCTCTTCTTTTGCACCTGATTTACGGGAAAAGTGGATTTTCCAACCGATTCCCTTCTCCACGGGACGTGATATCTATCGCCCGAATACGGTATCTCCACGCTTTCAACGACCTGGAGTTTTTGTGCTTTTGTTGGAGGATTATATCTGCCATATTTATTTTATCCTCTCGGAAGTAGTCCCACGCTTTTCCCTCGATGTTTGAAATAATCTCGTGAAAAATGGAATGATAAAGTCTTGAAGTCTGCTTCGGACGTTTATAGAAATACATTATATATATCGGCTAACAGCAACCTTATTTACTTTACGCTCGAAAGAATTGTGATTAAAATCAACCTGATTACTTTAAATTGCCCACAACGTAAATCAATGAAAGCAGGAAGGCGGAAATAGAGGAGGCAAGGGGAAAGCGGTCATTAGAATTCCCTGAAGGAGGTTCTTACTCAACCTGGGAGAGGATCAGGGGTACTTTAATCTTTCCTGCACGACAAGTTCACCTTGCTTGAGGATACTTGTAATGGCTATCTAATTTCTTAAGCGCTGAATCTTATATATCGGGGAGAGGGTTATACTCTTCTTATCTTTAGCCTTACTCCTTCTATGCAATTTTAATTGCGGCAAAGAGGTGTGTCTAATCGACCATCTTGAAATCACCCTGTTGAGATCTTAACACTTAACTGAGAAAAAATTATTGAAGAAAAGAAATATGGAGTTACGTAATAATACATAATAGATACAATAGCTTTTACCTAGCTCGGATCAACTAGAAGGCTCAAAAAAAGTCACAATAGTCACATAAAATGAGAAAAAAAAGTCGCACGGAATTTCGACAAAAAATCGAATCACTGGAATAATAATTTTATTAATTTATTTAGGAATATAAAGTAGGTAATTCTGATTGGCATTCAGATCTTCTTTAATAGTTCAGACTTCACAATCAAAATGCTCTCGAAACAGGGCAAATAGGATAATTTTTAACGAAAATATGGGAATAAATTCTTTTAAATAAAACTAATATAGATACAATATTTAAGGCTTTAAATACCTAAGCTTTCAAGTCGAAATATATTGCATTTCCAACCAAAACATACGAATTTTCAATGCAAAGACATATTTTTAACAAAAAAAGTTGAGTTTTCAAGTTAACAAGTCGACTGGTTTAAAAGTCAGTTGACTTTTAATCCCAAAAGATTAATTTAAAATCAAATAGTTGAATTTAAAAAAAAAATTATTTTCAACCAAACAAAGTAATTGAAGTTTTAGCCAAATAGTTGAATGTTCAGCATAGAAAAACGCATTTTCAACCAAACTTTAAGAAAAAAAGATCAAAATTCAACTAAATAGTTGGATTTTCAAGCCAAAAATATAAGTGTTTTTAACACAGTTGAATTATCATCCCGAAAACTAGAATTTTCAACAAAAAAGTTCTTTTTGAATGGAGAAAAATGAATTTTCAGTAAAATAATTGGTATTGTGGGAAAAAATAAGCTTAATAAAAATCTGTTATTAAAAAAATTATTTCACGAAACACAAGCGTATATTTCAGGGACATCCTATTGTCAATTTTTTATTCTCACCCATAAATATCGGAGAAAAAAAGTTAGTAGAAAGATGAAAAGAATGGCAAATGGCATCAAATAAGTAATCGAATTGTTGAATCTGAATGAGTTAAATTAAAAGCATGATACTGTCGAAAGCAACGTGACTCTTGAATAGATAATATCCACCGCATAAATGAAACAAACGACGCATTTGCATACGTCCAAAAGCATAAGCTATAAAATGAATAGTAACTGTGATATAAAATCGAACACATACAAAATTGATTGCTTTTTGTAAATCAGAATTGCTTTCAGTTTAATTGGTGGTCTAGTATATGTCAGAAATATCATAATTTGCACGTGGCATTCCGATTTAAATTAAAATTGGTGAAAATATAATGCTATGTGAAAGACATTTTAGTTTCAAATTACTTTGGAAAATGTTCAAAATTACGAGAATTACGCCATACTGATAAAATTGTTCTTAATTATAGACATTCCAAAACCCGATAATTGAAGAGTTTTACGGCAGAACCATATAAGCACCACGAAAAAAATTCCAGGAGAGCAAAAAAAGTTCTCAAAATTCAAATGATTAAAAAAAATTAAGTACATTTGAGAGTTGATAGAGCTCTGTAGATCTATAAAAAAAGCTGGGAAAGTTAATACTTTTCGAGACAAATGTCGTAAAAATCTTCCTCTGACATAACTAGGTAAGTGAAAGGGAGTCTTTTTTAAATCGTTTTTTCAAACTCAATGCAATTCAAAGATAAAGCATCACACACACAGGTTCAAAAATAAAAAATTACCATTTTTTCAATTTTTCAAAACTTTCAGAAAATACATTTGTCATTAAATCATTGGCAAACTAATAGGTAGTGAAAAAACTGAAAGATATTTTTAAGAAATTATTTTTGATTTATTAAAACGATTTGCTTGAAAATGTGAGACACGGAAAAAGTAATAGCGCCATTCGATTGAGTCCAAAAAATTATATGAAGCCGATATGTTTCATAATTTTTTTTTGGACTCAATTGATAAAGTAGTATAAATAAACAATTGCATGGTATATAATTTATATTCATACTGAATAAAATAAATTGGGAGGAGAAAAAAATTGTCCAATTCGTAACACATGGGTTTCATGTCATTTTTGTTAGCAGAATTGAATGGCATACATAGTTGTCTTGACACACTTTAAATTGGGGTTCAATATAAATTGGAGGTAAGGTTTTAACACAATAGAAGATAAATTTCGGTTAAAAAAATAAATCTGATTAATTTTTCTGAATTTGCAATAAAAATGCACACTTAGGCGTTTCTTAGTTCACTGCTTATCAATTTGATATAAAAAATTAAAAATAATAGATTCAAGATGGCTACAAAATGTATCAAGTTTAATGGATTTGCGTGAAATTTATATATCCAAACTGGTATATTGTTAACAATCATTAAAAATAAAACTTTACGAAATTTTGTCGTCATCTTAGAACCGGTTATTTATTTTTTTTACATCCAATTTTTGTTAACATCCAATTATCGGTCTTAGAAATATAAATAATACAAAAAATTCAATGGAAACAAATTCAACTCGGCATCACTTCCGTAATTTTGAAAACTTTCAGAAACCCTTTAAAATCAAATGTCTCTTAGATAGTATTAAAATGTCACAAAGTTTAGATAAAATTAGAATAACATTTCAAAATGCAGATATTTCTGAGGTAGGGTAGATCGAGACATAGTGGTTTAGAAATGAATATTTGCCGACAAATTAGTCCACAGGAATTTCTTAACAGATTTAAGATTATATCTTTAAATACTCTGCATAAACTTCCTCACAAACGTAAGGAAGTCAATTTTTTAATTTGTTATTTGTTTAAAAATACTTCTACAAATAAAGCGGCAAAATTGTTTATTTCAATGATATAATTTTTCATCCAGGAATGAATCTCTTAAATAAAGTAATTGTTAGTTAGAACTAATAAAGAAAGGCTAAGAAATCACAATTATTATATTATAAATTGCATTTAATTATCATAAAGATATGCTTTAAACAAATTAAACATTATATAATTTTTTAACAAACAATATTACTTTGCCCTATAATCGGTGTAATTTATTACATTGTTTTTTGCTGCGTCAATGAGTCTGCTCAAGAAACTTAATTGGTTAACAATTTATTTATAACTTTATAAGTTTATAATTAAATACATTTATAATAATTAAATACAATATATTGTAGAACATTTGAGATTTCTAAGCCTGTCTTCATCAGTTTTGATCAGAAAATTACTTTATTTGAGAGACTCATTCAGAGAAAACAATTCTGCTGCTGTATTTATAAAAGTATTGTTAAACACAAAAACAGATAAAAAATTAGCTTGCTGACGTTTGTGAGGAATTTGATGCAAAGTATTTCTAGAAAATAAATGTTAAATCGGTTACAAAACGTACCATGTGTACGAATTCGTTCGTACAATATCTAAAATTGATAATTTACTTTCAGTACGATAGTACATGATTTCTAGTAGTTATATGCTCCTCAAGTAGAATATTCACCCCAATATTGATTTTCATTAATTTTTAAATGCAAAGATATTATTTTTTACTCGATTTGAATGAAAACTTTTCGAAGCAACAGATTAGTAGCAAATGGAAAATCGAAATTCGATGAATAACAGATTGTAGGACTAGATTGAACTATGATCCCTATTTGTTCACAACTTGGCCTCTGTGGGGTGAAGTGCTTTATCACGAATAGCAGTTCGTCTTTCCGTTTACGATAGGGGTTGATTCCTTCGCAATGGGGCTTTAAGGACAACTCGTACGGGGAGAGGGTCGAAGTTGAAACTCCAGCAACCGCGAGAAAGTTAGATTGCTCAAAGTAGTTGCTATCGTCACCACCATCGCATCGCCTCGACTGTTCTTATCGTATCTCTTGGCTGAAGCTGAGGCTCTGAAAAAAACTGTGAAAGGGTGTTCTACCACGCGGACGAAAATTCGCGGCTAATTTATGTGCCAATTAATTGCTAATTAAGGCGACGCTTTTTCGGGCAAATTAAATTCCCCCGACCCACTGCCGGCCAGGAATCTTCACTCGACGAACCAGCATGAAGTTGGCACTCTTCTTCTCTACTCCAAGTTTCAACTTCCTCCCCAACCGTGTCCGCTCGGGACTCCGTTTTTCGTTTTTCCTTCCGCTGCGAAACTTTGTGCTTTGCTTTTTCATTGAAGATCATCCTTTAATCGCCCCCAACCTTGTATATTCATTTAGCGAGGCTGATGGGAGTGCAGGGAAAAAATCCAGAACTTGGATAATCATTCTTCATTCCCGTTACAGGAGAAATTCGTTAATAAAAACTGCGGAACTTTAATAGGAACTGATTACAGTTTGTAAATTTCGTTCTCAATATTTATAGAACAGTGGTCGGTTAAATAACAAAGTAATTATCCAAACTTACAGGCAAGAGAGTTGCAAAGAGTTTTAAAAATCGAAACCAAACTCAAGTTTAGTTATTTTTTTATTCATAATAATACGTCATTAACAAACTTGTAATATGCTAAAGTCGGCAGCGTTTTGAGTTTACAACCAGAAAGTCTGAGTCTGATCTAAATGGGAGTTCAAAGACTCTCGGCATCGCGGTCCATGTAACGTGCGTGGATTTTTTAAAGGCCGTTTTTCTTTAAAAATGGCTAAAAAGTGCATCTTATTACTTTAGCATACTACAAGTTTGGCAATGACGTATTACTGGGAGGAGTATCAATTCAAAACAAAATCCGAAGGGTGTAGGTTCCCCTAGTTATTATAAATTCAACATCATTATAAACTTCTTTAATTGAAGAAAATAATACTTTAACTGTCACTCAGGATGTCTACTAAATATTTTCCCACAAAATTCCCGCATTTTTGCCGGTTATGAATATAAGGTCCCTCTTACGATAGAAGCATACATACAATGCATAGTGGGTTACGACATGCGCAATTTCCTCGAATGCAATACAACAATTTATTTAAACAATAAATTTGAGAATAATTTTTAGAAATTTGAATTTTAAGTAAAAAAAAAGAAGCGCAAGTCCCTCAAAAGAACAATACAAAATTATAATTTTATAAGGCAATGAAATGCACTTCTCACATCCAAAATGAAAACAAGGACAATTCCCGGCTTTTCCTGGATTTTTTTTTAATTCCCGGGAAATTTCAGGATTTCCTTAAATTTTCACAGAGTAGACACCCTGTCATTCATATGGGTGCAACTCTGCAATACTGCAAAAAGTACCCGAAATATATTCGTCGTGCACGTTAGCTGTTTTTATTTTTAAACTTCCGACATTCATCCAGTCAAATGACGGTGGATGCAGGAAAAAGAACAAGGGAATTCCTGAAGTTGTTATTATTTCATTCGAAAGGGTAGCTACCGTTAGGCGAGATCGCAATGCCAGAAAACAAGCGACATCGAGAGAACTAAGTTCGACGTGTGAGGAAAAATAGGGGGAAAAGCAGAAAAGAAAAAAAATTGCAGGCGTGACAAAAGAGTTAAAACTCGAAGCGGAAATCTCTTCGTATTGTTCAAGAAGGCGATTAACATTGTTGTCGGATTGCCATTAGCCTTATATTTATATATATATATATATATATATATATATTTATAAAGGAATCTTTCAACGCATTACACAAGCTTATTACATTTTTTAAAACTATTTCCTTACCATTATAAAAGAACAGAGTGGCCGCAGAGCTTCATTTTCCGAATTCCCTGACTTTTCTCCGACTAATTTTTCATTTTGCCTGATCATTTATATTTAGGAAGTATAATTCTAATATTGTAACATTTGTAATATAGAATCATTTATCAATGGCATAAAACCATTTTAAATTTAAATTTATACATTTTTATTTACTATACGCAGAGCTGACACAGCCTATTTTAATTGAAGAAGTGATATATTCAAACCATAAAAGTGACTAATTTCAAATCCAAAAATTGATTTAATGTAACTAATGTGCATTCATAATATTTTCAGGATAAATCCATAAGACTTCAATCCAATTCAAGTTAAATTTAGAAAAATTTCAAATGAATTGGAGAAAATAAAAAAAAATCCATTAATTTCATTCAAACTGGAGTGAAGGAGAATTTGACCAAATTCTTAAAATTTCATGGTGACTTGGAAAAAATGTACCAAAATTCATTGAAATTACTAAGTTTGAAATTAGTTTAGTAAAATTTAAGGGAGTCCAAAAGAATTTGATGAAATGCCTAAGAATTCAAGGTGAGTTTAAAAGGCTTCAGGATGAATTAAACAAAAAATTAAAGAAATTAGAATATCCACTGAATTCAAATGGGTTGTAAAGATCTGTGATAGACTCTTCAAATCTTTAAAATCTACGAAATCCTTGACTTCTTTCAAATAAATTTGTTGGAATCCGTTAATATACTATGAAATCACGTGAAATTCTTAGGAATTTGATATTTCCTGAAATTCCAGAAATTTTTTTAAAATAACTTGAGAGACTTAACAACACCTTAAAGTCATTGAAATCATTGGAAATCTGAGGAAATTTCTTGGAATCTTCTATTATATTATTAATACCTCATATGGCCTGTAAAATCGTTCCACATTTTCCGAAATTCTAGGAATTTCTTTTAAAATCACATGACATTTTTTAAAGCTCTTGAAAATTCCTTGGAATTGACAAAAATACCCTACAATCTTCAAAATTCTTTCGAATCTTTGGTAGTAAAAGTGTTTGAAAATCACTTCAAATCTTTGCAACCATACGAAATCCCTTATTTCTTATGAGAAAGTCCATTATAATATGATGGAATCATATAATTCTTTGAAATCTTTGAAAATCCTTGAAACTTTGTGAAATTCTTGAACAATCATTGGGTGTATTAAAAAGACCCTAAAATCCTTTGAAATCCCTTCTAATTATTGAAAGCTATCGAAAATTCTTCGGAATCTTTCATAATACAAGAAAGTATTTCAAATTCTTTGAAATCCCTTGAAACTTTTCGGAACTCTTGAAAATTCCTTGATATTTTTTAAAATACACTAACATTTTGAAATCCACTGGAATCCCTTTCAATTATTGCAAAGTATATTCAAAATTCCTTGAAATCTTATAAAATACCATACAATATTTGAAATCCACTGAAATCCCTTGAAACATTGTTACAGCTCTTAAAAATTCTTTTGAATTTTTAAAATACTCAACCCTGATTATTCTTGACCGTGACAGAAATTCCTTGACTTTTGCTTGACTTTTTTCTAATCTTCCATGATCAAAAAAATTTCCCAAATTTTCTCTAACCTGTTTCTCGAAAATGAAGAATTTAGTAAATTAGCAATTGAAATATTTGACTGCACTTTTTTAGACAGTTGTATTCAAAGGAAATCAATTGCAAGTCAAGTTCCAGGCAGAAGTTGCATTCGGCTCCATAAAAAAGTCACTGATAGCTCGTTGTGTTTAAGGGATGAGGAAAGAGGAAGCGCAAAGTAGAGGAAAACTTGCGGAAAAGGTAGAAAAAGCATGGATCTTAATTCCGCGAAAGCAAATTCCCTAATTAAGCTTTGCTTGTGTTCACTATATCTTGAGAGATTTTCGGATTACATTCTTTTAGGGCTTAGTTCAATATTGTTAACTGCAGAGTTAGCAGTTCTTGCTTGCTAATGACCAGAAAACAAACACTGGGGACAATGAAGTTTAGTTTCTCTCAAATCAAGGATAAGGATTTAAATCTGTTGAAAGTTCTTCTGTACATTCGCCTCGGTTTTGCGATCATAATTTCAATTCCAAAATAAAATTTCTTCAGGCCACGATAGTTGTTGAACTATTAGGACTTTCGATTTAAAATTGTACATGATTCGGAGACTGAATTATTGCATTATTTACAAATTGTCAATCTAAAATGAGACAATTTTGAACGGTTTATTAAATTATGATATTTGAATATCCGGGATTTTTTTTCCAAAATTTACAATTCAGGGGTCGTGCACATAATACGTCACTCGTTTTTCCATTGTTTAAATCAATACGAGAATAAAATTGGTTTGAAGCCATTATTAGTTTAAAATTAACCAACTCAAAAAGCATTAAACTGCAACTACTTTCTTAGCGACTACAATTAAAAATTATTCAACTATGAAGGATGCCGAATGGGAATTGTACAATGACATTGCAATTCATATTTATTCAATTTCTACCGTTCCTAATTTAAAATAATCCACTTTTCAAAATCTAAAACCCCAAATTATTCGATTCTGATCGTTTTAAATAAATAATAATAACTAAAGCATTCAAGGGTTATCATTTCAAGTATGAGCTTTAAAAGCTTCAAATAATAACTGAAACAATTTCGAATGTTTCATTCTAAAATTATTCTGCATTTACAATTCAAACTTTAATTAAAAATTAAATACTTTCATTATTAAGGAAGTTTAATTTGATACTCCCCAAATTTTTATAATCAAATTTGAAAAAAAGATCCATTTTCAACAAGATAGTCAAACTTTCAACCAAAGAGATGAATTTTCAACGAAACCGATGAATCTTTCAGTATGTACTTACAAAATTTAGGAAGGACATTCGTACCTGATTCATGACCGCCCACCAACTTATGAATTCTGCGAATTTTAGTATCTACAGATGTCTTTCCTAAAATTTGGAAAATCACTTAAAAGTGATTCGAAAAGTCGAAAAAGGTGTGAAGAAGAAAAAAGACATTGCTAAAGCTTCCCATTTTATCTTCAAATATTTTGAAATATGATATTAGCGTAAAGAAAAAAAGTCTCAGAAATTACTAAATGAAATGATATTATCAGTTATGCCCTATTTTATTTTTTATTAAATTTTATAATTTAATTTTTCCTTAGTGTCGCTTCTTATGAATTTTCATTCTTGGAAAAATGATTTTACTGATTTTAGGCATGAATCGGTTCGAGTTTAATGTAACTATAACTTCCATATGCAGTTAAAAGTTATATTTTTTATGAAAAAGTAAATAACAAAAACACACTACAGCCCCTTAAGATGTGGACTAGGGTGATTCTTACTTATACTTGGTGGATTTTTTAGAATTTCTCTGCTGTCAATGGTTCAAAGACTTAGACGATTTTACTCTGTTTAAATATTTTTTTGTTTTCATGTAAGTCCCGAAATGAATGTATGCTCGACACGTCTTTTCGTCTGAATATAATTATCCGATAACTCGAATTTTCGATAACTCGAAGTTTTTTCCTTCCCTTGGTGGTTCGAGTTATCGAAGTTCGACGTAGTGTAATTTTTAATAAAAAAATCCAAATTTTCAAAACAATAGTTGAACTTTCAACTAAGATTTCAGTTGAATTTTCAATAACAAAATATGAATTTTCTACCAAAAATATGACATTTTATCAAAGTTGTTGAATTTTTAACCAAATAATCTCTCTACCAAAACTAATAATTAATAAAATTCTCTGACAAAAAAACATTTACTGCATTTCCCGATTATTTCCAGCTCACAACAAAATTCACCGTCTTTCGCTGTATTCCCGTTCCAGTAGTCATCCTATTATCAGGCGAAAAATTCCTTTATAAAAAAAGTGGGCTTTTATCATCATTCATCAGTAATATAAAGCCGTATAAATCGTAAAATCTAACGCGATGGTCACTTTATTTTTCCCTTTGAGAAAAATTAAGGATTAGAGGTTGACTAAAGGCAAATGTGCCAGTATGAACGAAAATGAGAGAAAATGCCTGTATGTTTTGCGAATAGCTCAATTATAAACCAAATAGTTGAATTTTAAAACCAAACAGATGAATTTTCGAATATTTTGATTTTTAACTAGAAAAGATAAATTTTCAACAAAAAAACTAATCTCCAAACAAAATAGTCCAATTTTCAGCTGAAGACATGAATTCAAAACTAAAATGATGAATTTTCCAAAAATAAAACCCAATTTTTAAACAAAAAGTTGATTTTACAGTGAAAAATGTTTAAAAAAGTTCATCCAGATTGTTGAACATTCAAGCCAAAAAACTAATTGTCTGTAATAGCAGTTACATTTTCAAGCAGGAAATCGACGCCTCCATTACATACCACTCACATCGTAATCGGGCCGTGTAACATTTCAGGTCCTGTGTATAAGCATAGGACCTGAAGTTATACAGCGACCAAACGCGACGTGGAGCGGTATGAAATAGAGGCGTTCAAATATGAATTTTTAAAAGAAATATTAATTTTCAACCAAACCATTCATTTCTTAAGCAAAAAAGACGAAATTCAAAATTAAAACGATTAGTTTTCTATAAAAAAGACGACTTTTCATCTGAAAAACATCATTTTTGAACAAAAACTGGAAAAGTTACGTTCTTGGTTAAACAAAAAATAATTGAAAAAAGATAAATGAATTGTCAACAAAATATTTCAATTTTTAACTGAAGAGATAAACCTTTAAACCAACAAACAAAAATTTAACGGAGAAATTCAAGTTTTACCAAAGTAGGTGAATTATGAATTAGAAAAGATCAATTTTCAATAAAATGGTTAAAATTTTAACCAAAGAGATGGATTTGCAACTAAACTAAAGAATCTTCAACTAGAGTAGTTGAATTTCCAGTTTAAAAAAATAACTTACAACCAAACAAGGAAACTAATTTTAAACCAAAGAGAGTTCCAACCATAAAAAATGAATTTTCAACGAATAATGCAATGGTAAATATTTCAAAAAGAAAAGATTCTAATTCTAAATCAAAAACAGTTTGATTCAACCAAGAAAAACGAACTTTCAACAAAATAGTGGAATCCTCAAGCAAAGGAGATTAATTTTTAACTAAACAGGTGCATTTTTATCTAAAAACAGTGCTACTAAATCAAATGAATTTTTAAACCAAGAAGGCCAACTTTTAAAACAATAGTTAAATTTTCATTCAAAAAAATAACTGTTCAACAAAATTGTTGAATTTCTAACCAAATAATCTTTCTACTAAAACTAAGAATTAATCAAATTCCCCGTCAAAAAATAAATTCACTGCCATTTCCCGGTCTTAAAAAAAATTCACCATTTTTCTCTGTTTTCCCGGTCCAGTAGTCCCCCTTTCAGTAGGCGGGAACTCCTTTATAAAAAAGTGGACTTTCATCATCATTCATCAGTAATCTAAAGCTGTAAAAATCGTAGATGGAATCCTGTACAGTTGCTAACGCGATGGTGATTTTATCTTTCCCTTTAAGAAAAATTGAGGATTAGGGGTTGACTAGAAGGTACATGAGCCAATATGGACGAAAATGAGAGAAAATGCGTATACGCTTCCCGAATAGTTCGTGCATACAAGAACACGGTGAGAGTTAAAGGAATGGAGAATTGCTTGGAGCGATTTTTAGTGGTTGAGAAGCTACCGTCACAGAATCGCAACTACCTCGTTATCACATGCACTCTCGTATCGGGCTTGTTTTCATTATATTACTCTGGCTCAAGTAGAACGTTCCCGCGGAAGTAACAATTCCAACAAATCCAATAACGCTATTCGCCCCTGTCGGACTACTCGTGCATACATACATATGTATGTACGTACAATGTACATACATATGTCGGCGAGTGTCGGCATCTCAGCCCGACAAGACACGCCGAGTGGATTTTTCTTTGGAATTTCTAGATGAATGGTAACTATGCACTGCTTCCTCTCTCTCAAATATCTCTGGAAAATATTGTGGTTCTCTTTTCCGTTTGTTCATATTACGCAACATATGTATAATATTGTCACAGTGATTCTCTCTTGTCAGATGTACATCAAGACAAAAATGGCTTTGAACCAAGACAACCGTTTCCTTAGATATACATGATCATTTAGTTGAATCAAACAAATTTTAGTTGACTCAACAAAATATTTGATTGACCTAACGAAACGGGTCAAATCAATATTTTCTTGTCCATATAATGATCATATTCTATGGTTGAACCAACTATAATTTTGGTGATTAAAAGACGGTTCAATTTACTATTTAAAAAATTTTATATCGTGGGTGTATAATTTTGTTTAATCCACGCCACACGTCACCACTTAATTTTGAAACGTCACTTATAACGAAAAATCATGACAGGTGAAAAGTGAAAGTGAAAAGTGGGAAATGGGATGTGGAAAAGTTACGTAATTTTTCCACCCCTGACCATCATCATCATCATCATCATACCATTAAGCCTTTTCCCTTCCGGGGTGGGCGTGACTTGTTCGGTTGGAAGGTAGTGAAATAGGTATATAGGTATGAGGTTGATCGGTATATGGGTATAGGGTGGATGGGTATGTAGGTGTTATGTATAGATGTTTTAGATTGATCTGGAGTTCTCGTGTTATTTATATAAATGACACGTTCGCTCCGCAACACTGCTCCGACCCAGGTTGCTGATCAATCTCTCTAGCGATTACCCCAAATGAGGAGCCTCACAAAATTATTATGTATGGTTCCCCGATTGGGCCCATTAGAATCCAAGGTCTTTGTTTCAGGCATCATTCACTCTATTGTCACTCTGTTTATAAACTATTTGTCGCCACATATTTCTGTCCTGGCATACTACTCTAGCTTCATTCACGTCCATGCATTTTTTCATGCAGGCTCTTGTATTTCTATGGCTTCTTATGTCTCTTCGTATTAGTGTCTCATTCACAGATTCTAACCATTCTTTCGGCGGTCTACCTCTGGGCATTTTGCCATTTACTTTACCTTTATACACTTGCTTGGTCAGTCGTTCATCTTTCATTCTTTCAAGATGTCCGAACCACCTTAGCTGATTTCTTTCCCATATGTCAACTAGTGTCTCCCCTGTACCACATTCTTTGAGGATTGTCTCGTTTCGTACTTTGTCCATCAATGTTTTCCCGCATATTATGCGCAGAGGTTTCATGCCTATCGCGTTGATTTTACTCCTGTCCTTTTCTTGACAGGTCCATGTCTCGCTACCGTATAGTACAGTCGGTACGAAAATAGAGTTATGTATGGCCATTTTAGCTTTTTTTGATATGTTTTTATTTGTGAGGATGGACCTTGCTCTACCGATAACCTGCTTACCCTTATTTATGCGCCTATCTAATTCCCCATCTATTTATCCGTCGTTAGTGAATAGACTAACTAGATATACGTACTTGTCAACTTGTTCTAATTTCTCATCATTTAGGACTATGTTGCATATTGTTTTCTCACTTTTTCCCTCAAACGCCATGACTTTCGTTTTATTCACGTTAATTTTGAGGTCCATGTTCTTCATGCTTGTATTAAGTTTATTCAACGTTCTTTGCAAGTCTTCGACTGATTCTGCCATAACAATCTTGTCATCCGCGAAAGCCAACCAATTTTTTATTTTCCCTGACAATTAATATTCAAAGGCCAGAACTTTAATCTTGTAACATTGTCAACTATATAAACTTTCATAAACGGAATAACACAAATTAAAATTGAAATTGAAAAATTTATTTATTTCAACCAAAAATGATGAATTTTCAACAAATTCTAGAATCTTCGACCCATCAAGATGAATTTTCAACCACATAGTCAAATCATCAAACAATAGTATATTACATCACAAGTAGGGTTAGGCACGTATTTACATGAGGAACTCAATATTCGCAGGACGAGTTGTAAAACAATGGTCACCGGCCAGTCTTCCTGCACGATAGCCTGACGCGCTATCGTCTGATTGTGAGACACTGAGGTTCTTTTTCTGGCGGAAACTAATGTAGAATTCTGGATTGATTTTCGAAAGTAGGTTAAAATTTAAGCGTCTTAATTTTAGATTCGAATCATGTATTGTGGAATGAATTTTTAAATCAATTGAAAATTCATAAGCATCGCAGAAAGAACATGACAATTTATAAATTCAATGAAAAATTACAATTTTAATTAAAAATTCAGAATTCAACTTGCTTTTACATTCTACATTCTCTAACCACATTTTGTTATAAAGTCGATACGATACAAAAGAAAAATTTATATCTTAAAGCAGCTACTTCTTCACAAGGGAGTGAATCGTTTTCAGATTTTTACTGGGTGAAAGAGAACCCATCAGAATTCTACGACACCAGTCAGTGGTTACTACAATCGTAAATGGGCATTTGCTATCAGCATAATAAATATCTATAAGTATATTCATTTGAGCCTCCAGAGCCAGCATAAAAATATCTCCGAAATAATTTTACAAGTTCGCACAGTGCAGTTAAGTGACTGGCGATTTCAATATTAAAAACGATACATTAGCTTAATTATATACGATACGAAATTCACGATAAAAACGTTTTCAAATATTAAAACATTTCCTTTTTGCAAGAGCTATTTAATGAAAAATTGTGCATATTTATCTTCTCTAGTAATCAATTTTAAGAATTATAGTTATAGAAAGACTTTTTCTAATGCTTGATAATAATTCAGGGTGGCCGAAAAACTTTATTTTAAAAATGCCCTGACTTTTACCTGATATTTCCCTGAACAAAATTTTCCTTTTTCCTGACCCTTATTATTCAAAGACCAGCATACTAATCTTGTAATGCTTTTAACATAAATTCTTTTTATAAATTCAATAAAACAAGTACAGATTAAAATGTGAAAATTGAAAATGATTTTTATTTATTTTTAATCCAAAAAATATGATTTGTCTAACATAAAAGATGAATTTTCCTCCAAAAAAGAATACTTTTTAACAAAATGGCTATATTTTCAACAAACAATATGCTTTTTCTACCATAAAATAGTCGAATCGTTAATCAACAAAGATTAAATTTCAAATAAAAAAAGTTTCAGTTTTAATCAAATTGTTAAATTTTTAAGCCAAAAAGATTTAAAAATTTTTAATTTTAAAAATAAATTTTAAAACCAAAAAGACAAATTTTCCACCAAGAATTATTTAATTTTAAGATTCATTTTCTACCATATAAGGCGCATTTTCAACAAAATAAATGAAGCTTCAAACCAGTATTTGATTTTTTAACTAAAAAAGATAAATTTTCAACTAAACAGTTGCATTTTTATCCTGAGAAGATCAAATTTATACTAAAATAGGTGCATTTTTAACCAAAAAGACGAATTTTCAGTAAATCAGTTGAATTTGCAAACAGAAAAAATGACTTTTTCACAAAATTTTTGAATTTTTAAACAAATAATGAAAGTTTGGAATAAAAATATAATCGTCAGAAGAAGGCAACTGCAAAAGAAGAAATAGAAATACAAAATTTCAAAATTCCCTAATTTTTTCCCTCCACCAATTTTTCATTTTCCCTAACTATTAATATTCAATGGCCAGAATTTTAGTCTTGTAACATTTTCAACACATAACCTTTTGTACACAGAATAACACTAGTTTAAATAAAAAATTTATTTGATTACCCTGAACAGTTATTTAAAATGCCTCTTATAGAAATTCCAAGACTTTTGAATGATTTTTTCGAAAATCCCTGATTTCACCTGACCAATAAAATGCCCTGACTTCTCGTTAATATTCAGGTTATCACTTCCCTGTGGCCACCGTGTAATTTACGAAATATTGTTTCACTCTCTTTGATAAATGAGAGTGTGGAAGTTATAAAAAATGCCCTCACAAAGATGATCTTCAAACATGAAATTAATAAATATGTCCCCGAAATGGAGAGTTTGCAAATTTCGAAAGAAGGATGACATATGTTGGATGGAAGCTGAAACTCTCGTCTATCACAATCGATTCTGTAATAAAGTAATGGTAGTCGTTAATAATAATGTTATGTGTGCGCGTACATTGGCTGGTCGTATAACAGCGTAATAAACGTCCGATAGCAATTAATCTAGTTCACTGAATGTGGTTTACAGTTTGTACTGGTACCAATTATATGAGTAGTGTGTGACGCTGTGACACAATCATGCATTGTATTGTTGGCTTGTGTTATCACTCGACGATTCCTTTATAACAACATTTGTCCTTTTTGAGCCTCGCGTTGGGTCTAACCAAATTCATCAAATTGGTTGATTCAAAGTTCCCCAAAGAACCGAATGCCATACACAATACTGTCCAACTATTCAGTACGTAATTGAAACTCTGCGGTAATTGAAAGCGAGAGAGAGAGAGAGAGAGAGAGAGAGAGAGAGAGAGAGAGAGAGAGCGAGAGAGAACCTTCTTGCAAATCAAACTTTATTCGAAGGTTCAAGGGACAAAATCGTGATTTTACAGAAGGGCCAACAATCTTTTTTTAAAATGGACATTCAATACCAGATAAATGTTACCTGCTACCTTAGGACGATGCTTATAAAATCGTACTATAAAGTCAAAAAACAAGAAAAGTTAACAATAATGGACATTGAGACTTTCTTTATAAAAAGCATCCACTATTAGACATCACATTTTTATATGCATATAAAAAGATCGACAAAATAATATTTGTCATTTTTAATTAGTTTCAAAGACGCAGTTTTGAGCTAGAATTTAAAATCTCGAGGTAAAGCTACTATAGTAATATATATATATATATAAATAAAAATATAATTTGAGATTTAAAAATGAGTGCTAAACTGTAAAACACAGGGGATTAATTAAAGGGCAGCACAGCAAAATTAATCAACCCACATTTGGATGCAACGAGATTATTTGGTCGAAAATTCTAAATAATTCGAATACTTCTATCACGTCAAGTTTTTGAGAAAATTGATAGCGAACGCGTTTTTGGCTAATTTTGAAAAAAAAACAACGTCGGGGGCGAACTTGACGTTCGAAAGACTTCTGATAGGCTTAAAGTAAAGTTTCAAGATCATTAAGATGATTATCTTGAAACAAAAGTACGACGATTTTTTTAATGAAACATTTTTCTCCTCAATTCAATAACTGAAAATCCAAAAACAAAAGAAAATTTTTTTTTTATGAATTAAGAAATCGATTTTGTATTACCGTCTAAAGTAGCAAAAATGCGCGGCTCAGCCTCAAAAATAATTTAATAACAATAATTTAAGAATCAGATTCTTGGTTTTTTGATTGAACTAGAAATTACCAATTTTCATTATCCCTCACTTGACACACATCTGGTATGATTTACACCATAGAGGTAAAAATTATTTAAAAAAATAATCTAATGAATGTTTTTACTTGAATGATTATGTAGGTTATTATGTAATATGTAGGTACTATGTAGGCATTGTGTAGGTTATATAGCCGAACATCAAAACTAAGTATTAATTCAATAATTATTAAAGTGAGGAAAAACAGTCGTGGGGTGTTTTACACCCCAGCGTGACAAACAAGGGTTAAAATCGATAATCTGAAGTTTTTAAAGACAATTTTGAAACATTTAAATTAATACGATCATAGTTTGAGAATAAGGATGTTCACTAGTTATGTAAATTCAAATTTTTAAAATAGTTTATGACATTGAATTTGTAACTGTATATTTAACAATAGCTATTTGGTATTTTCTTTCTCCTCAAAATAAAATCTTGATTTTAATTCAATCTTCATCATGGAAGGCATATTTTATTCTTTAAAATTTGATCTCCAATTCGATTCGAAGGAATTTTATTAAAAATAAGCTAGAAATAAGCTGACTAGATAGACCGCTGGATATTACATAATTAATTAATTAAAATTTTCTTATGTAAATTTAACTGCGTTTGAATAAGAAATATCCAAGTAGAATTGTAGATGATATTTTAAACAACAAAATAAGCTAATAAAGAAGACTGAAGCAAAATTACGATTGTTTTCTCTAAACCGAATGAAAAAATAAAAAATTTCAATGAACTGATGTTAAACAAACAATTTGCGATTCTACTATTTTTTCTGAATTGCAGACAGATATCTGTCTTGAAATTTTTTATATTTAATAAAGTGGCTACTTCTGTAGATATTATAAATTATTCTAAAGATTACTTAATTTCGATGTAAGATAACTATCGACATCCTTGAAGGCTTCCATCTTAAAATATGCACAACCTTTACTCAGTAAATTCTACATTAATTCAAAATTATATTCATTTCGCATTGGAACTGATCAATTTTTAAGTGTTACAAAGTAGAAATTGTTCAGCTTTTAATGTTCACAATTTAAAATTCTACGTTTCTTCAGATTTCTATCCCAAATTTTCATCAATTTAAACATTATGCAATTTACAGCGTTTCAACTTCTAGTGTTGCAATTTACAATTAAAAATTTTTTACAATAATTTTCTCAAGCTCCCACATTGGAGTGGATTCTTTTTCAATATCTTAAACATCAAAATCTGTTCCTTTTTGGGCTCAGAGTTTGGTATCTGAAAAATTTATAATTTCTTTTAAAAAAAATTAAAAAATAACATTCATTTCGATTCTTTGAGTCTGTTTTACCTTAAGGTTATAAACTAGTAGATTTCACGAGCCATAACGTGAAATTGTAAAACTTTCTTCACTTTTAAATTAAAACTTCTATAATTAAAATGCCATAAAACTTGTCCCATTTAGTGAATCGTGATTTGATGAAGAAATTTTTATTTCTCAAAATATACTTTTACCTTAACTTAGTTCAAGTGGATGCGTAAGATTTTCAAGGCAGTTGCCATGCCAAAAATCAGATCTCTTAACAAAAAAGTTTTCTATGACTTGAAGAATTGAATTTGTATTATTAGTCATGTCTTATGAAAGAAAAAACATTGCTTTTTATGAAAAAAGTTTGAAACTTACAACAAATTATTAATTTAACAATAGATTTCGTACTTAAATTTTTTCTTCCTGTTCCTTCTTCTTAATTTTTAAAAAGGGTTAAGCCTGAATAAAATTGGCTAATTTTTTCAGGGAAAACATTCCATACAACTATACTGATACCAATTTTGAAAATAGGTATGTAAGTAATCTTCAACTATATTTATATGTTTCAAAAACGGTTTATTTAAAAAATTGTTCTAACGATTTCAGCTATAGAATTACTTACCTCAATATTGGAAACAGTAGAGTTGTAGAGAACATTTTCCTCCAAGATTAGGCTATCAATTATTAAAATTCATCCATTTTTCAAAAATTGATAAGAAGCACCTCAACTATCTTAAAGGATAGTCCTTATTCATATGATTTCACTTGAATTATGACTGATATAAAACTTACAAAGCAGGAATTATGTTGAATTTCATAGGAGCTAATAAGTTTTGACGAAATAATGAAAGTACCTATGTTAATTGCCGTTCTGACTCCTATTTTCTTCTTTTCGTGCGGGCAAGTCTAATGGCTGACGATGGAATTCAAATGCTAGAGAAAGCGATTAAGTCGTTTTGTAAAAGCTCAAGAGATATACAAGTAATGGACTTGCGAGTTTCTTGGAATGCGTTACTTCTTTCCCATTAAGCGTCTTTCCGTGTAACCGTTGGGTTGAATGCTATTAAGCTGCTCGTTCTCCCATAAAGATAGAGAGAGAACGAGCCAGACTTGGAGATAAAAAGAGCAACTCAGACAAAGTAATTTGGATCTTCCGCAAGATGAAAAACAATTTATATTTGTTTTGAATTACTAGCAAAATATCGTTGCCTTTGAGTTCTTCTATATTGTATTGGGCGTTTCAAATGTCCTTAAATTCTCAAGGCACGCTTAACAGAAGACATCGGAAAAAATTCTTTTTTTGGTGACAGAAATGATTTTCCTTTTTATTTTGGCCAACTCGGATCGAATAAAATTATTTTGTGAACTTACCTTCATAAACGGTGAGTTGAGCAGTTGCTGATACAGCATCCCCCACTCCATTTTCAGCTAAACATTCGTAGAGAACGTTGTCACGAGTTGGTCTGACAGGTTCGATTCTCAGCAAAGCACCGTTTTGGTATTGTTGTACGAGGTAGCGTGATTGTGATTCTGTAAGGAATAATATAACATAAAAGTTCAAACTTTAGTGAAAAAGAAAATCAGAAGGTTCAATTTCAAAATGTTTATTAATTGAATGTTTATAATCGCATCAACTGCCAGGGTAACTAGCGACTCTACAACAGGGTCAATTATAAACTGTTGGATATCTGCGGGGAGGTATAGCAAGGGAAAGAAGCAAAGCTTTCTGCAAACATATTCAGTCTCCCTTCTTGCACAAGTGTGAAGCACAAATTTGAGGATTTTCTAATTTTAGAATGAGACTCAAAAATAAAAAAATAAAACTAGTAAAGAAAAACAAATTAATGTTCGGTGAAGAACCACTATTTAATATAATCCTGAAGAAGACGAAGAAATAAGGTTTTTTCTTATAAATTCCTAAATATTTAAATTTTTATCATATTTTAGCTGCATGGTCATTCGAGTTGTAAATTCTTAATCACGAATTTTTTTTTAATTTTCTGAAAAAATGTACTGTTATGAATAAACAGGGTATCTACCAGACAAGTGATGTTAAATTTCCGGCTTTTCTTCGGCCCTTTGCCAATTTTCGCCCAGACAATTAAAAAAAATTCAAGATATTTCTAAATATTTTAAAAGGTTTAAAAGATTCTGACATGGAATACAGGAATCATACATATTAACTGAAATGCCCTGTCCCAACTCACAATTATGAATCTTTTAGAAAATTCCCTGCCTCAAAGTCAAAATTATAATTCTTTACTGAAATCCTCTGTACCAACTCAGAATTATACTTATTTTATAAACTTCATTGTTGCAAGTCCGAATTGTAATTCTTTTGGAAAATTCCACTTTACATGAAAATTATGATTTTTTCCCAAATTCCCTGTTCCAACTCAGAATCACCAGTGACCGCGATATACGAACTTTCAATAATCTGCTCTAGGTATACGCAGAAGGAACTTAAAATATCATTCTCTAAGAATTATTAACACTCGTTTATTATTCAAGAAAAATCTCATTTGACAATTAATTACATTGACGTTTTTAACGTCGACATAACAAAATTTATATTGATAAACTAAATTGGGTCACAGTAAAAATCATTTTAATATTGTTATTCTACCTTTTGTGGTGAGAATTTCGAGTGTTCTAAAAGTATATTGAAACCTAGAGAAGTTTGGATAAGGAATGAAAATTGTAAAACTGGTGAGTGAAAGTACTTACGTGAAACTTTCTTGCCATTCTTTCGCCAGTATATTTGAGGTGATGGTGTTCCTTCGGCACTGCAGTAAAAACTCGCTATTCCGCCTGCCTTCACTTGCTGCGACCGTGGCTTGACCAGGATATTTGGAGGTTCTGTGAACAGAGCAAAGAAAAAGAATTTAATTACAAAGAATTTTTGAAAAACATTGTGTACGAAATGCAAAGACAAGTGTATTTGAAAAAGAAACAACGTTTCAAAGTGATAGGGAAATAGAAAAAGGAAGATACAAATTTTGGAAAAATAAACAATGAGTCGGTTCTATCAACAAAGCATCTTAAGAACATTTAATTATACTATCACAATTATTCAAAAACAGGGTGGCCACTCAAATTTTCGAACTAATTCTCCTTCATTTCCCTTATTTTCGGTTTTCATATACATTCTTCCAGATGATTTAAATCCAAACGATAAGCGGATTCTTTTTTACTGTGCACGATACACGCATCCAATGTATTAAGGAGCTTTTGGATCACAGTTTATGGGCATTTTTTAAGATTTAAGTGTTATCCGTGGTTATAAAGATACTTTTATGGTGCTGATGCTCTTGGAAACGGCTACGTGGAATAAATAATCGATGCGGATACTGCTGCTGCACTATCGACGAATTTATTATTCATTAGTATCGATCACCTTGTATTCATGTCCACTGAAGATGTGGGATCACTTCAACGCTCCAAAAACTAACTACAAAGGTTTACACTTTTCTGAATTTTAATGACTTGCTCTGTAAGCAATCTGCCAAAAGTTTGACAGCTGCTTTGCGATAAATCCAAGAGCCAAGAGTTGGTACACTGTAATTTTTTTTCGAATAAAAAACATATTTTCATGGAAATATGACCTCGCTTTTGAACACATCCTTTATCTGTCGATATATTGATCGTCAATTACGGGAAAAGTGGAGATAGGAACACGAACAAATATCTAGTTAGTGAGGTTTTATAAACTCACATTTACCTTAAATATTGAGAATTAGTTTAAAAGTAGTATTTTTCCTTTTTTTTGGGGTACAAAATACTGCTTTCAATTTAATTAAAACTGGGCGTTTCAATGCAAGGTAAAATAGCTGGACCAAAAAATGAGGAAAGTTAATATGAAGCACTAAACGAAAGGGAATAAAATTAGTGCGAGAGAGAATGTTATTTCACCCCTGGTTGGGCTGAAGATTTTATTATTATTCCTATCTAAAAAAAAGTGGTGTGAAGATATGTCTGAAAAAGCTCGTAATCATTGTTATTGCAAACCTGATTGATTTTACATTACTTCAAGTTGTTTTATATCAATTTTAAATTTTGAAAATTAAGTTTAGAAGTGATGCCTTTTAATCAGAAAACTCACAAAAAACCTTATGCGAATTGAGAAACATTAGCAATTTTCAATACTGTTGCGTGGTTAAATAAAAACTTTTCAATTATCTAATAAATTATTACCGTAAATGTGACTTGGCGCAATAAGACTTTCCGGGGGTTGGCATGACTCAACCCCTAATAATCAGTCATGCAGTGGGCATTTGTTTTTTAGTTTACTAAATGATGCAAAACTCTGTTAGGGGGGTCACATGATAAGAATCTTACACAATAAAAAAATTGAATAATTATTTAAAGCAAAATGAAAGAATGAGAGTATTTGAGTTGAAGAGGCAGTTTTTGTTTTTAATTTCTAGCTCGAATTAACATTGGAAAAATCACCGATCCTGTAGTGCTATTACCTCTAAACGGGTTGAATGGCGGCAAGTGCAGCGCGTCCAGGACTTTTTCCAGCCAATAGCACCAACCCCATACTGTACATTACAGCGTGGTCGTGCCGCCGCAAGCAAATGGATAATGGTACCCCATTTTAATGGAGGGTACGCCAAAGCGGTCGAAATTAAGTACTATTTTAAGCCCCGTAGAGAGTCGCACGCTCGTTTTAGATTATTCCGTGGAGGCATCCCGCACCGATTTATTAGTTAAGTGTAAAATATAGAAAATTTATTTATAACGTGACGCCACGCATCAGAGGCGTGTGCCGCGTTATTATTCAATAATGATTTATGGTTAATTAAGCTCAGGGTGTTAGCAAAATACTTTCAAAATTTTCTGAAGTTTCCTTGTAGGATTTCAAATTTTCCTGCATTGTTCAATTATTAACTAAAGTAAATACATGCCTCTCGTTTTATTTCCTAACATTAAAATATAGGTAATTTAAGAATCCATTATTAAACAAAATTTATATAATAAATAAAAATCATTTTTAAAACAATAATTAATAACTTCCAATTAAAAGCGTCAGCCATTTTTTTCAAGATATTGAATGATCTTAAATTGAAAATAGATTTGAAAAGTAAATAAAATAGATAAAAACTATAAAAATGAAAGATATTGATTAGATTTTAAATTGAGAACCGGTCCAAATCAAACAAGTTTAGATTAGGCCAAATTTTGACAAAAGAACCAAATTTCCAAATGAATGAAATTGAATTGAACTTGTATCATTTCTATGAAAAAGAACGTTTCAAATTCAATAATTTTAAATGAAAAGTGTTCGAAATTGAAAAATATGTAACCAGAAGCACTCATAGTGTAAAAATTTCATTCTAAAATTTCGAAAATGGGACAATTTCGTTAGGGGTGAGTTGAAATTGTATCATTTCTGATTCAGAGCGTTAGAAGTCAAAAATTTTATTTTGAATTGAAGAATCTCAAAATTGAATGATTTCAGATTTAAACTTTAAGAATAGGATTATTTCAAAACGTTAAAAATTTAATATTTTCGTATTAGAATTTTCCAAATTAGATGATTCAAGACTTGAAGAAATTGAAATTATATGATTTCTAATTGAAAGCTCTCAAAAGCGAATGATTTCAAATTGGAAACTTTTATTTCAAAAAAATTTTCATTTCGAAGCCATTAAAATTTGACAATTTGAAATTAAAAAGTAAATTGAATGTTTCAAAGTCAAAGCTTCTGAAATTGCCAGTAAATCACAAAAATTATAATTTACCATTAAAATTGATTAGACACATTTTTCCAACGTCAGAAAATATGTTTACTGTCATTTTCACCGATTGAAATGGAAAAAAATTTAGATTCTAAATCTTTAAAATTGAATTGTTCTTTAAAAAAACTACAAAATATAAGCAATATACTCATTACTCAAAACATTTAAAATTCAATTTTCAAATGGTTAAATATAGTTTTTAATTTCAATCCTTTAATTTTTAACACTTCATTATCTAATACATTTTTCAAATTTTGTAATCCAATATTTTTCAATTTTAAATGCTTCATTTTTTAAATCTCCAAATAAAAAACGGGGAATTTTGGATATTACATTGA
The DNA here is from genome assembly GCA_932178445.1 of Andricus quercusramuli. Taxonomy (NCBI): domain Eukaryota; kingdom Metazoa; phylum Arthropoda; class Insecta; order Hymenoptera; family Cynipidae; genus Andricus; species Andricus quercusramuli. Next base: position 659,748 of record CAKNXH010000307.1, on the reverse strand, counting down.
AAATTAGAAATTGAAAAAAATAATAAAAAACAAGATTGCTATATATAATTTCATTCTGTGCATCGCGAATTTTAAAATTTAGTGGGAAGACAATTTTATAATATGTCAAACTGACGTATATGTATATTAATAAACCGTCACATCGACATAACAGAAAAAGTAGTGAGACAAAAAAACATGCAAAAAAGCAAGCGGAAACATAGGAGCTTCAATGTGGACAAAATTAGAGATCCTCAAGGGAGAGTTGAGACACGGGGCACTCCAATTCTGATTGGTACCGCTGCACCGGAACTAGTTGACTTTTAATTGATTATGACTGTCGTCGTTGGCGCGATTTTCAAATAACAATTTTAATTGTGAGAGGATCTAATACATCAAATAAAAACAACACTCACAAAGTGACGATGGAAGATTATTGGGAAGAATAAAATTTACTTTAAAAAATAATCCGTCTTCTCGCTAAATGGAAACTTTTCAAAAATAGAGGGAAGCCACGAATTAGAGTTAATTACAGATGACACGATTGGCGAAAAATGGATCAAAAAGTATCATCAACCGAAACCTGTGGTTGACGGATCATTGATATGACTTGCGTGGCATAACAGGTCACCGAACCTAGATTGCCTTGGGCAATACAAAATTTATTTTTGGAATTGGTTTGTTCGCATCATCGAGTACGTTTTACACGAACCAAGGGCGGATATTTGTTCGCGGCTCGCCTAAATACTCTTTCCATTAAACCTCCATTATCCATCGTTCGAAGCGCCATTCTGCTTTCCTGCAGATTTCTCGAATTGCTCGGGCATTCTCGCGCTTGTCGCGAGCGATAATATGCAGGTACGCATATTTGATAATAATGAAAAGCTAACTACGAGTTAACTTGATATTTTATTGGTAAATTTATTATTATTACTTTATCGTCTTAAGACGCTTTTCTAACGACATAGCTATATTCTAATTGACAATTAAAAAAATGGCACTGTACTATGACAAGAAATTAACCGTTTTAGCCGTTTTTGCACGTTTAGCGTCAGAGTAGGGTCTCTATTTCATGCACTTTAGACCCCCTTTTGAGCCTGCAAGTACTAGACATGCAGGATTTGTAGCATCAAAGCAGAGTTTCTATAATCTGGCACCAATATATGGATAAAATAAAAATAAACATTTGTTATTTACCAGAAAAAATACAATATTATATATGATATAAATATCAAGGATATTCTAAATTATTTTATAGATATACTGTTCATAACATTCTAATCATATCGCTAACGCATAGTACATTGAAAAATTTGCAAGTACTAAGGATCGAAGTACTAAGGATCGAATAATTATTTGAATAATGAAATTTTTAAAACTTTTTGTGCTGTTAAATATTTTACACTATTTTAAAGAGTTCAATATAAATGTTTTCTGTTTTTTAGAAATATTCATCATTACAGGCTTCAGAAATACAAAATTAAACATATATAATGTTAAAAGTGACGATTCTAAAAATATTTGTTTTCGATCGCTTTTTTATGATTCAACCTAACTATTACAAATAACGGAACAAATTATAACAAAATTAAAACAGTAAAAATTTTCTCATGAAAAGAAATTACTTTTTTCTACTAAATTAAGTGGTAGACATGTGAATAGTAATATTTCTCTAGGAAAATGTTTCAAAAACTCTTAATTGTTATTGCTTGATAACAAAAATGATTAAAGATTTATGAAAGTGGTACTTTTCCATGAAAAAAAATGTATGTTAAATAACTATTTGAACATATTTTCAAATTTTTTAATTTATTTATAAAACTTCTTGCTAACGGTAAAAAATTTGTTATTCTTATAATTTGCTGTACACAGTATCATTAATTAATTTATAAAAATGTTTATAACAACGCATTAATTGACAATATTCAGTCATTTTCCACGACGAAAATCATTCGAACACAAATCTTCAGCATTTTCAGTTAAGAGAAAATATTTTTGTGTGGTTGAGCATTGCAAAGAAGTATTTATTTGTATATAAATAGTTTATGACAATTAGGTTGAATCTTGAACTAAATATTTTTGTTAATTTAGTACAATTGCAGTCATTAAAATGTCCAATGAGTTAATTTAACCTGAGTAATAAATATTTGTTACATTATTATTATAAAGCTTGAAAAGCGTCAAAATGGGTTCTTGAATTGGAAGACGTAGCTTCTAAAGATTCAAAGTAGGGCCTGTGGATTGAAAGTTAGTCAACGGAGGCTTGAATGTTTCATTCTCTAGGACTTAAAAGTTCAAAGTTGGGACAATAGGTTTAAATAGCGTCAAAGCAGGTTCCAATAAGGAGTTGCAGGTTCAAAGTAGGATGTAAATGTCGACTCGGGAAAGTATTCTATTCTGGTAAAATTTACTATCTGTAAAATTTTAAGTCCTTTCGTTCATCAATTGACTTTGTTGAGTATATATTTTTTAACTGATTTTTGGAAACATACTTCTTTTTAAGGCTTTTTGTGCAATTTTGTTATACGATTTGACTTTTTTAAGTTTACGTTCATAAATTTCAATTATTTTAATAAACAGAGACACTAAGCCATAGATCTTGTTGCCGTTCCCTAAAGTTTGGTTCTTGATTAATTCTACAGGAAGCCATACGTTTTCGTATTTCGTCTGTTTTTATTAATATGACTTCTCCCTCATTTGAATGCCTGTAAAGCAATACATTACAATTCCGTGTATATTGATGCTTCATGAAAAGTAAAATATGCCGCAAAAATGAGTTTGCTTCGAAAAGTGTTGAATTGACGAAATACAAGTTATTTTTGTTATTGAACTCCATTACCATTACAACCATTACAAATACCATTACAAATATACAAAATTTTTTGTGACTCCCAGATTTCTAGACTTAAAAAAACCAATATACGCAAGGTTAGAATCAGTGACAAGAGCCACTAGAATTTTAGTCAGTTTTTACTGATTGAAATTGGAATACCAATAAGACTTGAATTTGTATAGTTATATATAAGAGTTTAAATTATTATTTTTTTATTTCATCTCTTTTGAAATTAAAATTATCCTAATGTAATGCACTTCTAGTTCAAGCGTTTCCATGTGCAATACTTATTTTTAAATGTCAAAAACGTTTACGTTTAAAAACTGATCTCGTTAAATAAAAAGCAATGAAATTTTACAGTAAAATCAGTGAAAAAATATTACTAGGATTTCAAGTTTCATGCAGGCAAACAAATTGTTTTGGTAATGAAATTTCTATTTCATAAAACCAAACTTTCGATTATTTCTAAATTGGTTTAGCCCACATAGAATTTACAGAGTGTTTTCTTTACACAAGCACGATTCTTCTAAATATTGGGAAAAATATAAAATGGTTAATTTTACCGGAAAATTTATTTTAGTTTTCTTTTTCGCATTTTCAATTCATAATAAATCGATTTATCACATATAAAACTTCTATTAAATATGTATTTAATTCTTTAATTTGTAATGCTGGTTCATTTTTAAATTTTAATTTAACGCATTTATGTTAAAATTCTGAATTATTGAACGAATCACATTCTAAATTTTGTAATCATTTTGATATTCAGATTTTGACGCCTAATTGAAATAACTTACACTCACTTGCAATCACACGCAATTGTGTAAATATTCGGAGTTAATCGAAATTCTATTGAAAAATGTAATTGTACTACCTCTATTGTATAGATAATATGAATAAAAATGTAAAAGTTGGATTGGTTCTATTTTGAATAATAATAATAAGTGTGAAAATAATTATTTGCGAGATGAAGATTTAGGCTCCAATATTTCTAAGCCAATTGGATCTGCTTCTCGAGACATACATTATAAAAATTGTTCTCTGATTACTTTTATATTTTTATAATAGAATTAAGCGGTATTATTATTCAATTCATGAAAACGAGCAAACGTGAGCAACCATGTCTTTAAGTACACACCTCAAGGAACATTTTCGCATGTGTAACTAGTAGAAGATCCCTTGAAAGGCAGTAGACACTTTACTACAGTGCTGATTATTTGTTAACATTAAAATTGCTGCATTGCACAGGAAGATAATTTTTTTCAATTTAATTGTCATTTTTTGCTCGTGCATGCATAAAGACAAAATAAAAAAAGCAAATATACTGAAGTTAATGACTGAGTAATAATCATTAAAAATATTTCGAACAAAAGGAGCAAGGATGTCAAGGATTAATAAATAATTTACGCCATAGATACTCTAACTATTACTGACTGCAATGGTCTAATTCTTCATACGAACTTGGAATTGTGCAAATTTGACTTTTTGACAAGTAATCGAGTCTCCTGGCCTACTGCTCCATATGAAGTTTCAAAAAAATCTCAGTGACGCTACCTTGCGCCTCTTTCAATTTACTATTTATTCTTTTTTTTTAAATCTATTTTCCAGGCAGCAGGAGGATCTTGTCTCTCTTTTTCCTAAACGTTCAGCATTCATTGCACAGGCTGCACACCGCGTAGAGCTTGGCGCGCTCACTCTCGTATCGCGTTCACAATCTAATTTTCACCAGAGTTTAATCTTTGTACGCGAGGATTCTCTGCTCGTGGTGGCACGCGCTCAAGCTTTTTTAAAACTTTTTTTTGTTCCCCGAGGCTGTGGCGCTGTCTGTTTTCAAGTGCCTGTTGTTCACCGACATGGCCTGTCTATTCTCTGCTTCAGTTGCTTCACGATCAGAATAAACTTATGTTCTCTATGAGTATTTGACCTTAGAGAAAAATGGTGAACGAAACGCGCGGTTGAATACCGGGCTTCCTACCACGCCAAAGTCGTTAAGGGGCTCTAAGAAGCCGCGTCAGTCGCACGAAGTGCTAACTATTACTCGTCAAGTATAATGATAATGGTGTAGTTAATAGCATGAGGGGAGGTTGGAAAAAAACGATAACAATGTTACCTTGCTTTGTTACCTGACGCGCATAAAAATAGAGGCTCCTAGATAATCAATATGGAACACAAAGAGCCACAGGATCACAGAAAAAACAAACGCTTAATTTAAGTCGAAAATTGAAATTATTTTAAGGTGTAACAAAAAGAAGCATATTAACCCTGAAATTAAGAATTTGTTTTAATCATTGAAGTAAGCAAACAAAAAGACTGAAATTTAGGCAGTGAAGGCCTGAAATTAAGGTAGTAAATACCTGAAATTCAGGTTGTGAAGACCTGAAATTAGGACGATATTTATACTTGAAAGGTAGTGTAAGGTTGAGATGACATTGAATTAAGGACTCGCCTTGCTGAAAGTGAGTCGCATATTTATACTGAAATTATGCATCTCCTCACCAGTAATAGTAATAGACAGTACACGAGTGACTTTTTAACTGAATAAAATTCAAGATACAAATAAAATTCCGGTTATGTCCGAGAATTTTAGAGACTTACGACAAAACGTCACTTGAAACGCGGACTAGATTATAGAAACGGAGCAGAATACCAAGACCGCGTTGTGCGCATGTCCCAACGCGATTAAGGCAGAGTCAACCTGAAGTTCAGTAAGGCATACTCCTTAATTTCAGGTAACGAAAGCCTTACATGTTATTTCAAATTGCCTTCAGCTTACTTTCAAGTCAAATTTGAAATTAAGTCGAATATTTTTTAGATCGTCTGGACAATCTAATGACCCGTAGTCCCTCTTTGTGGACTGCAGTTTTGTCTCACCCCCCCCCCCCCGCCCCCCCAGCAATGAAGCCATTGTCTAAACACGGATTTCACGTTTATTCTGCATTTTTTCGCGTCTTTAGTAAGTTCAGTTGCCAATATGCATACGCGTAACTGTGGGGTGTACTATACAAACTAAAAGATGATATATCAATCCAAAGAGACAAATTGAAAAAACAATTGCATTTTCGGCTCGAAAAAATGACTTCATCAGAATAATTAATCTTTTAAGCAAATAGTTGAATTTTTAACATAAAAAGATGAAATTTCAATAAAAAAATAATTTTCCACCTAAAAAGGCGAATTTTCAGCTAAATACTTGAAATCAAACGAAAAGACTAATTTTTTACAAAACAGATGAATCCGCAACCGAAGAGATAAGTTTTCTACCCAAAAAACGAATTTTCAACGAAGGCCTTAAGTTTTCCAGCTAAAAAGTCGAATATTTTAGAAAACAGTTGACTTTTACATCCAACATTATGAAGTGTTAAGAAGAAAGTTAACTTTTACTCACCAAACATAAATTTCAACCAAATAGTTGGCTTTTTGACTATAAAAGATAAGCTTTTAGCCAAAACAGGAATAGTTCAATTTTATAACTTTGAAAAATTAATTTTTACAAAAAAAAAATTATTTTCAGCCAGTTGAATGCAACAAATAAAGATGAATTTTTTACTAAAATAGTTGAATGCTCAATCAAAAAGATGTATTTTCAACAAACAAGTTTAATTTTCTATCCAAGATGACCAATTTTTCAACTAAATACAAGTATTTTCTACAAAATAGTTGAATGTTCAACATACAAAGGATAAATCTTCAACCGAAAGTGTAATAGTTGAATTTTCAGATGAAAAAATTAATTTTTAACCAAAGTAGTTTTACTTTCAACTAAGTAGTTGGATTTTTAATAAAAAAGATGAGTTTTGAACACCAAAAAGACGAATTATCTACAAAACAGTTGAATTTTGAATCAAAAAGATGAATTTTAAACCAAAAAGATGAATTTTAAACCAAAAAGATTACTTTTTCACCAAAAAGACTAATTTTCAACATAATCCAATGAATTTCTAAACTAAATACTTGAATTTTCAGTTTAAACATACCAAATCAACGTTACTTCCCCCTCCTCCCTCAAATTGATAACATAGTTTATGGATGACACCTTACAAAAAATTTCAAAGATTGAAAAGAATGAATTCATAAAATACAGTTGCTTTCTCCTAACTAAAAAGTATCCGTTTTTTATCAGCGGATTTTTATCGAGCACACATGGATAGTTTCCAAAGAGCTGAAAAAAACCCAGGATTTATGTGAGCGATGATTGTGAATGAAGGGTTTATTTCCATAAAGGTTGAAGCTTTATATCTGTATGATGTGAGGTTACACCTATTTCGATTGCAAGTCATTTGAAATGCAATGGACGAATGCAAAAGTGCATTCGGTGAGGGGGAGGAATTTCATTCAAGTTTAATAGAAATTCCCGAATCGATTGATCGATAGATAGTCAGTGACGGAGTACGATGTAATTTATGATCGAATGACCACTTCGTGTTGGTTGGTTGATTGTATAAATGTACAATTACGTATGATGCGTTTTCATCAACAAACTGGAATGACGTGTGTCGATGTTTCGGCGTACAGTGTACATTGCGAGCACAGGTTTATCATAAATAATTGCACGGACCTTATTCGCATTTTAGCGTTCGAATACAATCCAACACTACCCATGTGCTGCACACTCATCTAATGCATGACAAATATTAATTTAATTTAAATCTGTCTCCGTGTTGCAGCACACATATCAACGAGTGCAAAATTGTTGCGGATGTAGAAAACCGCTAGGAATAGTCCACGGACAGTTGGAAAATTGACTAATTTCAGATTTTCGTGATTAAAGAATTACAATTTGAAAACATTTCAAATGCAATAATCTAGAAATAAAAACCGCTCGTAATGAACAGGTTTTAATAAAAAGCAGTTGAAATTGTTTTCAAACTGGAATCCACAAAAAAAAAGAAGAATTTTTATTTCTTAATTGAATTCAGGAGTCAATATTGATAATTTTTAAATATTTCAAATTAAACAATTTTAATCTCAGTAAAACTGAAGTCCCTAGAGTTGAAAGGTAGCATAACACAGGGGCCTAACCCACAAATTTTCGAAAATGAGTTTATTGGCTCCAAAATCAAGCAATTCTAATACAGATACGAACAATTTTTGTTATAATCTGATGTTTTCATTTTTTTTCGTTATGATGCCATAAGGGCTTAACTGTATGCTCATTTATATCAAGCTGAACCGCTGATAAAAGCTGACAAGTTTTCGAGCGGAAAGGAAATTCTCAATTTTTTTTAAATATTGAAAAATGGATTTTTCATCATCGCCCAAAGTTTTTTTATTTCACTTTTTTTAAAGTTTAAATAGGATTTTTTATCATCATTCAAAGTTAACAAATACATGCACATTGAAAAAACGAAAATTCTCCATAAATTTTCTTGAAACCTACAAATATTTTTCAATAAAACTTTCTGTTTATTTATTTAGCAACTCAATAGCTAAAAAGCAAATTCTCGCCTTTTTTAAATTAAAATTTTTTATCACCGAAAATATTTCCGCACATGTATCCCTGGAGCCACAAAAATACTTCATCTACATTTTCTCGAAATGTGATACTATTTTTCAATCAAACCTTTTTTGTATCGATTCGCAGCAATTCTACAGCTAGAAAGTAAATTCTCCTTTCTTTGAAATTGAAGATCGGATTTTTTAGCACCATCCAAAGATGAAAAAACGTTCACTGATTCATCTCAAAAGTACTTGTTCATTAAAAAAAAAAAAAAAATAGATTTTAAATTTGATTTTTGAGAAGGTTTTTTGTCCCCTGTTATATAACATTTCCTTTTCGAGGTAAGCGTGAATCACTCGGTGAGGAAGCGAGAAATGTGGAGAAAAAGGTACACAAATGTGGATTAGGCTACCTTTCAATTGTATAACATCAAATTGACAGATTTTAATTCAATTCGAATTCACGGCAATCGAACCTTAAAAATGTTTAATTTCAAATTATACGGGCTTTTAAATCGAACTTTAAATTCAAGGAAATCCAACTTCGCAAGATTGAAAATGAAACTTTGAAAGTTGTACAATGTAAACATTTGAAAAAGAAAAACGTTTCAGATGGAAAAATTTCAAATCAGATACCTTCAGATTTGAAAATTCCAAACTGAGGTTAAAATTTACGGGACTTAAATGGACCAGCCTTACAAGACAGTAATAATAATTTGAAACCTTTAAAAACAAATTTTTTTACATAAATCGTTCAGGCGCAAAGTATAATAAATGAAACACTTGGAACATTTGGTCAATCCGAAATAAAAAATTAAAATTTTGAAAGCAGAGGAAGTGAACAAAATGCTTACGTACAGTTTTAAATTTTCGATCTGAAAGGGTTTGAAATTGAAGAATTCTGAAACTTTAAGCCTCTTAAATTAAGGAATTCAAAGCATTACATTTTTCAATTTGGAAGTCTGAAACATAGGAAAATTTGAAATTTGAAAATAGTCCCAATGGAACCGTGAATGATTGCGCAATTCACTGAGAGAAATATTTTGTTGTTGATAAAACCGCTATGGTTGCTATTGAGGTAACATATTTGTATTGTCCCAACAAAAGTTTTATTTAATTAAAAAAATAGGAATCTTTTCTTTCCAAACTTCATATCATCTTCCTTTGACGACTAATTAACAAGAAATATTCTTAAGCATTTTGAAGATTTAATTTTTTTAGCTCCATTTCTGAAGCAAATACAAAGGTAAATGTTCACGGCAAAAAAAAATATAAGCTGTATATCGATATACCAGCACATTACTTCACGTATTGGCAAAATATAAATGAAATAAAGAATTGCATTTTTATTTGAGACAGCTTCATACTTTATGACATGGATATTTCGTTTGCTTTTTATGAAAATTTTGTTTTGCATGAATTGAGAAACTATAGATGTCTTCAGACAATCGCGATGAATAAGTTTTCAAACCTATTTCAATCGATTTGTTTTTCATAATTTAAACAAAAAAATCGGCGAAACAGTCAAATGGTTTTCCGTGTTGAGTATTCCTTGCTTTAAAAGGAAAACACATTTTTCGGGACATCATTTCCACCAAATTGGCAGACGGTGTTCGCACTTCGCATGCAGGACGTCGTAAGTATCTTAGATGAAAGACAGGCCAGCAAAGGGAAGAGTTTCTCGAACGCAGTATACGGTATCGTACACGGCATTCTAATGTATTTTCTTGCACTCGAATATTTTCTTACTTGCAGAGATCCATCTGACGAGGATGAAAATCCAGCAAATTAAATGAATTTTTGATTTCTACATGGGAATAGAAACAAACTTAATTCACAGAAGATGTTTGATGATCCAATAATAGTTCAAGGAAGCCTATGGTTATAAGAGATAAGTAAATTGTTCAATCCATTAAATAAATTATACGATAAAGTACAATTTATTTGAAATATTGATACCTGACACTGTCGGGGTTATGAATTATTAAGTAGAACACGTTTCTGAATACCAAATAATACAAAATTGAGTAAATTGGAAAATGAGTATTGAGTGACTTTTGATCAATTTATACAGATGAATTGATTCATTAGCTTTCATAAAAAGAAACCTATCTCAGGAAATTCTTTGAAAAGAGACTTAATAAATGATGCTCGTTTTCACATTGGTGACTGCGTTTATAATTGAATCCGGGGATTTGAAGATGGCGTGTTATGAGATCGCGCTGCGTAATCTTGACATAAAAAATTGCAATTTGCTTCCCTTGGGAATTAGAGCCGCACCAATTAAAAGCGAAATCTCAGTCACGCTTTTCAACAGATTCCTGCTTTATAATACGACTCGAAGCTTTTCACCTGAAACCACAGTGATTCCTTTTCCTATTTCCACATACTTTATTCACTTGATTTTTAGTAAAGTTTACTAAAAAGCTTCTTGCGGCTCCAGTAACAGTTGGGTTCCTTTGACAGCTATAAAAGATACAGTATCTAATAACAACCGGGGCTGCCACAGACTACTGTACTTAAAAAAAGTGGGGAAAATGTCTTATTTGAGCTAAAAAGTGACCAAAAGTGACTAGTATTTACACACAAAGATTTACATACAAAGTTAATAGAAACAATTAAATACTTCAAAACTTCGATTCAATTGCAAATTTAATTTATCGGCTTGCATTTAAAAGATTATATGAAATTCGGGGGTGAAAACAAAGGTCACGATTGCCAGAATAAATTTTACGAATAATGTTCATACATATTGTAATTCATTTTATGATAGGGACGAGACGGGCTAAGTCGTCACTTTTTTCAAGTCATTTTGTAATTGAAACCCAAATTTTTTGAGAACGATTAAGGTATTGTTGGATCGAGAATTAAGTTAGCTACAAAAGCGCACATTTAAAAAAATTGTATTCTTGTAGCCGACTAAATTCTCGATCCAACAATACCTAGTAGGGGAGAGTAGGGTAAAACCGGGTTGCGGGTGAAACTGGGTACCCCCTATATCTCGTGTATCGTGCTGCCCCCTGGGTCTAGTTTGATATATTTTGTTTATTTAGATTCCCTGACCTTATTTTCGTGAAAAGTGTCTAGCCACATGTGTTTTTTGTCTCAGGAGACAATACCAAATTTTTTGTGGTTGAACGTTACAATTCATGGTGACAAGTACGTTACCGTGGTTCTTCCAGTCGTACAAAAACTGTACAGCTAAGTAGAACACTTGATTCCGTACCCATTATAGAGTATATAGCAATAGTTATCATCATTTGTCTATGCTCACAACCAGGTGAGCACAACGTTTCGTTATTTATTGCATGTGGGGGCAAAACCGGATACTGATGGTAGGGGTAAGACCGGGTAGTACTGGGCCTTACCCAACGTGCCATAAAGTGGCAAAAAACTGTCAAAAAACGTAGAAGTAGTTTATAATTTTATATAACTGTTATCATACATTATTATTATATGTGAGTATTATGTCATCAACGGTGATAACCCACTTTCAAAAAAAAAACATTGGTTTTTGTCACACAGGAGAAAATAAAAATGTTACATGATATCTGAATTTCAGAATTTATTCATACGTTTTCTAATAATTTCTAATAATTAAATTTTTTAAATTTGACGATGCCGCTAATATACAGAAGTGAGTCTGATATGCAAAACTGCCCTCAAGCACCGAAGACATCGAAGACATAGGAAGAGAAAAAATGATGATTTTTCATCAGAAAAAGAACCGGAAGCAGGCACTGATAAAGCTTGCATTTTTTGGAATGAGCTCTAATCTGTATCGACTAAGGGGTGATTTCAGAATTGCACTGTGTGCCCTAAATATAATAAAAATAAATAGCCCCAAGAGTAAATTTTGTACCTTGGTATCCGAAAATCCGGAAAAAACTTTTTACCTCCAAAAACACTTTTTATGTCGTCATGTCATGCAGAATGCCACGAAACTCTGTCAAAAAAGATAAAGCATTAGGGCCCACTTTTATTTTTTTTATACCACCTTCACAAGGTTTATATTTTTCTTCAGAAAAGCAAGTATCGGGTTAGCCCCACTCTCCTCTAAGCTAAATAAACGAGACAATGATCAATATAAAGAATTTAAATTTTAATATTGCAGGCTTCACAGCCTAAAATTCTCTTAAGACAAGGTAACTATGGTGATTTTTTATGAAAACAGGGGGATAAATTATTTTTACAAAATTAATGTAGGTACCATATTGAATCAAAAATTGAACGTTCTACATTCCTAACCTTTTAAGTGAAAATATTGTAATTTCAACGAAAACGGATTAATTTTGAACCGAAAAGATCAAAAGATGAATTTATGACCAAGAATATTAATTTTCTACAGAAAACCACGATTTTTTGACAAAATACATTAATTCTCAACTAAATAGTTGTATTTTCCATTTAAACAAAAAAGAAAAAAATAGTTAAATATTTCATACAAAGAGATGAATTTTCAAATAGAAATTATGAATCTTCAAGAAAAAAAAAATAGTTTTTCACAAAGTAGTTCAACTTTCAACCAAAAAGACGAATATACAACAAACTAGTTGAATCTTTGAACAAACAAAAATTAATTTTCAACAAAAAGTGATCAATTTTTATCAAAAGAGTTGAGTTTTTAAACTGAAAAGTCGAATTTTTTCGAAAAAAATTGACTTGTAATCTCGAGAAGATTATCAACGAAAAAGCTGAATATTCAACGAAAAAATGTATTTTTATTCAAAAAGTTGCAATTTCAAGGAAAAGAGACAAATTTTTAACAAAAAGTAGAATTTTCAACCGAATAGTTGAATTTTTAATCAAATGGATGAAATTTTGAAGAAAAAAAAAATAAAGTTTCAGCTGCAACAAAAAAAGTTGAATTTTCAACCAAACAGGTAAATTTTCAAGGTAACTAGACGAATTTTTTAGAAGACAGTTGAATTTTCAAGAAGAAAAATCATTTTCAACGAAGGAACACGGCTTTTAGATCAAAGGAGATTCAAATTCAAAGGAGATTCAAAGTAGATCAAATGCATTTTCTGTCCAAGAAGACGAATGTTCTACAAAACAGTTGGATTTTCGACCAAAACATAGTTCAAGCAAAAAAAAAAGTGACTTTTTCTTGAAAAAGTGATTAAAAAGTATTATAAGTGACTTAGGGGCATTGATTTGAATCCCACTTTGCAGGGTCAGATTCCACGGCCGATCGGTTGAATATTCATGTCTAATTTTTGTGCACACGTATTCTAAACATTATTCTTTTTTTTTCTCTCAAGACTATTTTCAGCTGAACTGCTTCTATTTTGCTTTAAAATTAGAAAAGTGTAATTTTAATGTGCCTGGCAAAGGCAATCCAGCAGGATGCGTCATGTTAGCTTTCTCTGATTTACACATAAGCCCGAACGTAAACCCGACCTAAATTGAAATTGTAATTTTTTAATTTTAAAAACAAAACAGGCACAGTTTTAATAAAAAATACATTCTAGAGAAAAAAGAGAATATGGAAAATTCACAGAAAAAACAGAAGTGAATATTTGTTGCGGGGGATTTTCAAGTAGATAAAGTTCAATTTTTTCGCATCAAAACCAAGCCATATTTAATAGAGTTGACATGGTAACCATTTCCCATGTGAAGGATGAATTTTACTACGTGAAGTTAATTTTTGTTGCAGGTAAAGATTACTCTGAAATCGCTGTGAAGATTAAATTTTGTTTTTTCTGTGTTTATAGAATACCTATACACAACAATTATACCTAAATATTCAAACGTTTGGCTGTTTGACCCCGAAACAGTGGATTCAAATTGGCACCCATAATACAACTGAAAAGTAATGCAAAACTTTTTAACATTTAATCTCGTCAGTTCCGGGGTAATAGTTAAGGGTATAGTGAGCTTAGGCTTTGGTTAGGTTGAGAGCATCGCTGCAGGAGATTTTAGAGGGTCTTCGCAGATCCGGAACGACTAGTTGACTTCGGAACCGTGACTACCTTAAAGTTGGTGGTAGGTAAAGTACAAGTGTTCCTTACTCGATGACCTTAGTACCAAGTACCTATACATATCGTAAAGGCTTTCGCTATCCTACCAGTTTCGATGTGCTTGTAAAGCGATTGTGTTCAACAAACTTCTCGCAGAGAATTTCATTAGTCAGAAGCGTTGGCTCAGACCGGAAGGAGTGAAAAGGACTTGCCCGAAGCGTTAAATGATTTCAAATCAACGTGTGTGGTGGAATGGTTAATCCAATATGAATATGTATTTGATCCGAAAACTAGATTCATGTACGAACCATAACCAGGGATACTACAGAATTCCAAGCCTTTTCCAGGTATTCCTGATGAAACTCCAGTTATTTCTGGAATAATTCTTGCACAACATTGATCAGTGCAAATGTAATTATATTTTAACAATTGAATATCAAAGATTTATTATTAATATTGCAGCATGATCAATAACTGCAGACAAAAAACAAATGAAAGTAAAACACAGAGTTTTTGAATTCCAGTTTTTTTTTATGAATAACCTGAGTACTCTTTAGGGCGGGCCAAAGCTATCGAATTTTTACCTATCAAAACCAGACTACAAAACTAGCACTCTGCCTTTTACAGAAAATTCATCTTATTTGCAGTAAAGAATTTACATTAGAATAATTCTAGCTGAAGATAAGAAAATGTTGACTCCAATTTGGTAGAAAAATGGCGCCTTGTGGAGAACTGAGGCAATTTCTTGCGATATTGCGATTTGAATGAGGAAGAGCAACACAGAAGTTGTGTCAACTTACCCTCGAACTTACCCTCGACAGAAAGCATCGTATAATGCTGAGCAACCAAGAATCCTAGCGGGCCTGTGCTAAATTTATGCAGATGCATGCCAGCAATATTCTAAATAAGTATGGATACACCACCACCTAGATTCTAGCAGCGTCGTTATGATCGCGCTTCAGGTTTCCCCTTATATTCGAAGTCGTAGCTTTTTGACTACAAAGCGTCATCTGCGTGTCAGGAAACTTGAATAAAAACTTCTCTTGCTTTCATAATTAATTTTAAGCTTCTTTCGCTCATTACGGATGCAGCATTCAAAACGAAGCATTCTTTCAACCTCTTGCATCAGTTTTTTTAATGGAAAGAGATTAGAATCACGAGTGCCAATTTACAGAATTATATACGTTTGTAAGGAACTATGAAAAAGATGAATGAAAAGTTATTTCAGAAAGTCTTTTCACTGATATACTCACAAAAGGTATATAAGCTTCAAAACGTTTTTTTTTTCATTTTTCACTTTTGCAAGAAAATATGTCCTTTTTGAAGGAAGATTATCTTTAATAATTTATCGTACCATGTTTTATGATTAAACCATTTATTTCGCGTATCGATATCGACATATTACTCTGCTACAATGTCACTCATCAGATAATATCAGGCATTGGTCTGCGTAGTTCCAGCAGTGCAAGTTATGAGAACTTTTAGAAAAATGTTTTAAATTATAGGGAAAAAGTGCAAGAAATGTATTCTCTCAATGATAAATTTTAACTTTAAAGATCAGAACACAATTACAGCAACTCAGCTTGATTAGAGATATAATCTAAATGTTAGACCAAGAAGAGTCAAGAACGAATTTCCTTTCATTAAAAATTGCTCTATGCCAGTCAATCCAGATCACACTCATGGTGCCTAGTGAAACAGTACACTGTAAATTTATATTCCTTTAGTCCTTATATTCCTTACAGTCCTGTATACTCCCTCTTTAATCATGTACTTACTATGATTATTTTAGCACAATCAGATAGTTTAGAGCTTCAGACTTCGGACTTTCTTCCTTAAACGATTGATGATCCAATTAACGACGATTTTTTTATTTCTGTTCATTTACTGAAGTTAGAAAATACCATGTTAAAGGCTTTCAAAATTAGAAAAAATTGAAACTAAGGTATCGGAAGAATAATAATTTTCACCCAGATAAATTAAACTGTCTCTAGCTCACTAAATAAAGGTATATACATATTCGGTATGAATATAAAATATGAACGCCGAAAAAAAATAGTTACCTCTGAAGTGAAGAGAGTTTTCTCTTTTACTACATGAAACATGGAAATTCTTATTTCTGAATTTTTAAGGTAATATAAATAGTCGTGCAAAGTTATTTTTTCCAAAATTTATCGATTTTTTGGATCTTCTTACCAATGAAATGAAGATAATTTTAAATAGCTATTATGTTGAAAAAAGGATACATTGAAAAATGCAATGATCCTACTTCTTTTCATGGTGGAAAGACTGTCAATAATTGCTATTTTTTGTAACCATATGAATATAATTTTTCGAATTGATCTTGAAAATGTCATTTGAGAAAATGTTCATAATCATATTCATAATCATCTCTTTAAAATACTTTAGCACAAGTGTTTTAAATAGAACATAAATAGAATTAGTTTATGGACATGATTTTCATTTACTATTAACTATTTTAGAAGCTTCATTCCTTAAATCAGGTGAAGAAATACATAAATGATCAAGCTGAATATATGTATACATCAATAGATTCAGTATCCACTATATGTCAGTTAATGTTCAATAAAACCCTATTAAATCTACAAGATCGTTTCTTAAAATTCCAGCATATGTTTTATGTACTATTTACAAAAATTCTTTAATAGCAAATTCTACAGACCTAATAGTGAAATTTACAAATCATCAAATAATATTTAAGAATTTCTGTAAATGCCATGGCTGAAAATATGTATCTGCAGACTCTATTCTAACAAATATAATCTTGTAAATTTAGCAGACTTTTCATCAGGATCGTGATCAGGATAATATTCTTTCACGAACAATTGAATTAATAAAATTGTACTAATATATACAATTAGAAGATCTGTTTCGTTCCTGACCGACGGCCACCCTGTTTCAGCTTATTTTATAAGTTTAAAAACATTCATACTTTTGTGTACAGTGCCAATTTCATTATTAATTAATGTCAACATGACATTAACTACCCGTAAAAAAGCATTACGGAGCATTGAAACACAAAGCTAATTACTTATGAATGATATAACCGATAGTTATCAAAAGGATAAAAGGGTGGAGTTATTAATGGCGTCAGTTGAGAGGAGAAAGGGGTACGTTGGGAAATAAATCCGAAAATCAATTCAGTAAGGCCGTGAACCATAAATAAAGCGCGGGCCGTTCTACCGGCGTATGTTATGACCGTCGAAACAAATGACAAACTATAAACGAAAACAAGCATTCCCAAGTTTCGCGTAATGGGCCCAAAATTTGAATTTCAAAACGGGCCGTCGATAAGAGCAGGACAAAAATACGCATTAGGCGATTTGAAATTTAGATAGGATGTGAAACGTGATTGAATTCCGCAGACGAAAACAGGATCAATGGGAACCAGAACCACGCGGAAACGCATAAATACACCGTGGCTTGATGATTCGCGTACTTGCTTTGTTAGCTAATGCGTATTCCTGCCTTGCGTTTTATGCAATGAGGGTACATAATAGAGATATGCATCTTGCACGCTCGCGTGCAGGTACTTACTTGATACGTACGTGATGTAGCCAGATTTGCTGTTGTTTTCTGAAAGAAGCCCCGTTGAGTCAAGTCATTCGTATTTATGTCACACCTTAAGAGCCTCCAAGTGACTTTTACATCACTTTTATCGATCTCAAGTATTACGATTTTTTTCCAAGCAGACGGCTCTTAACTCTATAAATTTGTAGCGCAACATACTCAATCCGCTTACTGTACAAGCTTACTTCTTGTAAAAGGAGATTACCTTTTCTACAGAAGCAATATTGATAAAAAGCTCTACTGATTCACCTTCTTTATTAACTTTTCTATTTCTTAATACGTATTACAGTATTTGATCTTCTTCAACGAATCGCCTTTATTTCAGCTCTAAGATAATACCTCTATGTTGTCTTTTGAAAAGAAACTTAATAATAAGAGCGTAAATTTAGGGTGAAGGAACAAAAAACGATTCAGAATAAGAGAGTACTATTGCTACATTGCATGATTAACTTGTCACCTGAATATAATCGGTGCTATTCGTAAAAGGCAATTTTTGCCACGTCAGTGATAAATTTTACCATTTAAAATAGTAATACAAGCGACGCGCATGCAATTGACACATTGTGACATTCGGCAAATAGGCCAGTAATCTGACCTCACATTTATAAAAATTCTGTGTGCGATTCAGAATGGAACGGCCAGCAGCAAGAGAAGTAAACAGAGAGTGATCACGAAAAATTATGACAATGACAATATTATTGAAGACCAAGATCCCTTTTGAGAAAGCCTGATCTTAGCGCCCCCTCGTGGATTAAATCAGGTATTACTATTCCCTCCAAGTGAACATAGGAAGCGCGATTATGCCATACCCCTTGAAAAATTATAAAATCACTTGAAATCTTTAAAATCCATTGACCTCCAATGAAATCCTTTTAAAAACCCGTGAAATTCCATGAAATCTGACATTTCCTAAAATCCTAGAAAATTGATTGAATTACGTATAGAACTTTTAAAATCCCGTAACATCATTGAAATCCTCGATAATCTTAATAAATACGTTAAAATCCTTTCAAAATCCTTTAGAATCTTTTAAATTATCATAAAACCTTATAGTTCCTATAAAAAACTTCAAAATCTTCCGAAATTCTTTAGAACCACATACAATTTTTTTGAATTCCTTAAAATCATATAAAATCTTTCAAAATCCCTATGAAGTTTAGGAAATTCTGTGCAATCCCATTAAATTTTGTTTTATCTCTGAAAAGCCGTTTAAATCTTTGAAATAATATTAAATCCCTCAATTAATTCTTGTGCAATTCCTTGGAATGCCGTAAAATCTTTAAAATCTTTAAAAATTCCTTAAAACGTTTAAAAGCTTTGAACATTCTACAACGTCCCCCCTAGATCACTTCTCTGTATCCGCGTCTGAAAGTAAAAGCTGAATTTAAAATATATCCCCAATGTTGCGTGAGCTTTTCACGTAAGGTGTTAAGTATACCTGACACTTTCAGCATAAATTTCAATTTTCAACCTCTCCTTTTAAAGCTTTCAAACCTTAGCGAGCAGATGCTTCTGACATGCGGACAATATTTTTCAATAATATCGATTCGACCGTAAGTCCCTCTGAACCCTTAGTGGAGATATCTGTGTGTATTTAGTCACTATGAAATTTTATTTTGCTTGAAAGGTTACCACTTTCAGAGTCATAACTTTGTGACAGGCTTTCCAGAGCTTCTCCCTTTCATTCAATAAAAATGTCTGATATTCATCTCTCCTAATAAAGGAGCTAATCGTTAAGAATTTAAAAATATTCTAATTATATAGGTGAGTGAATGTATTCGTGTATTCATGTGATATAAGAGAAAAATTACAACATTTGGAGGCGAGTAACTTTAATTATAATCCAGTAGGCTTATAGTTACACATACAGGTATAATTTCAATTTTCAATGCTAATTCCTCCAGGGCTGGCAAGATGCGACGCGAGCTTTAACCGCGCACGTAGATGCAAATTAACTTTGAGAAACAATCTTGCTGTTAACTCTCCGTATAATAGCGAAGGCATGGATACCCTCCCCCTTCCTGCCCTTATTTCATATACTGTTGCACATTGCGAGATTGACTCGAAACTTACTCATAGTGCATAAACAATACTAATATGCTACGTTCTAATTACCTAATAATAGAAACGGAACTGTTTCACGGAAAATAGAGAAGTTCTGCGACGCAGAAAAAAGTCTGTTAGTCATAAATACGGATAGCTTGGTTTTTTCTGTAAAGCTAACAAAAATTTTCGGTTCGCAGACTCTTCTTTTCTCCGTGTCCTACTGCTAGATATAAAATATTATTTATGAAATGAGGCAGAACATATTAAAGTCTACCAGAATGTTACAAAATGATTGGAAACTATATCACGCAGAGAAGGTTGTTTTTTAAATTTAAGAAATCGTTCCTTTACCTTTTTTTACCTGAATTTAAAGTAAAAATTTCTTTAATTTCGATTAATCACTTGTTTCTTCTTGTTTCACTTACAGAAATTATTTGTGCGATATTATTTCTTCGATACAAAAAAAAACTTTTGATTCACATAAAGTACTGGACAAGATGTCAGAAAAAATTCATTTAATCTCATTATTTTAAACCCAGAAAATGATGTAGAAGACCTAGAAACCTAGGAAGCGCTAGCCATGGTCATATATTTCGGCTTATCAAAAAAATTAAGTTAAATAGCATTAGGGGAAAGTTGCCTAAGACGAGCCCCCTCCTAAGACGGGACACCCTGAATATTTTTGTACAAAAGCAATATAGTCATCACTTACGCATGCGAATACGTGTTCAGCAAAATTCTGGTTATTTTGAAGGTGTTTTTTGCTGCACTGGAAGTAAATTAACAAAAACAGAAAGGAAAAGTTATTTTCGTACGTTAGAGAACGAACTTTCGCCTGTTTTAGAAGTTGTGATTTAATAACTTCCAATGATTTGAAGGAGTAAGTTATGTTTTTGTTTGATAGATAATTTTGTAAACTTTGCAACTGATACTTACGTTTTATTAATTCTTATGCTATTTGATTAAAATATTTAAAAAATTGTGATCATGCGAAATTCCTAAAACGAGCCCCGGTTAGGCTAGAGAACTGTAGGTAAAAGCGAAATCTACTTTCCTTGTGAGTTTCCGATGGTCTCAATGGTAATGACCTAACCTCTTTCTTGCTTTTACATCATGAATAAGAAATTTTTAAAACTATGTTGCTGTTTCGATTTATATCAGTAAATTCTGGATCTGAGATGAATAATATTCGAAATTTTATAACTTTTCGTAAATATTTAGTCCTTGAACTTCTTTGACACTTATTTTCTATTAGACCTTATTTGACGCTTATTTTACGCTTTATAATGTATTTTACGTAACTAATATGTCATAAACGTAAACATTATGTTTAAACAATACGCTGCGAATAAAATTCATCAATATCTAGTGTTTAATTACA
Organism: Andricus quercusramuli; assembly: GCA_932178445.1. Taxonomy (NCBI): domain Eukaryota; kingdom Metazoa; phylum Arthropoda; class Insecta; order Hymenoptera; family Cynipidae; genus Andricus; species Andricus quercusramuli. Next base: position 638,519 of record CAKNXH010000307.1, on the reverse strand, counting down.
TAGCTTTTTTTATTTTAAAAAGGGGCCCGTCTTAGGATACCGGGTTGCCTAAGACGAGACAAATACATATTTTTTTCAATATCGAAGTTCATTGCCTTTTAAACATTTTTTGAACTTTTAAGTGTGTGAACTTTGTAAAGAAAACATCAAACTATTATGCCAATAATCGCTTTTGCTTCTAAAGTTCCTTAAAATCGAAAATTTTTTGAAAATATGGAAGGGGGCTCGTCTTAGGCAACTTTCCCCTATATAGCTATATGCTATAATGCTATATAATGATATTTATCTTATTTTTTTGATAAGCCGAATTATTACATGGCAGTGGCTACAGGTATCGAAATTTCGGTACAAATAGCCGGATTTTTTCGGTACAAATAGAGCTGCATAAGGGGAAGAATATTTGTCTTGAATTAAAGAAACCGATTCTTTAAGTATCTCTTTTTCTGAGTGTCAAAGCTTTTTAAATTCAAAATTATTATTAAAAATAACTTCATATAAAATTTTTTTATTTAGAAATGCTTAGCCCTGAAAAATTCTCTTATTTTATAGCTTATTGCATCATAAAAGTGTTTGATTTCAAATGCTTCTAATTCGAATATTTCGCAAGTTGAAATTGTTTGTTTCTAAAGTTTTCTCTCTTTGAAATACATTTTATTGATATACTTGGGGTAAGAAATTATTGCATATTTGAAATAATTCAAATTGTACAGTCAAATGCGTTTATGGAGTAAAAGAAGCAAAAATAGGAAAAATGAAGGAATAGAGGAAATTCTATAAAACCTGTAAGGTGCAAAATACAATTATCGACTTTTCAGTTCATCTTAATTGAATAAAAACTAAAATTGATTAATACATCTAACATTTTACACCCAAATAGCGTAAAACAGTATGAAAAAGAGTGTTCAAGAGCAAAAAGGAGTAGTAAAAAATGACCCTTTTATAAACAAAAGTACCATAAAAGTGTGTCAGTTTGGAACCTGTAATAAATCCTTCCATGCACTCATGATAAATTAGAACATTTTACCGTTAAAATAGCTTTTTTAAAGTATATAGTTTTAGAGCTATCGTTTCCAAAAATGATTAAATTTAATGATAACCCTGTTAAAGTAACGCTCTCCTCTCGACTGATATTAAAATCGTAAATCAAAGTTAAATTTTCATGAATATAATCTGTGAATCTCGAGGATGATTTACGCATGATATTTTCACAGGTGCGAATATAAGACTATTATATTCGGTGATACCGATACTTATCGCGTAGGCACACGGACTTGAAAAATGGTCATCCATTTTCATCGAACCATTGATAAATGGCATTTTCTCCTTGGTTATCGCTCAACATCAGGAATAAGCAGGGGTTGTACTTTGAAAAATTCACACAGACGGGTCGATGGTTGATGCGAACGACTAAGGTGGTATGATAACGAAAATGAGAAAACGTGTTTATTTAGGAATATCGTAGCTCGCAAAGCCTGCGGCAAAAGACCTTGCATTAAGAACTACAATCACAAGTTTTCAGAGAACTGAAGACCTAACCAAGAACGAGCATTGCTGCATCTCGAATTTTATTAGGTCTTTTAGAACAAGATCATGTTCTTATCTTAGATTCGTGATTATAGTTTCGCAAGTATTCACAAAGCTTAACTCGACTATAGATAAAATATAGAGACAAACCCCGCTCCCCCTATTATTTAACAGACCCTTTTAACAATAATTTCCTCCTTTCTGATTGCAATGCGAATTTTTAATTGTGCAATTGCTAAATTTGTTAAATTTGTTATACTTTTTATTGGAAGTCGTAGGCCTGTCATAGCCGAGAACGGATGTTTTAGAAAATTTTGAATTTGAGCGTGGAGAAGAAATACAAGTCACCTATATTAGGCTATACATAAATTTTTACAACTTTGGAAATTAATGTTATTTTTTCGATAAGTATTTCTTTAGATTCACCTAGTTCCGATTCCTACTTCCAAAAGACAAAAAGAAAATATTTTAAAGAACGTTGAATTTTCAAATAAAAAAGATCAATTTAGAATCAAATAGTTGAACTTTCATCCAAGAAATGAACATTTTTAACAACAACAACAAAAAACGAATTTTCATCAAAATAGTTGAATGTTTAACCAAAAAATGAAACATTTCAACAACAAAAAACCAAAGAATTTTCAACTAAAATGATGTATCTTACGGAAATAACAGAAATGATTAATCATCAGAGGAAGAAAATGAATTATTGACAAAAGGGTTCAAATTTCCACTGAGGACTTGAATTTTCAACGTAAAAGATAAATCTTCCATTAAGAAAATATTAATTTTTCACCAAAATAGTTGAATTTTTAACCAAAAAAGCTCAATTTTCAATAATAGAGTTGAATATTCAACTAAGAAAATGCTTTCAGTCAAAAAAGAAACAAATTTCAACCAATTTGTTGAATTTTCTACCACAGTAAATTAATTTTGAAATCACAAAGAAGATTTTTCTACAAAAAAGTTGAATTTTTTAACCAAATAATCAAATTTTTTACGAAATAATAAAACTTTTACACCAGAAAGATGAATTTTTAACAAAAAATATAATGCTAAACTTTTCATCCAAAAAGAATGAATTTTCAACCAAAAATAATTGAATTTTCAACAGAAGAGATGAGTTTTCAATTAAAATAGGTAGAGACGAATTTTGTTTACAACTAAAGACTATACCCATTCTAATCATCATTTCACTAACAAAAAACTAAAATGATAAATCTTCCAATTGTTTCTTTCTAAAAGAGTTTCTATAGAGTTGAAAGTTCCTAAGACGAACAAGGAATCTTTCAGAAATTTTGGAATTTCAGAGTCGAAACCTACATTTTTCGATTTAAAAAATGTGAGAAATTTTTTCAAAGGCTCACAATCAGTTTTCAAATTTCAATTTGCATGTAGACGGTCATGACTTGATCGTGGCACAAAAACTAACAATCGAAAGTTGCTACTCATGAAAATTCATAACTGATCTTGAAAATAAGATAATTCTGATGCGTAATTTGCTGAACAAATACAAAATTCGAAATCTGTACGAAAAGCGTTGCATATCATTTTGATCAGATTATGGGATGAAATTGATCAACTGGCATTTACTGTGTTAGAACTTAATGATGAAATTTGTAATTTACTTTAAAGGCATTTCACTTTTCGAGTTTATTCTTTAATCCATTACTTCCTTGAATTATCCACGCCAAGGCTGGCATTAAATTAACGTGTTTACCCACGAGGGTAACGGAAGAGGAGGGTTAAGCGCGATACGTCATGCGGTGCCAGCGAACCGTCGGCATAGGATAATGTAAATCTATTACTCAACCCCATTCGTCTCATTACTGCAGCAAGGGATGGTCTGCTGTTGAGACTTGACCCTTCTCTAGTGTTAATCCTTTATCTTGTTTCTACAGTTTTGATACAAGACGCTGTCATTTCACCAAGGGAATTAAAACATGGAAAAAATGCATAAATAGCAGCTATTAAGTGCAATTTACAATCTTTTAAACTTTTGCGTGCGGAATCAGCATATGGAAACATTTCATCTTTTTTTGTGTTGAGTTTGAAATCTGAGGGGAGTTGTCATGTCTCAGGAAGAAAAAAATTATTAATTGAATACCAGTGTGTAAATGGAATGCAAACAATAAAAAAAGTGCTGTCCGTTTCATGAAAATTAACTGAAATGTAAGCATTATTAGTATGATGAATTACTTCTGACTTGGCAAAACCAGGAACTAAAGATTCGGGAGAATACGTAAACTCATTATCATCTAACAACCTACATTTCAGGATTATTTCGACTGTCATAAACAGCTGGAAATTTGTGTAACTATAGAGGTATAGAGGAAAGATGGTGAAGAGAGAACTGTAAGGAATGAGGTTAACAACCCCTCTATCCATTGTTAAATGCATATATACTGCCTAAATTCATACCACTGACATATTAACAAACCGACTGCAGATTAGATTTTGCGAATGTGTTATGACTTATTCAGATTTTTGTGAAATGAAAATGAATTTGTATAACGACCTTGTCTAATGTAGATTTGAGCAAAGAAACACTAAGACGAAAGTTATGTACGAAGGTAATGTTTTATATTTATATCTTTTATCGACACGATGGGAAAAGCTTGGTCTGCAGAATTTCTACAACATAAGCTCGCGAAAAACGGTGGGAACAGTGAGGCAAGGTGCGGAAGGAGAAAGAAATCCTCCGTATTATGTGAACCTCGAAAGGGTTTTCCACCGACGATTTTACACTTTTTACAGTTTAAAATGCCCAAAGTGGATATAAAACTATTTTGGGATTCAAATTATTCCATTTCACACGTTACTAATGCAACATCATGAAATTTATGGAATGTCACATAGCAAAGGATTAACAGTTAAAACCAAACCATTTAAAATATTTCAACCTAAAATTACACAACTTTTTCAATATTGAAGACTTCACACCTAAAATAGGGCAATTATTGAAATTCCCCAATTTTAAATATTTGAATTTGATATTATTAAACTTGCGAGGATATAATTATGCAAATTGTAACTATTAATGTTTTGATTTTGAAATAAGCTTCGACCTACAATAATATTATTCAATTTTGACCGTTATGAGTTAAAATTCGTTACCAACTAAAACCTTGCTTTCTAAATTATACACCATTGTGAAATAGAATAGCATTTGAAATCAAATAATTTGTATACTAAAAATTAAGAGGCTGAAAAATAAAATTGTGAAACTCAAGAATTGATGATTGAGCAATTTTACAATGAAGCTTACTACAAATCTACAATTAAAAGTTAGAAGTGCTTTAGATTCTACAGTTTTTCATTGGAATTTTAGTTATTTTAAAGAACTAAAACAAACTTCAAATCAAAATTTACAATATAAGTTGAAGGGTGGAAATACACAAAGATTCAAATGCCAATTTTTACTTTCTCTCAGGAGAGACTAAAAACGTGTTGTAAAGTCAGCTGGGCCATTAAAAAAGGGTGTTGTATAAAGAGTGGTGATGTAGTTTCAATAATATTAATGAAACAGGTGACGTTTCGAGGATACAAGGGTTCCGTGTCAGTATCGAATTTCAACATTAATTGTAAATTGCATTTGCAGGCTAAAAATTGAGATTTTTAATTGCAGCTATTATATATTCGAATACATTTTTTAAAAGTTTTGTTTAAAAAAGTCATCTAGTTTCGAGAAAATAAAAAATTTAATTATGACTTCGAAATCGTGAAAAAGTGATATTTAAACTTTAACTGATGATACAAATTATAATCTGGCATATTTACAATAAATGAAAAACAGGTCTGAACATTATTTAGTACTGAATGTAGTGAAAATTGAAATTTCAATTCTTACTTTGAGATTAGAAAAAGCCTATCTGCCAACTTTGAATGAGAATATTTACTGTAATAATCATTATTATTGATATTTTACATTGATTTTTAAATTGGTCTTAATTTAAAAAATGCAACCCCAAAAAATTCTTTGGCAGGAATGCGTACTCTAATTATTCTAATTTTTGACTACAGAAACCCGATTTCATTTTTCGGTCATTTCCCGGTTCGCAAAGAATCTGTCACTGTAATTGAAATTGAAAAAGTCAACTCCTTGAACTCTTAATTTTTTCATTTGAAGTAACCAAAACTGAACTGTAAATTAAAGCACTTCGAGTGGAACTCTTTTGAATTTTGAAAGTTTAAAATTGTGACCTAACAAATGTTTAATTCAGAAATTTTTGTTTCAAATGCTCTTTATTTTATAGGTATAAAATGGAAACCTTGAACCTTTTTCAATTGAACAATTTTAAAGTAAATGTCGTTAAACTGCAATATTTTGTTATTTTACTTTTTATAAATGGAACAGTTCAAAGATTTGTTTAAAAATATGAATCCACGCTATAATTTGCAATGCTCTTAATTGAAGAATGAACCAATTAATACGTGAATATTCAAAATGATATCACTTGAAGCTATTTTCAGGTTAGAAAAATTAAAAATTGAATGACTAAATGTTTTTTCAAACTGAACCCTTTTTAAATTAGAAGTTAAAGTATTTTAATTTCAGGCGGTTTAAAATTAATAATTGTTTAATTATTAGTTTGTACACAAGACTGGATTTTTTTTTTAATGAAACAATTGAAATTGTGATTTTCAAAGTCAAAATTTGGCACTCTGAAATTGAAACAGTTAAAAAATAAATTTTCATCGTTAAAATGTGTTACTTTTTTATTTTTTAACAGATTTGAAATCGTTTTGGAAAACCAATTATTATTATTCAGTTTGTAACATACATTAACTACAGGTCAATTTTAAATATCGTTAATTAATTTTTATTTACAGTTGATCCACTTGAAACGTTTTTATCAAAAAATTGCAATTTCGAACGATTTTAATTTTTCATTACTTTCGTCTTGAAAACTACATTTTAAAATCCTTTGAATTAAAAATATATGTTTAAAAATAAAGCCCTGAAATGGAACATTTTCAAGGTAAAATATTCTAGAATTACGGTAAATTGTTATTCTAAAAATCTTTCTTTTTACAGTTTCAAAACATTCCCTGTAATTTCTAATTCAGTAAGCACCCTGTCTTAAAAATTCAAACTACTGGAAAAGTGATCATTACTTTTAATCTTAAAATTATGAAATGTTGAATGTTTGATTATGCATTTATGGCATAACTAAGAGGCCTCTAAACTTAACAATAAAATGAGTGCTTGACGAATTTTAATGGTGAGTACTTGACGAGTGGCGCACAAGGTATTAGATTGCTGTAAAAATTGCTCCGCGTCTTGCAAAAGCAATCGACGTTCATCGTATACTTGCCGTTGATGGGGGTTAAGGGCCGGGGGTGGTGAAAGCTACTCCTGCAGTGATTGCCTCATAAAAGTAGCCTGATTGTGATCGCAAGTAAGGCTGCTAAACGAGGAATTATTGAGCGCGTCTTCGGATGTTAAAAATGGCAGAAGGAGTTTTCCATTCTTTCGGGAAGCAAATGAAGCCTTAAAAATCAGAACGAGCGTATGATTGCAGAACCTCTTTTAAAAAAAGAAGGAATTGTACAATACAGTTCATTAAAAAGTGGTCGTGGGTTGAAAAGTACTAGCAACAGTATAACAGCAACAGGTTAGAATACCAATTCTTGAGAAAAAATCACTCTGGAATAATATTATTGAAAATTGGAACCTCTTTAAACCAGGGTTGTTGAGAATTCAGGTTCTTGAGCATGTGCTTAATATGCAAGTGTACTTCAGTACGACCCTACTTTTATCAGTGGGCAATCCGTTCTCGTAGGCAGCGCCATTGAATTTCTCCGATATTGTGGTTGTAGTTGGAATTTGTATGCTAATGGGAGCAGGAAATCGAGTTCTGTTTAGAGCACAATATGAAGAGGCTATAGAATTGCTCGTGAAGGACGACTAATTATTGTATTGTTTTTTTATGAATTTTCTGGGGTATTTTTACGAGCCGTTGGCACATTAAGGAACCGATGCTGTGTACATTGAGTGCATTCAATCCGATTATTTTTACATTGAGTAAACATTGCTTTCTCGTGAAGGAAAGCACTTTTATTCTCTAATTAAGTAGTCATGGGGGCCACAAAACTACATTTTCGAAATTCCCTGATTTTTCCCTACTTTTTTATTTTTCCTGGCCATTAATATTTAAAGATCACAATTCCAGTCTTGTAGCATTTTTAACATATAAAACTTTATGAATGAAATAAACAAATTCTAAAGACTTGAGTGCATTAATAATATGACTGATATTGTTTTGCATTTAAAATAATTTTAAAAACTTCGAATCACAAGATTTTCTAGAAATTTCATTGATTTCAGTAAAAACGGAGGAAATTTAGAAGTATTTAAGGGAAATGAGAAAAATCCGATGAATTTCATAAAAATTCAAGGCGAATTAAAGAAAATCAAGTTAATTAAAAACAATTCAAAAATATGAAAAAAATCATCGAACTCTTGAAGAAATTCATTGAACTCAGTAAGTTTGAAATAAGTTTAGAAAAATACAAAAAAATTCAACAGAATTTAATGAAATGCCTAAGAACGCAAGATAAGTTTAAAAGACTCCAGAATTAATTAAACAAAAAGTAAAAAAATGTAAAAAATCCATTGAAATTAATAGAATTATTTGAATTATTTGTTAATCTCTTCAAATGTCTGAAACCCTAGGAAGTCCCTCACTTTTTTGTGAATTAGGTCTCTTACATTCATTAGAATACTACAAAATCTCATGTATATAATGAATTCTGAAATTTCCTGAAATGTTGAAAAATTTATTAAAATATCTTGAAAGCTTTTATGATCACTTAAAATCATTAAGATCCTTAGAAATCTTATACAAATTAATTCGAATCTTTTAAAATATCATCAAACCTGATAGGGCTAATAAAATCGTTCCACATCTTCCGAGATTCTAAAAATTGTTTAAAACCACATGAAAATTTGGCTAAATCCTTTAAAATCATTCCACTCTTTGGAAATTCCTACGAAACTGTTAAATTGATTGAAAATGCCTTGGAATCTTTGTAAAAAAAACCCTAGCATATTTCATATCCCTGGATACTTTTAAAGGCTCTCAAAAATTTGTTGAAATTAAAAAAAATAGCCTTGAATCTTTAAAATCATTCGAAATTTCTTGAAAGTATTGAAATCTATTGAAATTCCTTAGAATATTTGAAAATAACCTTAGAACTTCATTGACAAATTTTGAATCTCTTGAAAAGTCCCTAAAATCTCTTCAAATACCCTGTTATATTTCAAATCATTTAAAATCCCTTGAAACTATCTATAACACTTTAAAATTCCCCTGCAAGTATTAAAAATACCCTATAAGATCTTCAAAATCCGTTGGAATTCCTTAAAATTATTAAAATCTAAAAATATATCAAATCCATTAAAATCTTTTGAAATTCCATGACAAATTTTAATATTCTTGAAAATACTAAGATGATATTTTTATTTGAAAAAGTGACTATAATGACTAAAAAGTGATTTGATTTAAAAAAAGTGACTGTCTAGCAGCCCTGATTATTCTTGACAGTAACTCTGATTTTCTGGTTTTCCCTGACCTGCTACCACCCAGAGCATTTATGACAATTAAGCAGATTATTTATAACTAAATTTTTTTTTATTTCGATAAAATTTCCAGTAATTTTATCCGGGCCTTAAATTAATCTTCTAAAAGATTATATACCGTTTCTACACAAGAACTCCAATATAAGGCCGACTGATTTAGTTCTTCCTGGAAATGCTGGCCCACGCAGTTTCTCAGCGCGCAGGCAATGTCAACAATTGTGTCGCAACCAGTACCGAGGGATAAAAGCGGGCAGTACGGGGGAGCAGTAAGCGGGAAAAAATTCAACAGAAGTGGTTCGACGGCCCTGACTGTTTACGTTTCCGACGACTAATTTAGTGCCACATCCAGCGCGAGGCAATCCCCCGAAACTGGCCTTATATTGGAGTTCTTGTGCACTTCTTCAGATTAAATAAAAAATGGTTTCCAAAGTTTTACCTCATTATTATTTCGCTTATTGGAAGTAGAAGCTGTCCTAATGAAAAAATATAAAAATAGTTATGATGAGGCGACTCCCTGAGCTCACCTTAAGCGTTATAAGTTTTAAAACGTGCACGAACGACTTAGTTTAATTCCACAAAGTCGAACGGAGGTAAAATTACGGTTAATGAAAGAGTGATGGCCTGAATTTGTGGGGGCTGGAGGGCATCCTCGTGGGATTTGGTGATGTAGTACCAGGGTGTGTACCATCCCACCGAATCAACCACACCGATTCGTCGTCGTTGGCGTGTTCTAACCTTTAAATCCGTGAGGTGTGGCACTGTGCCACCGGTTTTATATCTAATTGTTTGTGGCGCTGCTGGTCGCCTCCGGATTGTTCGTTAACTTTCGGAACACGCCAGGACGATCACAGAGTTCCCCAGGGACCAACACGATCCTCTCCACTCCTTTACATAGTCCAGCGAATCCCACGCCCAGAGTCCCAGGCTCTCTCGTAACACAGCTTCAGCTTCGCCAATCTCTCGAGATTTATTTCGAGCTTTGTCCCGAGGATCGTACACTGAGAAAGTGCTCGGATTAACCGAGTCGAGACGACTTAAAATTCAGGACATAATTTTATGGCAGTAACGAACGAGGTTCGGGTTAACTGGGATCGCTTGTAATACCGACACAGTTTTATCAAGACTGTACCGGAAGAATCAACGTCAAGTACGTTTTCAAGTTTAAATTTACTCAGCTAATAATTGAGAGTTGAGAGTCCTGGAATATATCAAATGGATGGAAAATCGGCATTTTAAGAATTCATGGAAGGCTCTCAAAAAATCGAGCGTAGTTGCTCATTTCTTTCAATTTAAATTCATGTTGAATTGATTAAATAGTTCTTACACTACTTATGCGAGATTAAGTTTGATACTTTCAGTAATAGACAAGATATAGTAATAACTCTTTACCTTTATGAGATTGCGAAGCCTCCCACAATTATTTGAGCATAACAAATTTTTAATTTAAATTTGTAAATTTTTTAGTTATTATTCTCATGGGAAAAAGTGACCTATGTAAACGAAAAAAGTGACTAAAAGTGACTAAGGTGCATTAATAATGTGACTTACGTTCTTTTTAATTTAGAGAAATTCAAAAGAATTCAATGAAATTTATAAGGATTTCAAGAGAATTTTAACCAATTTAAATCATGAGACTTCGATATAATTTAAGTTTATTTAAAACAATTAAAAATCATTGGAAAAAATGAAAAAAACCCACGGATTTCAGTAAAATTGGAGTGAATTTAGAGGAATGAGTAGAGTTCTATGAAATTCCTGAAGATTCATGGAGAATTAAAAAAATCAAGTGAATTGAAAAAAATTTTAACAAATTCATTAAATTTAGTAAGTTTAAAATGAGCTTTCAAAAAATTTTAGGGAATTTAAAAGAATTTGATGAAACGCCTAAAAATTCAATGTGAGTTAAAATCACTTCAGGATGAATTGAACAAAAATTTAAAAAACTCCTTGAATTGAGTATAATTGAGATCATTTAAAAGAATTCAAGTGAATTCAAAGCATTTTTGAGAATTTTTAGGGCCGTGGCAACGTGAAGCGAAATTTTTGCACGATTATGTAACTTTTTCCCTTTTACTTCTACTTCTACATCTACTTTTCCAAATTTTACGTCGGTTGCCTATTTTTCGCCATTGTAATTGTCACCCCCTCCAACCCCCCCAAACAAAACCCAATGTGAATTTCGAAAAAGTTGAAGTGAAAATAAAAGTGAAAAAATTACATAATTGTCCCCCCCCCCCCAGGATTTTTCCGGTACAAATTCTAGGAAGAGGGGGAGGGGCTATTTTTGTCGAAATTTCAGTACGAATAGCCGGATTTTTTTGGTACACGTAGACACTTCTTTGATTAAAATACTTTGAAAACTTTTGAAATCACTTAAAATCATTTCAATCCTGACAAATCTTATTAAAAACCTCTGGAATCTTTTAAAATACCTCCAAATAATACAAATCCATTGAAATCCCTTTAAATTATACAAATATGTTTAAAAACGTAGGAATTTTCTAAATGCCCTAACACATTAAAAAAATTTCAAGAAAATTCAGAAATATTAGTTTTCAACCAAAATTCAACAGTGGTTAACTCAATTTTAAGAAGTGACTAAAAACGATTTGAGAAGAAACTGATTGTGAACATACTGTTTGCTTAATAACCTTCAACTTTGTAGGTGATTCTGATACCAATCTGATTTCAACTGTTAAAATCTTATTAATTAAGAATTTTAGAATTATTCAAAAAATTCTATCTTTTTCCCTCTTTTTTCATTATGTTATTTTTGTCTCTAAAGAGTCGAAAAGTTAGATGGTCATTGAATTTTATTTTTGATTATGAATCTTTTTCTACATTATTGTAAACAATTTTCAAGGTAAAATGAACTTCGAAACTATTTGAATCTTAAACTTCAATTTTGCATGTATGTTCGAAGGATATTTTTAAAGTGCTTTAAAGCTCATATTATCAAACAGATTTGAAAAATTAGTAAACAGTGGCTGGCGTGGGGGACATCTTAGGAATTGCTCATTTTCATCAGGTTTCCAAATCTAATTTATTCAATTTCAAAGGTTACTACTTTAAAATTGTATAATTTAGAAGAAAAATTTCAAAATAATATCTATAATTGCAAACCATTCTAGACATAAACTTATTCAACACAGAATACTTCTAATTTGCAATTTTACATTATTGGACGCTTGTACTTAAAATTACAAGAGTTTATGTGTTTCATTTCCTAATAATTTGGATTTTGTATTTAAAATTTTAAAACCCGGAAATTTGTTTCTCAGATTAGAGTGGCCACCCTTTTCTGATACTACTATTATTTACATTATTCTTAACTACGTGCTTAATTGTATTGCCATACAAATTTGTTTAAAATTGAAACTATCTGAATCAAATCCGGAATACTCATTTGGAAATGAGTACCTATGTGGAGAGCGTGGACGAAACTTCTTAATTTATGACCATCAATTAAATTGTCTCGTCCATAAATACACTTATGCTATGAAGTTTGGTCAGATTATCTATGATAGGTCGTGCAAAGGAATACGAAGTGATAATATTTCATTCACAGGACTGCAGTATCATTTTTCAATAGTTCAGCTTACCAGGCAGTTATATCGGCGAACTATATCGCTTGAACGTTAACCTCTGATGCTTCCACTTCGCCCTCGTTCTTCTCTACCTATCCCTTGCTCGCGCTCTGCCTCCAAAAGACGTGGAGCGTTAGACCTGCTGAATTTTCCATGCAAATGAGGCCGCTGATACCCGCAAAATATAAATCCGAAAAACCCGCGAATATTTATGTCTGCTATCTGATGACACCCCAAACCTCTCACTTGCCTTTATTCATCCGTTTCCAGCGTACCTCATCCGAAGCCGTAGTAACTCATTCCAAACTAAATTATTTCACTTTGCACGTCACATTTGTCTTGAATCTTTAATATGAAACTACTTTCAGTAGAATCGTAAATGCTCATTTCACAGAAAATCGATGAAGCTAATTTTAGCAATTAACCAATTTTCCTCCTTTCTACATTGAATTTCGATTTCCTGTGGAATTGGCCGCTGCTTTTTTACGTTTGTAGCAATTCAAAAATTTCGCAACTCCATCATACGCTTAAACGACGTCTAAGTCAAATAAAGCACGTGATTGTTGCAGGATTACACGTCAGAAAAGCAAAGTCTAATTAGTATACTCGCAATCGTTTTAATCGCATGCCCGTTATCATGTATAACGAGTTCATGGAAAGGATATCACGCAAGAACCTAGACTTTAAACATGCCTACTAGTATGTCTGCTTCCACGTGGTCATTTGCGAATCGAGAAAATGGAGATTTTTATTGCTGGAAATTATGGAAAAATGAACAATGAAAATGTCACATTTGATATTCCTGATTCTCGAACAAGAATTAAATTTTGTCTTCAAAAGATTCTGGTAGGTCTCCTACCTTTGGGACTCTGCTCATTTGATCGCCGTCTACCTACTTGATAAACCCCACTACCGAACTCCCCCTCACGCAGCTGAGGAACCACCAGAGTCTAGACTGCTGCCGCCGACTTCGTTGTACTTAATACGGAATGAAATAGAAAACAAAACAAATTTTCAATTTTCAATTCGTAATTTAGAAATATTATATACGAAATCTGCATAGGTGCAGAAAAATACAAAATATTCAGTTTTCATAAGAGAAATTAGGTAATTTGTAACTGAATTTTCCTGTATTAATTGAATTTTACGAAACTTATAACATAAAAATTCCGAATATGTTTAACATATCGTTAAAATGATTTTAAAAAAATCGTTGATTAGGAATATAATATTTTTAAATTACTAATTGAAATGAAAAAATTTAACGTTTTTTTTTGTTCACCATGAAGTGCAAAGGACTCCCCGCTGACAAGGGACAGCGGCAGCAGTCTGGAGGTCCCACAGCTGCTTAAGGAGATATTGGGTAGTGTGGGTAGTGCAACTAGGTAGACCGCGATCAAATGGGCATTGCCCCTGATTCGATACTCATGAGAGAAATCTTTCCCGTTCTATAAGAAAAACTAAAGAGAATGAAGGTTTCTGAAAGAGGCGAATTTAACAAAAGCAGCAATTGGAGCCTCGAAGACAGGGGCCGATTTCAATTGTCGGCGGGATTTTCGCAGGTCTGCTTGGGGTAGCTGTGGTCCTACTCCGCCTACTTTCTAGGATTGCTATGAGAGTGGAATTGATTAAATAATTGGCCCCTTAGATTGGGGGCTAGTTTCTGGAATGAATACGCTGGCAAGGTGCCAACCTCGGTCCGCCCCAGCTCGACTTGTGGGGTGAACCACCCGCGGACAAAGTGGCGTGAGGCCACGGAGACAGAAGACGACTTAATAATGGCTTTGATTGGAGGTGGAAAATGTGGTTGTCGAGCCGAGTATTACTTGGTAGGTCTTACTAGCTTCCTCGCGGGAATTTCCGACCACCTCGAAACATTCTCAGGGACAGGGCACGTACACGCCTTGATAGATAGCTTCCGCTGATCCATGCCGCCCCTGATGTTTTTTACGTGGGGGAAAAGGAAAGGCAGCTTTAGAATGATTTTTCGATGAAATATGTAAGGCTTTATTTGCAAATTCAGTGAAATACGGCCTCTTTTCAGTCAAAATATATAAATTATTTCTTTTTTTTCAAAGGACGATTTCTTATTAAGCTTTTGAGGTTATAGATCATTCATCTTTCAGAACTGAAATTTTTAGTTCCAGGGCTTCAAACCTAAGCATTTTTAGAATTGGGCATCCAAAACTCTAAAATTTTCAATTTGAGAATGGTATATTTTTCTAATAGGGATTTATAAATAGGGTTTCTAAAAACTAGAAAATACTAATTTCAAAAATTACCTGAACTTTCCTTGACCGTCATAAAATTTTCTTCACGTATAAAAACAACCTTACACCTAGGAGATCAATAATGTTGATACAAAAAAAAACGTTGTTTCTGAATTACTCTTTCTACGGTGTGGTGAAACCGATTTTAACTGAAAGTTGTTTGCCTTTTTTCGAAGAAATCGATTTTTGACTAACTGCAAAATAATAATGTCAGTGTCTAGGTGTACCGAAAATTTACGAATAGTCCGTTTCCCAGGCCCCGCTAATCTCATCCATAAAAATCCGGTTATTCGTACCGAAATTTCAGTATACGTAACCAGTTAACCACGGCCAATAATAATCTCTTGTCGAAGGTCCGAGTTTCTGAAACTTAAATTATGTTGATAAGAATATGGTTATAATGATATTTTCCGCTATTTTGTTCGATAATAATTAATTAAACAGAAAAATCGATTTTTTTTAAATTAAGAGTACGATCGATTATTTTTAGTTTGGTCCTAAATTGTTAGTAGGATACCAAACAACTGTAGTGAAAAACAAAATTTGCTTTGCAAACAGCTTTAAGTTAAGATCGGTTCAACCGCTCCATGTCTTAGAGATTGTCAAAAAGTTGACCATTTTGGACAATGGATTTTCAAAAACAAAAGAATTTTCAAACTAACTTGAGTTATATATTTTAAATTAAGTATAACCCCAGAAAGTATGAAAATATAAAATTAAGATATTCAGAAATGTATTTAAAAATATGTATTCAGAAATATTTAATAAAAATTTATTTAAAAATATTAAGACAAAGTAGTATTATTAATACTTTCCATAACTATTTTGCAGTTTTATCATAGACTTTTGACTGATATTTAAAATCCTCACCTCTAAACTATTGAACTCTACTCTTCATTCTTATATTTTTCCACTCAATATAAGTGATATCTGTGAATCTGAGATATTGAAAAAATGATGTTAATATTATGTAAAACTTTTTAATTTTAAATATGTGGTTGAGTACAGGTTGCTTGACAAGACATTTTGTGTAATTTTTTATTTATAATTTCTAAATAAAGTCGTCTAAAAATTTGAAACTTGATTGAATTGTACTTTGATATAAAAAGTTATAAACAGATAATTACAAAAAATTATTATTTAAATGAAAAGTGGAAAATGACTGGGACTTAAAATGGTCAATTTTTTGGCAATCACATTTATACAGTATTTTATAAACTTCAACTTTAGTTTATCGAAAATTCCCTGAGCAGCTTAATTTCTCTGAATATCCTAAAGTCCCTGATCTGTAGCAACCTTTATGACTTTACCGATCAAAAAATAATTTAACTTTAATTGAAAAATGACAATAATGTTAGGGTGAAAATTAGAAAAATTCCCGGTTGGAAAATAAGATCAGTATAATTCCCATCGTTAAAATTGTCGAGACTATTCTCAATCCAGCAAGTGTAATTGTAAGTGTAAATAAATTAGTGAAGATTCCAGACATATTTCACGCGGTCCCCAAATAAACTGAAAGGTTTTTTTTTTAATGGAAGAAAGCGAACAAGAGTTACAGTACTCAGTGCAAAGACCAGGAATTTTATTCGAGTTTTATGATTTAAATTGCATACTCCGCATATTCTTTCAGCACAATTGAGTCAGCAGTTGATTTTATGTTTTATTTTTATGACTGTACGTGGTGCGTCGTCCTCTGATCACCGAAAGACGTGGGTTTCACAAGAGAAATCCATCTACCGTCACACTCCACATTTTTCCTCTTGGTCGCTCGCGAGGTTCTTCTAATGCCCCTATCATTTTCCGTCATTCCTCTTCATTCAGAGGGTTCAGAGCTCCACTTTTAGGACTTTTAGGACCTTTAGGACCTATGTATAACCAGGACTTCTGTCCATACAACTGACATGGTCTCTCCGAGTGGCATCGGTAACGCACAATGCTTCCTATCTGGCAATACTGTGATCAGTAGCGCGTACTAACGAGACGCATAAATTGACAATTTCGCCCCGGGTTTTGGCCAAGCAGGATCAAGCCAATAATTGGTATCCAGGGTCAGAAACTCACCAATGGACGTTATATTGTCTGATGCACTACGATCTATGGTTCAAAATTTTGCTTTGTATCGTCAAACCAATTCCTTCGTTAAAACATTCGGTGAAGAAAATAGAAAACGCGTGTTTTCTCCAAGCAATTATCTTTGTTGGGAGACTACCTGTTTTATGTGAATTTATCCACATCTCCAAATGACAAGGTTCTATGGGGAAATCTGGAAGCTTGCTAATTATCATGTAATTGTCGCATAAGCAACCTCTTTGAGATAGAAGCTTTCTCAGAGGTCCTCCATAAACTACGTTACCAATTTTACGCTCTTTTTATTCTCATCCCGTCCACCCTAGCTGACGACCGTAGTATCTGAAAAGACGAATTTGTAACAGAACGGTTCAATTTTCAACCAAACACGACGGCTTTACCAAAAAAGTTGAATTTTCAACGTACAAAGATGGATCAACAACCAAATGCTAACATTTTTAAACCAAAACAATGTTGGATTTAACGAAAGAAACAAATTTATAAAATAGTTGCATTCCCAACCAAGCTGATGAATTTTCAATCAAGAAAGGCAAATTTAAAACCAAATATGTAGTTGAATTTTCAACTAAAAAAAAATAATTTTTGAACCAACAATGGAATCGACAAATTTTTAGTTTACAAAATGAATTTTCAACAATAAAGTTTTCAATCAGTTGAATACTCATTCAAAAAGATGAATTTTCAACAAAATACATCAATTTCCAACAAAATTGTTGATATTCAAAGCCAACAAGACGAATTATCTATAAACATTTGAAGTTTTAAACCGAAAATATGATTTCTCAACAAAAAAGTTAATGTTGTAATGAATAATTAAGTTTTCATGAAAATAGTTTTATTTCACCCCAAATAGTTGAATTTTCAACCAACAATATGAATATTCAACAAAAAAGTTAATTTTCAAACAAATAGTTTAATTTTCAACCAAATTGATAAGTTTTCAAGCCAAAAGATAAATTTTCTAGAATACAGTTGAACAGTCAACCAAGTAGTTGATTTTCAAACAAAAAATATGAGTTCTCAACAAAACAGTTGAATCATCAACCAAAACAGATTAATTTACAACCAAACAGTTGCATTCTTAATTCAAAAGGATCAATTTTCAAACTTATTAAGACATTATTGAACTGTTACGTTGCAGGGCATTCATTCGCGAAATTCGCAAACTTTGTTAAAATTTATCATCAGGAAACTTACTAAACATTATCAAAGTTCGCGACGTTATTCTAGTGCCCCGGCCCCGGCCCTTGTTACAACCGTAGTTTTTGGTGTAAGACCCCCTCCCCCTCAAATTGGTAAAGTATTTTATGGACAGCCCTTACCGTTATGTATTGTTATATTTCCACACAAAAATAATAATAAATTGTTTTCCAATTGTCTACTCGAATGAAACAAAATCCTAGAAGAACACTGAATCTTTTAAGCTTCAATTAATTTAACTCAATAAACTTTAATGAACACAATAAATCTCTTGAGTACGCTTTTCTTAAAGAATTAAGAGAGAAAACTTTTCGGCTAATTGATTTAAAGAGGTTAGCATGCCTTTGTGTTCAAGCAGTGAATCCCGCGTTAACTTTCTCGTTAATTTATTGGATGTGGTATTGGACTAGAAGAGCGTTACGTCCGTAAAGTGGCGGCTAAAGCATGGGAGCTAAAGCGAAATGCAGCAATAACGTTTCGAGAAGCTGGCGGGTTCTTAAGGTAATCTCGGTTTAGGAGCATAGCAGCGCCCTCTTGCTTCTCTGGTTACTGTCGTAAGGTGATCTTTCTTTAATCATTTTTCTTTGCCATCAAGAATTCAACGTGCAACGATTTCCACGCAATAAAGTAGTATTTTCGCTAACTCCTTAAGCCTAGTAATAGGATTGGAAATAATTAGTGTTAAGGCTTTGATGAACGTCAATACACTTTAAAGAGGATCAAGCTGATTCAATTTTGAAAACGAGAAAATGAGAGAATATGTTTTATATATTTTATTCTCTTCTTCAAAATGGAATTGTTACTGTTATATAAACCGGATAAATCAGAAAAAAAATTATGACATAAGAAAAAAAAATCTCATCAGTAAACAATTGTTATAATTAAAACATTAGCGCCTGGAGACAATTTTTTGAAAAGAAAATCATAAAGGTGACAGCATTTCGAGAAACCCAATAAGATTTTTACCAATTTGGAGCAAAGAATGTGTAATGAGACTCATTACACAACCCTGTTCCTGTGGTTGAGGGAAAACTAGTCAAAGGAATTCGTACTTTCATATCAATTTGAATAAGTCAGGACAATCAAAAGATATGCGGAGTATGTCAACCGATGAAAATGTCCCCGTTTCACAGAAAGGACGCTTCCTGAATTATAAATGCTGAGTCGCCTTTGTAATTGCAATTACTAGGGAAATTCCAGGGCAGTCTGCGATGTTCGGTGTAGCGAAAACGGCAGCTCTTGGATTAAAACTGAGTGTCTTTGAACACAGAGAATTTTAGGGCACGATGAAGTGTTGAAAATTGCAGTGGTAGAAATGTTGGCTCCTTCTACCCAAAACTGACTTTGTTAATTCAAGATGGAACATTTCTGTGTTTGCGCAGACCAGACTAGTGCGCCCTATGTTTCACTGAGTCGTTAGAACTAACATTCACGCTAATACTTCGTAACCTTAAATAATTTTTCCAGAGATTTCGAGTCAAGCTGCGTAAATTATTTTAATTATAAGCCTTTGAAGATCATACCGATTTATAGACAAGATTATGTTTTTTTATAATTAATGGTTCCGTTTTTTCTTACTAATTTAACATAGTGTACCTTGAGAATTTCCAAACTAATGTTATTAAAACTAATCGTAAGATTATGTTCTTAAAAGGTTATTAAATTCTGAGGAAAAACTTCTCTGTTATTTCCCAGTCACAGGATTCTGGAAATAAAAGCTTTCGTAGCCGAGAGTATTTAAAAAGTAAACTGAAAATTCAAATATTGAGGGTAAAACTTTATATAGAATTTTCTGGAAATTGTCATGCAATATCAAGTGATATTTTAAGAGAGAAAGTGGATTTTCTAATAAGAATTTAGATTTTCAATTTAAAAAAATTATGGTCTCTTTCTTTTTAATACTAAATAATTAAAAATTTCAAAATTAAACCCATGTAAACATTTCCGGGGTAAATGAAAAAAAACCAGACGAAAATATCAAATTCCTCTCATTTTTCAATTTTCTTGGTCCAGTGGTTAAAACGATAAAAACAGATTACCCTTTTTATTAATTACAGTAACTATATTTTTCCATTTTAATTAAACGTAATTGAAATCGTGAAGCTTTTAGAATTCCAAGCATTATAAACTTAATTTATAATTAAAATTAACTAATAACTACACATTGAATGGAGAGCTTTCCATACATCACGTCGAAAGAGTTGACTGAACCTCAAAGTGTAATTCTATAAATATAATTATTATTTTAATTTACTGTACTACATTATTTACTGGACCTTCTTCTAGATACAATGTTAATTCCTCGCTTTTATTAGGTCCCTATCCGTGATTTCGATTAGTGTAATACAATTGATATATATATATATATATATATCAATTGTATTAC
>CAKNXH010000307.1:593971-617479 GCA_932178445.1 Andricus quercusramuli | reverse complement strand
GGTTCCTATTTTTAATCAGAATTATAGCCAAATTCAGCATCTCGGGTATATACTTCGTTAATGAAAGCGAATAAGGGGACAGTATAGAAAGTGTATAGGGTAATTAATGGCTATTCGCCTTTGCCGATACGATTTCCGAAGAGCATGTCCGAATTCGAGACATGCGGATAGGCTTTCCTGCCTGACGTGGATTTGTCGATACGGCTAATTTGTTTTTCGCAACGGTGACAGTGGTTCGCTGGGACAGACAAGCGCAACGGACGCCGAGGTAGTCTGTATCGCGAGGTTCCTATTTTTAATCAGAATTATAGCCAAATTCAGCATATCGGGTGTTCTTGAATTTCAGTACACTCTCAATTATCGAAATAGCAAAACATTTTTACGTTAAAGATGAATTATTATCGCATTTCTCATGATAGGCTATATTTCGCCCAACTACTCGAGTTCCATGAATATCAAAGATTGAATTTGAAAAGGGCGTAGACCCTCGATTTGCATAGGCTAATCTGTAATTATTTGAAACTACTCTACTCTCTGCGAATGAAGTACGATCGTATACATGCGAACTTATAATTGTCCAATTCCAAGAGACTTATAATTGTCTGATTCCAAGGGACCGGAATTCATGTTTTATTCATAAAATCCTTTATTCGTAAGCGTATTGCGCACTATTAAGGGTCAAAATTTATGAGCGCATGTGCAGCTGGTCATTATGTCCCCTGGATTAGGGGTCACTTTACCAAAACATACGGCAACGAGATAAGAATCCATGGGTTTCCAAAGAAAATAGCAGTTTGCCGCTGGCTCCGAGCTTACTTTGTCCAGAAACAACATCAGAGACCTCGAAACAATGACTTTTCTCTAGCGATATTATACGGCATATACACTTTCTTTCAAGCTTGGGAGAGATTCGAAGACATTTAACAGTCCCTGAGCAAACAATATATAATTTGGGACGACAGAAACCGAAATTAGGTAAAAGTAAATACGAACCATGTCTGCGAATGAAGGACGGTAGAAGCTTCAAATAATTTCTAATTTAGACGAAAAGAGATGTTAACCTTCCTTTAGCCCCAGTGAGAAAATAACCAGATGGATAAAGGTAGTTATCTTCGTTATCTAAGTATTTCATATGTGAAGCTAAAATCGTATGGTGGAGAAATTTTCGGTATGTAAAAATATCGATGTAGATTTATTATCTGCTTATTCAGGTTGTGTTAGTTTGTAACCAATCAGTGACAATCGCCTGTCAAAGTAGACGACGGATAGAGTGACAAATGATAAATAGAGACTGTGAATACTGGGTGTAACGTTTCAAATAGTGTTGTACCAAAAATTGGTATTGATAATCGATATCTGCTCTTTAACAGCATGTGCTCTGGAAAATCTTTCATCAAGAACAAAGGATGGAAATGCGTATTTCTTTTTAACAGTGTGTTCAAAGAATTTGATTTCTGATGTATACATTACCAAGCATCTGTTGCTTAATCCTAACTATGTTTGAATATTTTTTCATGTTAAAAAATTTCAAACATGCCGAATCGGGAAGATGAAATACGATTCGAATTCGTAATTTTGCCACACTTCCCATGAATTGGATCAGTAGTTTGGGCAACATAAGCACGCACGAGTGTACCAGACGTATTGGTACTCGTGAGAGAACTAGTAACGGGATAGAACGATCTCGTATGCTTGTATTTCCATCCTCAAGAAAAGTGGTGCGTGTCCCAGGAAGTTAAGAAAAGCGAAGCAGGAGATGGAGACGATCGATGCGCACGCGAGTTGCAGTTAACTTCGACTCACAAGCAGCACGCTCTGTTTGCTGTTGATCTTGTTTTGCATGATCTGCTCGCGTGCTATTTGACGAGATCAGTATCGAAATTTTGCAAAAAAAAAAAAAAAAAAAAGTGAATAAGAAATAAATAGCCATGGCGAAAGGCCATGTGAGTCAGGTGAGATTTCAGTAACGAAAGCATCAAAGTGCAAACTCTGGTGCAGGCGAGTTTTAATGAAAGAAAACTAGAGATGCGAAAAGCTTCCTGAATGTGCGCACCAGTGGGCAAATCCTAACTTTTTGCCATAAATACTGGTTATCAAAATAGCCACTGGCTGTTCGCAAGCGAATCTACTATTCTCCAGAAATGGTCATAGGTCTCGCCAGGAGGTGGACAGAATTGTACGAGGGGTGAAACAGAGATGTGGTAGGATGGGTGGAAGTGTTGTACGAGACTGGGTTTAATACAGTACAACGCAGTAGCGTAGGCTTTATGATGACGAAGAGCACCTGGGGGACCAGGAACTGCAATTTCCTAGTACAGCGGTAACCTGCACCTGTTCCGCCCGATGTACAGCCAAACCTACAATTGCAATAGTGTGCATGTGTCAAAAGTACATATACATGTACTCAGGCGTGGAGCATCGTTTAAGTGCGAGCAATTTGTAGCCGGGTAGATTCACAAAGTCAGCTTTCTTTTCCGCATCATATTCACGTCAGTTCGAAGGCAAGATACAGTGAAAAAGTTTTCAGACTTGAAACATTTTCCAACAAGGTTATTTTTTCCATCACAAATACAGAGCTAATTTGTATGTTGATTTAATTACAATTGTATTTGTCATCATTTTAATCACTGTTTTAGAAGATGGTATCGCGGATCAAAGAGTAGATGAATGAATTTCCTTTCTGCTGCAGTTAAACGCTGAAACGTGTGCCTTCTTAGGAAGCAGAAGCCTCTTTCCAGCACAGTACTTTCAAACCCATTATCATCGACTTGCCGAGTTTGGTAATGTGTCTTAACGAATCGTTAGTTAGACCGCTAAGAAAAAGTTTTCACTTAGATTTATCTTTTTTCTTTTTCCACTAATTTTTACAGCAAAAGGTTCTTTGCGAATTTTTGCACGAACAGTCTTACGCAGCAGGAAAGTTCAGGGTGCAGAAAAAGCAGAATTTAGGAATTTACGAATGGAGTCTTAAAAACTATCTTGCGATCATTAGTATTATTGTCTACCAATTCCCCCCAGGGTATACAGTTTTCTTTAAAAAAGAAAAAACGCTTGTAGGATTCGCAAAATAGCAGATGCCTTTTGGAATATGTATGGACCATGAAGTGCAATTTAGTGAAACACGCAAAGCAACGGTACAAGTGTCACGGGTGATCCGGTTATACAAGAACAATCTGAATAAACGACTTACAAGAAGAGCAGAACTGGAGGCTCTTGGTAGTTCATTTCAGTATAGTTCGGAGGTTGCTCCGCAGAAGTCGGGCATAATTTCTTGGTGACAGCGTGGCACCGGCTTTTCAACCCTTATAATATCCTCAACGCCCTCGCTCTGACCCCCTTTACTCCGCGTCTTGCTTCTGGGAATACATTTCCATGCATTTTCCTGAGCCGCTTCTGCAGGTCTTCGCTTGAACCTTCTGCTTCGTCTGACTTCTCTCCCGCTTCTCTTCTAAGTTGCTCTATCTCTGACACACCCCCAGGCGGCTTCTCGCTTCTGTTTTCCTTACACCTTTCTCCATCCTACTCTCTCGTTACCTATTTCTTTATTCTTGGCTTTAATTACCAACTTTTCTCTGTTTTCCAGAAATTCACGTTCGCGACCAGCTTTTTCACGCCAGCAACGGCTAGAACATCCTGCTATTCTTCAACTGTCTCTTCCTACCCATCCCTTCCTTACACTCAGGAAAAAAGTACAACTGAATCAAAGAAATATGGGTTTGATGCATCAAACGATTCACTACCTTGCAAAGATATATATCAGTACCTAAATGACATATGCTAATGATTCTTTTCTCACATATTGACTGAAACTTGTATAGAATTAGAAGAATTATTAGCCTGAACTGAATGCAAGGTTGCGATACTTAGCACTCAGAAAACAATTAAAATAATACTTGCGGTCACTTAAATTTTTCTATTCAAGCCTTGAAAACTGAGCTATCTATAATTTGAATTATTCAAATAAGAATTTCTAAATTAATAAATCTAACGCGGAAAACTGTAAATTTCAAGCATTTCAAGTAGAAGATTGATCACTCAAAATTTAAAGGTTCAATATTTTACAAATTCGAACCTTTCAAAATAAGATAATCTATGAATGAAACACACTTGAAATTGTACAATTTCAAAGTAGAGGGTATCAAAATTGAACAATTTTTATTTCGACAGACTGAACTTCGACAGACTGAAGAAGAAGCACTGGTAATTTGGGCATCTATTTAGAGTTTCAATTTGAAACCCTACAAGATTGAGCCATTAAAATTTGAAATTGCCTAATATATTCACACATTTTCAATTCAAAATTATGGAATTTTAAACGCTTTGAACTCCAATATTCAGCTATAAAGGATTACAATAAAAAATTGTACAATTTCAAACAGCTTCAATTAGACCAGACAGATTTAATGAGTAAATAAAAAATAATAAAACTTGAAGAATTTTGTCATCGTTCAAGTATGGAATGTCTTATATTTAAATTGTACAATTTTCAACAATTTTGTTTTTCCAAACCACAAGATGTAAGGTAAACGTCCCAGTAATCGTAAAGCCAATTTACTTTCTTTTTATATAATTTGAAATAATTGAATATAAACTGCTAAAAATGAATGAATACTATAATTAAATGTTACTTTTAACATACTTTTGCTACTTCATAGAGGAAGCTTTGTAATGGTAACATTTTCAAAAAATTGTAAATTCATTCAATTAAACCGGATTAAGTCCGGATGTGTGTGTGTGTGGATGTCACACTTTTTGTGAACACGATAACTAGAAAATGGTTGCAGATAAATTGATAAAATTTGGAGGGCTTATTTTCCTCACTAATATCTTGAAACTGACCGAAGTATTTCTAAATATATTTATTGCATTTTTTTAGCACTCAATAATACTTTCAAAATCAGTTTTTTATAGTAAAAATTTTTTCATTAACGTAATTCAAAGTTGATGCAAGAATATAAAAGATTCCTTAGTTCGTGTCGAATCGATTGACCTATAATATTGATACATTTTATTAGAGAGTGGGGAAGTTATGGTAATTTATATATTTCGAAAATCGGTTTTTTATAGTAAAACTTTTTTCATGAACATAATTCAAAATAGGTGCGAGAAAAGAAAAGATGTGTTGATGCAAGACGAATCGATTGACCTATAATATTAATACGTTTCATTGAAGAGTAAGGATGCTATGGTAATGCATAATGTTTGAAAATACGGTTTTTTATGGTAAAACTTTTTTCTTCAACATAATTCAAAGTTCATGCAAGAGTATGAAAGATTTCTTGGTTCGAGACGAATCGGTTGAACTATAATATTAATACATTTTATTAAAGAGTAGGGAAGTTATCGTAATTTACATATTTGGAAAATCGGTTTTTTATAGTAAAACTGTTTTCATTAACATAATTCAAAATTGATGCAAGAACGGAAAAGATTTCTTGATTCGAGGCGAAGCGATTGATCTATAATATTAATATACTTTATTGAAGATCAAGGAAGTTATGCTCACTTATAATATTTGAATTACTGTTTCAAACAGAAACATTTTTTTCATCGACATTATGCAAAGTTGACGTATGGATGGAAAAGACTTTTTGATCATAAATTTTCAAATAGAGTAATTCTGAAAATTTTAGTAAAGAAATCATAAGGCTGGGAAAGGGATAGGGTGGGACAAAACTTTTCTCTTCCCTTTTCCAGCTCGAAAAATTATCACTTCGAATACAAAATTTGATTTGTTTGATTTGTCTTTGTATTAAAAATTTTTTTGTATTATTTTGCAATTTTCTATTTTTTGTAAATTCCTATTTATGAATTGAGCGAAATGAAGACTTTGGTTTGTCCATTATTAAAAAAATAACTAATGCTTGCTCTATGAGGAAGCAAATAGATTTGCTAACGGAAAGCAAAGTGCTCGTGAAATGAACACCATATAATTATAAATACAAACAAAGTGGAAACACTCGAGATCGAATTCACAGCTAGTTTAACAATATATTCAAACTATAGACAAGTTTCACAAGTATGGGACCCTCACGATTACTGGGACGTTTACCTTACATTTTTACAAAAATTCTTATTATAAAAAAGAAAAATTCTACGAAGTTACAGAGCATAAATGTTAACCTATATTTACCCCGAAATGCACCGTAATATCTGGTTTGACGGTATTTAATGAATAGTCTATTCTTTTATTTATATAAAACAGAATATTTTGGGAACTGGGGAATTAGGACTCTGCAGTGGGGTAAGCCGGAAGGGTAGACTGTTGCCTGGTAAAACGGTTTGTTGGTTACTTGAACGAAACTTTCATCCTTATGAGATTTCCGGAAACCTTTGCAGAAATGCTTTGTGTTGTAATATCTTGCAACCACCTTGTACGCACGGCTGATGTCTAAAGCGTCGAGAGGTATTAGTCCGTCCTAGAGGTATTACCCAATGAGCGAGGGTAGGCGGCATAAATTGTACCATGCGGTTGCCGCGACAGGTCAAAATTGGAGAAATTAAGTTCTCGGACTAACGCACAGTCGGAGAGTGTACAAAGGGACACCATATAACCTGTCACATTTACTAAAAAGGCTCTGTAAAAAGGGAAATAGAGGAAATAAGTGAGAAAGGGGCGAGTCGCAGGCTGGCCCCTGTCTGCAATTAATACATATTTATGCATTGGCAACATCTGGCCGAAATCGAATACACCAAGGATCGAAAAATACATGCTTTTACGCCCTTCCTATTTTACTACTAGAGCGATGCTTGTATTCCGTCGGATCTCGAGAAAGTGAGGAAAACAAATAAAAAGGCGCGACAGCAGGTTGAGGGTAAATATTCAAAGATTCGGTCGATCTCAAGCACCTTATTTTGAGACAAAATTTGAGAAATGAAAGATCTTTTTATTTTTAGACTCTGATTATCAACACTCCACTGGCAGTTAATATTACAAATACAAAACAAGATTGCTATGATCCCAATTTCATTTTCTGAATATCGTATTTATAACAGTCGATTTAGTAGTATTTAACATTGTTCAGTTATGAATATTTCAAATCTTACATTGTCTGGGCCAGCAGGCCTGAATATAATTCTTTGTGAAGAGCATTTGTATCAAATTATTGAAAAGAAGAAAGGTTGAAATGTCAAATTGAAACGGTTTAAAACAGTTGTTAAATTACGATATCAGGAATAAAACCAACCTACTTACTTGTATTATATATATATATATATATATATATATATATATATATATATATATCAATTACAAAAAAATATGAAATCCCACAAATCAAAGTTGGCCAAGTAATTTGGGGGAAAATATTGCCATTGAAACAAAAGGAGAAACTTTCTTTAAAGTGCCTACAAAAATTTTTAATAAATTTGAAAAAGCCAAGTTAGATATTATACAACTTGGTGGTATTACATTATAATACAAATCTCCCATACTGAGTAATTTTTTCTTTGAAATCATTTGGCTTCTAACATTTAATCCCGCCAAGTTTTATAACGTCTAATATGGTTTCCTAAAATGTATTTAAAAATTTCTGTAATTATTTCTTGTTCTTAAATGGTTGGTTAAACAGCTGTAAAGTTTCATTGAAATCGGTTGAGAAATGCGCCGACAATCCACAAAAGGTCCAAAAGGCACTGTTATTCCAGATAAGGATGATTATTCCATATAAGGATTCTCGGTATTTTTTTGTACTTAGCGACGATTTTCTACCGCGAAACTTGAAATCGAAATGTCTAGGCAGACCGAAAATGTTTGGCCTATGCTCACTGAATTTTTGTGAACCTAGCCGACCTTTCCAGTTACGGATTTCGGTGAACCTAGGTTTTGGTTCCTTTCGGTTTCGGTTTTGGTTCGTTGGGAATCGAACCGAAGGGACTATGACAAAGCTACCGAACGCGTCCTCGGGTTGCGGAAAGGGGGTCCCTGTACCAAGGGTTCTGCTGAATATGGTTACAATACTCAATAAGCAGTCGCGGTCAATTGTGCAGGGATGGTCCCGAAGGAATAACCCCTAAGCGAAGGCGTTATAACCGTGCCGAGAGCTGAATGAAATCTGGGCTGAGGTGTCTCAAACGGTGACCTGAGATACCGGGCGACCTCTCAGAGTACCAGCCTTATCCTTGCACGCGGGGCTCTACAAGGATGGACGAACCCTTTTCCCAGCTGCTCGTGGGAACAACAATGACACCACCAAACATAGTTGTAGTAAGTGCGGTTCAAAACAATCGAACGCGCAGTGCCCCCGAGAATGGGTCGGACAACAATGCCGAGTACCCTAGAGTTGTGGGAGCCAATCAAGACGGAGTCAATGCGATGGACCGGCGGAATCTCAATACTTTTGGATGGACGGAACGACTCAATGACGACCTGCTAGAGTGCTACGATAGCAGTATGGCCCCCGAGCGAGAAGGTTACATGGCACGACTGCAGGTTCTGTGGTGCGAGAAACACCCGGAGCTCCCGCACTTTTTGCGTCAACGTCTGCGAAACCATGCCAAACAACTCCGAAAAAGAGGCTATGTAAGCGGAGCGCCTAATCTACCGCAGCCAGAACAAGCCAGCAATAGAGAAAGAGAGGCGACACTGAGACCAACCGCGAACAGGCATCCAATAGATGAAGAACGATGCTTCAGGACTCGGAGAAACATCAACATTCAGGTTTTTCTCAAGCCCAAAGATCTGACTGAACTGGATGATAAGCTTCGTGGAGATTTTTCCGAAGAATCCGACCTCTGGACTATAAATTGTGGTGTGTACAATGCAGCGAGAACTTTGGCAGATGCAAACCGTAAAAAAAAACAACGGTTGATCATAAGACGAAAACACGAATACATCAACTAAGCACACAGATAGGCTGGGCAAGACAGTACACGTCCCGCATTCAGTGTGTGATTGACAGAATAACAATCAACAGTTTTTGTCTGACCCATCTCGACTCTTCCAAGACCCTCCAGTTACTGTCGACCATCTGCCCAAACCAGAGTAGGTCGAAGCATTTTGGAGAGAAGACTACGAGGTTCAACATCCACTTCAAGAAGACACAGAAATGTAGAAGATCCGTTCATGTCGTATGAGCTAACGTTTGCTTTCCTTAGATCACCTGGATTGAAGTTGGGCACGGAGCGACATTCCCGATGATAGCTGCAGAGCGTATCATGCACACCCTGAGAATGTAGGACACATACCATCTAGTTGTCCAACTCATGCGGGAACGACCTACATCCAAAGGCACAATGCGGCACTAAGAGTGCTCTATTACCATCTCTGTCACTCTTACGGCATTAGCCCAAATACCTCTCCGCTAAACGCTCCTAAAGAAACAGAGTCAATTGTCGAAAATTAGAAGTGCCGCATATACTGGAACTTCATATCGAGAAACGAACCACGTTCGTTATCGAATTTTCGCCACCAGCTGACAAAAACGTCAAAGCCAAGGAGAAAGAAAAGAAACAGAGGTATAGAGACCTTATAAGTGAGTTGCGAGGTTTATACCCGGAATATTCTGTTAAGCTAATCGTCTTGATCATCGGCGCTCTTGGAGGTGCCAAGGTTTCACTGGTTAATAGTCCGAAAAGCATCCCTGCGTGTCAACAAAATGCTGAGACACTTGCGGGGAAAATACAGAAGGCGGTCGTCCTTGGGTCGCTCCGTGTCCTCAGGGTTCACGAGACTTTTGCCGGATCATCGTATTGAATTCGTCGCAGACTGTAACCACCTATCTCACGATCGTGAGACGTGGATACGGCTGAAATTTTACCGTGATTTCGCTGGGAGCGGGTGCAATTTTTCCGATTAGCACCCGCTCCTGGCGAAGTCCTGCGGTTGGCCTTATGATAAACTTTTAACTATATATATAGTAATGTAAATGCACCTATTTGCGTCCGTGTAAGGGTTACGGCAGAATCTAAGACCAATAAACGAGTGTAGTCCATTTCGATTCGCTCATTCGTACGTCATTGCGACCGCATGATTCGTTTTTGGGTGTATTTGCGTCCATGGGTTGCCTCTATTTGCGTCAGGACGCAAACTGGTACATTCACCGTCTTGCGTGCACGCGATAATGAATCGTTCGGTCGCAAACAGGGACAGAATTTGTAGGGCTCTATTTGCGTCCACTCTTCAAAGGTGATGATAGGTTCGAATTGTTAGGACGCAAATAGGAGCACGGATGAAAATAGGTGAATTCACCTTATGCCATATTTGCAGTTTCCTTTAGGGGTGAACCCAGTTTGAAGATGATTTTTAAATTCAAATTCTACTCATATCTTCATTACCAATGTAGCATTTTTAATAACCAAGTCTCTCACCAGAAGAAGAAATTGTACTTTTCGTAATATAGTTTTATAACCAGGTTACGTGCATTCATGTCATGAAATTTTAATAAAAATATTACGAATGTACTCCGTTCCTCGTGCCGAATGTTCTTTGCTCTTTTATCTCTCTTTATTTAATAATATTCTTCTTAAAGAGACATCTCGGATTTGTTTCTTCATTCAGATGACAAAACATTCCATGAAATTAGATAAAGAAAAGGAAATAATATTGCTTTTGGATTAATGCGAACTTTAATGGCAGTTGTTGCAACAGCGCTTTAATTAAGCGAAACGTAAATAGAAACAAAGCAAGACGATTTGAAAATGCCTTGCATTGTTCCTCCGCATTATGATTTTCTGGTACTCCTTTTCTACGTTTTTTTATTATTTCCTTTCTTATTAAGACCCAGAAGAGAAGATTGAACCTAGGATCGATTGTGCGTTACGACGAGTAATAGTATTTTATGGGACACCTGCGTTCTGCATTACTGAACGAAGCAAGTAACGGAAAACGGGGCTTCTCTTTTCTAGGGATTTTAAAGATTAGAAATTGCTCCTACTGTTTTTTTTGTGAGTGAAGATATTCTATTGTATTTTAAGTGAAAGACACCTTAGCAACGTAAAGTACCTGTGCCTAACAACGGTGTAGTCGTAAAACCTCCTGTAATATCCGTTTTGCTTTGCGCAAGGTAATGAATAGTTCAAACAAAGCTTTAGCATTATTAATGCAAGTCATGTTGCTTTTGTTTGCTGGAACAATTTATTGCCATTATATTTACAGCCATTAGAGTTGTTAAAGTGTTTTTAAAATTGTATTCAATTTCTGCTATTCATTTTACAAACTGAACTAATGTTCGTGCAACCATTCGGAAATTCCATTGTCGTATTGCCTGCGGTAGAAAAATTTTCCACTGAGACGTTCCATCGATTTTATTAGATGCGATGCAAGATGGAAGATATTACCGATGCGCCATTGAAACTCGACAATATCGCGAAATTAGCAACACCAACTCTTGCAGATTTTCCCTTTAATCCACAATTATAATGTTAGTTGTCAATTGAAGTGAGATATTTTCAACGTTAATGTTTCGTGGATCATGGCACAGAACATCAAATAATGATTCAGAAATGCAAGTTCTCAACGTAAAGAGTTTCCTCTTGCGTTGGGATAATTCATTTTCTAGGATCCGTCTAGCATCCGAGGTTAATTCGCTAGCGGG
Organism: Andricus quercusramuli; assembly: GCA_932178445.1. Taxonomy (NCBI): domain Eukaryota; kingdom Metazoa; phylum Arthropoda; class Insecta; order Hymenoptera; family Cynipidae; genus Andricus; species Andricus quercusramuli. Next base: position 605,945 of record CAKNXH010000307.1, on the reverse strand, counting down.
TAGAGCGTTTCCGATGTCAACGCGAACTTAGGACGTTGAGACTATGTAGTATATAACGACGATGCAAGTTAATTTGATCCCTGCTTTGCCGAAAAGTTCAGTCCTTCACCCTCGGTTTGCTAGATTTCTATAATTCATTTTTCATAGCCCCAGAATATTACGTTGACACTATATTCCTCCATTTTACATTGCTGCCTCTGTTTTTCTCTTTTTTATCATCAACACTCGTATACACTTTTTCCGCGCCCACTTCCTTTTTTTCATAACCAAGGTACATTACTTTTATCTTCTCAATTTCTTTTACTTCAAGACTCTGACTGTTTCCAAAGAGAACTTTGACAGCAAAAGGAACTTGAATATATTGGAAGAAAACGAAGATGGGACAAATAAGCTTTCCTCTCTCTTGAGACCCGAGATTTGCAAATACTGGCAGGCTGCCACATGATAATCTCTTAATCGCTTGAGAGCGAGTCTTAGAATCAATTTTCATTTCCTGCTGTATCGTCTCTGTGGATTTCATCGCTCTTCTGATGCAAATATATATGGGTAATATTCACGAAACTGTACACCTTTGCGGCTTCGGCTTTTGCACATAGAAAAAAGTCAAACCAGGTCTTAGACTTGTAATATTTTATCGTAGAATAACTTTATCCAATTTTTTACCACGAAATAGGTGTAACTTTTAATAAATATTTACACTATATTGCGTAAAAAATGTCAAAAATGTCAACTCCGTAATTGTCCCAAATCAAAATATTTTGCGCAAATCCATAAAATTTATTTCACTAAGTTAATGTTACCTTCCAGTGTCTATATTACTTGAATAATCCAAGTATATATTTTATTTTTAAGTGCGCTACAATTTTACAGAAATGACTTTTAAAGTTTCTAAATAAAACGATGCACTTTGTCACATCATATTTCAAATAATTTTGTTCATCATACTTCCTCACGATTTTTAAATCTCGCGGTTCATTTAAACGTCATCTACTGACATTATTTCGAAGACTGACACTCAAACTATCTAACCGACGCTCGGTGGAATTTTTCCCATTAGCAATAATTCGACAGATGTGATGGTTTATTTACAAAATAGTCCGTACAAAAAAGCCGGTCAGCTCCAAAATGCAATAAATCGCTTAAAGTAAATGAAGTCTATCAGTGATTTTGAGTTCATTTACGGTTATAGTCTAGACACAAACTGCCAGCTTGTGAAAAAAAGTAGAAGTTGAAAAATTCAAGAGAAAAATGTAAGTTTAGTTGTAAATGTCAGCTCCATAATGGTCAGCTCCATGATGAAAATATTATTATATAATGTAAAGTTTTCGAAAAAGTGTTTATAATAAATTTGTTTCAAGGTTGTACTGAAAATAATGCCTTATTTTCGTAAATAATGTACTTTTAAAGTAAAAAAATATGTACTGCGCAAAAAAATGTAATTACAAATTTTATGATTTTAGTTGCAAAAGTGTACAGTTTCGTGAATATTACCTATATACACATAGGATCACATTTATTGGTATTAACTTCGATATTAAAATAGAGTTCGATCTTACAAGATGTAATCAAGTGTGTACACATATATGCCGAGTTTTTTTAGTACCTCATCAAGAATAGCTTGATGCTTAAGAGTCTAAAAGATTACTCTCTTTGCTCAAAACCTTTTGAAGATGAAAACTTATACCTGTCACGTGATAAATCTATAGGCTCTCGTGTGATAACTTATCGAACCTAAATATTACTAGGGACAAGATGATGATGGTGTAGTGCAAAATTATATGTAGCTGCATCAAACGACATAACCACAGGGATACTAAGGCACTTCCTGGGAGGATTATCGTTTCGACCGAATTGATCGAAACGTAAAGATAACGGTTAATAACTCAATTCCCAGGAGTAGTGTGCTAATGGTATTTCTATCTGTGTCTATTCTCTATCTCGAGATACACCAAATGCAAAAGCTACAATCGAAACTTTATAATTCCCCTACGAATAATATACACAGTTACAACTCGAGTTGTGTTAATCACTGGGGACATCTTAGTTATGAAACAGTCAAGTTTCTCTAGGTCACTAACTTCATAGGTACCTTATTGTTTTGTTAGGCGATGACAAGGTGGATACTCAAGAATCAAAAAAAAAATTCCCGGCAAATACAGGCTTTGAAATTGGAATTTTTTTATTTTGATATCCCCTAAAATCAAAATTGAACTTTTTCAAAGTTTATTCCAAATCAAAACGTTCAAAATTTAAAAATGTTACTTTTAGGGCAATCAATATGCGACAGATTGAAACAGAAGCATTGAAAATTGTCAACTATAAAATAGTACACGATTGAGCAATTGAAATTGTCTTATTTTTAAATTTCCAATCTAAAATTATTCAATTCTGGACGTTTTCAAAACAACGAAATTGCATAATATCGAGCCATTTAAATTTTAAGCCACACACTTTTCAAAGCTTTAGGTAACTAAAAATTGTATACCGCAAAATGAGACTGAGCGGCCAATATCATAGTTTCTCGTTTTAAAAAGACCTACAAAATTGCTCTTAAAGATTTTTTAATGGCACCCATGGTTTGGCGGCGTTTTATGTACATATCTGTCTGTCGGTCTATTTGTAGTCCGGTTGTTCTTATCGGCTTTCTGAAGTTTTTTTTATATAAATTCCATGATTGTTTTTGAAAACTCCCGACTTTTCCACTTCTCCATGGTTTGAAGGTTATCCTGATCTGCGGTTGCCCTGATAATACAAACTATTTTTAACACACATTAGCAATTGGATAAGAAGAAACATGCTCAATGTATTCCACGTGTGCGAATCTAACGATCGATTCAGCGAAGGTACAAATGGCATGGCCTCAGGTTTAAGAACAGGACTCGTAGAGCATCTAAATCCGCATATAGCTCTGGGGATGCACGTTGGGCAGTCGCGTTGAGAAGGGGGTGGTAATCCACTGGCGGAGTATGTTCGGCACAAGACTAGGACGGGACGGGGGGAAATGGTATGAGCATATGGTTAAACCGTAATGGTAGAAGGGGTGATATATTTAAACCCTGCAAAGTTTGGTGCTCAGGAACGAGGGGTTTCTAGGGTGGCGGGCGTGCCTCGCATAAGTTTACATTATCTTACCATCTGATAGCGACTACCAACCAGACTCTGTGCGGACCAGGGTGTGAGAGGATGTCTACGGAAGGCTTCCGAAAAGTCGTTTCGAAATTTATCAAGGAGCAGGGGTGTAGAAAAAGAAAAGAGAATACTTTCTACGTTTATGCCCGATTTCACGAATGCGTCTGAGTCAAACATTCAGAAAGTAAATTACGAAGTTTGCAGTTGTCAAAAGAAAGACACGTGGCCGCAGTTTCATTGCATTACGTTTGAAGAGATAACTGGTTGAAACTAACTTGGCAGGTTAAAAAATAAGAACCATGAAACTTGAGGGCAATCCAAACATTCAGAAGCATTACGCAAATCCGCTTCTTGCCAGCACACAAATCTATCCGGTATAAAGTTGATACGGTAGATGGATCAAAATAATGCAACTTTTTGATACCCCTATTCATGATCAACTCAAACTGAAAACTTAAAATTCAGGATCAAATTTCAAAAGTTGAAGTCCTAGATCGAAATATCTGCAACAATTTGGTATCCAAAGTTTTAGTGTGAAAGAGTACATCTTATGCCAACTTCATCTTGCCTGTTGTGAAATAACCAATTAATTCGAACTTCTTAAGCGGTTTAGCAGATAATTAATACAAAAAGTACAAGAGGGTGCTGCACATAGTGACGAAGTTTAGTAAAATATATGCTAAGAAATCCTTAACCATAAGGCTTAATATCAGTCCTGAAAACATCGTTAGTGTGAAGCTTTCTAAATTAATATACAGAAACATGATTCGACATTACGTGACTGCGAATCTTACGGACGTATCTTTTTTAAACACGCCATGGTGTAATTATTTTGTCTCGTTAAGAATTTTATGTCCTCCTCGAGACTTTAATCAAACTGAATTTATCAGCTATGTTTACAGACGATTTAACCCAGACTGATGACGCTGATAAGTCGTAAACTGCCGTATTTGTGGAATACGTTGCTCTAAGAAATACGGGCACCCAACTGAAATAAAAAACGTTTCGGCCTGGCTATCGTGTTTAAGTTTAGAATCACGCAATAAAAATTAAACAAAAATGATTTATTCGAAGTACCCGCCATAAAGTCTTTATTGCTCTTTCAGCTTTGCAACGACATTTTTTATACAGCGTTTAGTATTCATAACCTCCTAAGACATAATTTAATTACTGGACGGACAAGCCTCGTGTAGCCAAACATGGCTTTGATACCAGAATCCAATCAGGTCGTGTATTAAATTTTGTATAGGACAATAAATACACATTTGCAATTGAATATTCCATTCAATGCAATTTGAAATTGCTATTTCATTCAAATTGAAATTAAAAGATTCATAATGCCGTAACATATAATTTTGCTAATATATATATTTCGTTAATTAAGCCACTATTCATCGAATGATTTTCACTATACCAACCATAACCTCCCTTCATAACAGGCCGGTATAAAAGAGGTGGATTATCCAAGAGACGAGAGTGAAAAAGGAAGAGTAACACAACTCAATTTAATCCATGTGCACGCACAGCCAGGACTGAATAGCTCACTGAAGAGGCCATTTTCAATTATTTCTTCAAAAGAGGTCATCGGTCTCAACACGATCGCTAGAATAATTTACTCCATTATTGTTAGTATTATTGAAAATATAAATTTGTCTTTTTCAGTACAAATTTTCCGATCGCTAAAAATTGAAAGCTATAACATAATGTAACCATTTAGCTTTATTAATTAAAACTGAGTAATAACAGGGTCAAGAAATCAGTAGTGAACCACTTCGGAGTTAGGATTATATTCAAAGCTCTATAAAAAGTTATTGCTAAGTTGGACAAAGATTAAATGCATTTATTTAAATTCTAGATATTTTATATCTTTTGATACACCTACTCAAAATGCACTGCAAAATTACTAAATGTATACTGAAAATTAAACGCGCAAAATGATCACAAGTCATCCACTCAATTTTGACTATTAACAAAAATTTTATGGCGCATTTAGCCTTACATGTCAAGCAGTTTCATGTAAGATACGAGTTTAACATTTCTGTTCTTATTTACTCTCAAGACAGTAGTAGAGAATAAGTGATACTACTGAAGTGTGGCCCATTATTGGTGCCATTACCTCATTCTGTTTTTAAAGTTATGAAATTTTAAATTTAAATAAATGAGAACCATAAAAAGACACTTCAAAATGTCTTAGTCTAGAATATTCAGCCTGGAATTTTCCTGCAAGAGAAAGGGAAATGGCATCAAGGTCAAAGCAAGAATATGAAAAGTTACTTTTTATCGACACTTATGCGGCAGCTGGAAGAAGCAGTGCAGCATCTCAAAAGACATTCAAAGACTTCCATATCCGCTCTGGCAATGACCAGATCTTGGTTTCAAACAATTCCCATTCAGGAGGCAGTTTGAAGTTCTACGGTCCGTTTGAGGATGTCGCAGCTATGTTGAAGTCCCTCACTACACGAACGACGTACTAAAACCGTCGCGTGCAAGAAAATCTCGATCGACTTCTATTGAACTTAAAACTGTTCAAAGAACGATTTCATTGCAGCTCAATATCAAGTTTCTCCTTTTCCCTCTGCAATACACATTCCTAACTTACCTCAAATAATTTGTGATGCTTTTCAATCTCCCTTTTCAGTAAATTTCACTCAATAACAATAAATTAGTAATTCTGTACCTTACTCTGTATCAAAATAAAATCGTGTTGCTGTCCGAACCAAATATTTTTTTGTACAGAAACATGCTTATATTTTCTGCGATCCTAGAAGGTTTTTTGTATTGACTCCTTCGAGATTACAATCTCATCAGGGTAATTTTCTCTTCGTTGCTAACTAAGACTTATGAAAATAATAAAGGAAACTGTGCCTCTGACTGACAGGAAAACGAAAAGTGTTGATATTAGTTGAGCTTACGGCTTGAAATATTAATCTTGCTTGGTAATTTTGTTAGACGAGGCAAATCTCTTATGGCGGGTAGGATGTAAAATCATAGTGTGAATCCAGAATGAAGTTTCGTGAATGCAAGTAGAACCAAGCTCCGACTCAACATTCAAAAGAGCGACAGTGTTACCCCGTGCAAAATAGAGTTGATTACATTTTGCTTTATGGCATCGCACCATTCGCAACGTCCACCAACTGTGTCTCCCCCTTCTAGAGCTACGGGTCTTTGATTAAGATCTTTTTACCACCTAAACAATTTAGCCATGCATCATCCGGTTAAATTTTCGAGAAGGGAGTACTCCTCCTAGTCAACCGAGTTGTAGTTTGCCAAAGCGAAGGAAATTTGATTTTAACTTTGAGCTCAAAGCTCCGAAGTGTGTTGCCGCATCTCGATGATAACATTTCTAAATAATCGGCTTTTAGTAGAATAGTGAATTATTTACTCACATGCTCAAGTGCTCTATACTTAAATGTTTATTGGCGTCCTTTTATGTATGTAAATTTATCGCTCGTCACTTTCCACGTCGAAGTTTCAAACTGATCTACAAGATAGTTTTCATCAATTTTGGGATATCACTTTAAAACAAAATTTAAGCTAACATTTTTAAGAAAGCATATAGAACAGTGAATGCTCATGATAATCAAAATTTCCAATCAACCATAAAACCAATTTAGTCGCTTTATGACAGAAAAAAATTAACTTTTGATCAAAGCTGGCTGAAGATTAACTTAACTATAAGTTGCAGCAGTCGAATTGCCAAAGCAGTTCTAATGCTCATATTTTTATAATAAGTCCGTATTTCCAATTTTTCTGCTCTGATATCACTCTAGCGCTCTTAAATTATTGAACCTGAATAAAGTATTTGTATCTACTTAGAGGCTGTGAAAATCTAAAGTTCATTACGTGAGTATTTCTTCTGATGAAAGTTTTATAAGAAGGGCATTGGCGAACCCAATTACAAGAATATCGAATACTCATTAAACAGTCATCAGTGTATGTTACGCTAGAAAGGAAAACGTAACTTCACAGCTCTTTCGTTCTTACTTGAAATCGCGTTCTGTTCGCATTCGTGCGAGCGCAATCTCGAAAACGAGTTACGCCCTCTCATCGGCGCAAGGCCTTTTTATTATTTCCCTCGAATGCTCAAGGGAACGCTGGCGCACAGGGCAGCTATCCGCGAGGGCTTTACGACCTTTTAATGGAGGGTGGATTTAACATCGCCTGGAAAGCTTCGGGGTACTGAGGTAGCTTCCAATCCTGCAAAATTCTTGCTTAAGTTTCCCAAGTGGTCTCTTACTTTCCTCTAAAACACTTTCATTATAACAAACTTTCAGTAGATTCAGTATCAGTGATTTCATAAAATATTACTAAATATAATACAAAGAACTAGAGGGTGCCAACACCTGTGAGCCACCGAAGCCACACGTAGTGTCAATAGTGAGCCACATACAACGATGAAGAATATTATTCATACTTAGCGCCATTTAACAGTACTTTTTCATATTAAGCTTTGTCGGTAATAGCACATGGAGAAACATGCGAAGCTCGGAAAAAGTTTTGAGCAACGGAAATTTCAAAATGAGTCCCAGACATTCAGGATTTTGATCAGTAAACCCGAACTGAGAACTGGAAGTTCAGGAATCGGGATCCACGATGAATATTGCGAGCCCTTTCCGCTTTCTTCCCTGAACTGCTCCAGCCCCAATCCAAGCGCCACTGTAGCCATCACTCCAGTTGTGGGTAGAACGCGACGTAAACTTAACAGAAATTTCCCGGCTTTTTCCCGGTCTTCCCAGTGAAAAATTACATTTTTTCCGGTTGACTTGCAAGCGTTTATGATGATAATTATTCAATACCAATTGTTTTATTACTTCACAGACCAAAATGCTTTCGAAACAGGGGAAATAGCGTAATTTTGCAAGAAAATAGGAGAATAAATTGCATGTTAAAGAAAATAGTGCAATTATCAACCAAAAAATATGAATTTTCAACCCGAAAAAACGAATTTTCAATAACAGAGTTGACTTTTCTAGCTAAAAAGTCGAATGTTTTTACAAAATATTTCACTTTTAAACCCGGAAAGATGAATTTTTAACAGAAAATTTAATTTTCAACCAAAAAAGATGAGTCTTCAAACAATTGATCGAATTTTTGAACAAAAAAGATTAAACTTCAACCAAAAATATTTGCACTTACAAATAGAAACGACGAAGCGTTTAGAAGACAGTTTAATTTGTAACCAAGAAAAGTGAATCTTTTACCAAAAGATTAATTTCTTGTACAAAAAGTTGTATTTCCAACAAAATAATTGATTTTTCATCCGAGTAGTATAATTTTTAACAAAAATAGATGACATCCGAAGCAAAAATTTAAAGTAAACTTTTAAATGAGCAAGGAATTCCCTTTCAACAGAACTACAATTTTTCTACCAAAAGCTGAATTTTCAATTGAAAAACACCAATTTTTTTATTTGAAAAGACGAATGTTTAACAAAACAGTTGAATGATCTGTCAATATAAGCTTTAAATTCTTGAATATATAGTATAAAAAGAAATATTCATTTTTGAACGAAGCATTAACTTTAAAATGTGAAATATAAAATGATCAATATTTTTACTGAGTTTAACGGAAACACTGAGCACAATTCCAATCATAGTTTTTAAATGATATTTATTGAAAAAGCAAAAATAAATCTGAAAAATTGTAATTTTTCGAAGAAAATCCAAGCTGTTTCTCGGATCTTTCCCGGTGCTCGAAATTCCAGGCTAATTTCCGGGTTTCCGGTCAGTGAGTGTAAGAGTGACTGTAATACTGACTGTTATAAAAAAAAATCTTATATAACAAAAATTGTAAAAAAACGCCAACAGCAAGAATTGAGTCCGAACTTTCGGGAATTTCGGCAATGCGGTTCATGGAACATGCGCTGATTGTGTAAAACATGTTTTTCTCAAGTATGTTTAAAAAGCGAATCTTATTACTTCTGCATATTACGAATTTGGTAATGACCCATTACTGAGAAGCGTAAACATGATTCCAAAGGGTGTAGGTTCCCCTTGTGAACCACGGTGGTTCAGCACATGTAACGGAAATCCAGGCAACAGGTAACTTTAAATTTCTTTTTGCATTTGCTATTCTCGAGCAAAAAAGAGAAAATATTCCATGGAGAATTTAAAACTAGCACTTGTCTAAATGGAAGTTAATGATTGAGTTTGATAGAAATTTGTCGTAGAACCCATTAAATTGTTAATTTTTGGGCTTTGTTTCCTAGCCTTCTCGGGCGAAGTGCTGATAAGGCTTGGTCTCGTTAGAAATTGCCTAACGGGGTATAAGTTCGCAGCTTGGCTCAACTTTCCGTGGCTTCGAAGCTCGAAATACTTGATGAGGTGGGATTGTGCGATGCGTTCGAATCGCGAGCTTCATTGTCATACGTTGCCAGAGCAGGGCGTGTCTCCTACAAGCTATCTGGTATTCTAGGGAGCCTGTGGCGATGTGGACTGTCTAAATTCTGTATAGCGGACTCCAGAATCTCGAATATTCGAGGACGGAGAAAACGGAGTCATGGCTGGGCGAAACCAGTTGAGCGTGAGACAATATCTCAGGATAACCAATTCACGATTTCAATAGGCTTCAGCGATAAAGTTCGATTACGAAAAGAGACCCCAATATTGCCTTTCTTCAATACCCTTCCAAGTTTATCCTGGAAATAAGTTATCTATTGCAAAAACATACTTATAAATCGTTCACGAATAATTTTATAATTGAAATAATAATAATAATGCTATTACGATAATAATATGCTATAGTAAATCTGATTTAGATTTAGAGAGTTAAGTAGGGGGCGTTTCCGACTATCTACTTTTCCGACCATTGAAAACGTGTGAATCTTTTTTTAAGGGTTGATCGAACGAAATGCGCATTTATGCAGACTCAGTGCAATTTCATTCCCGGATGTATTTCACGAAGAGCTGACTCGTGCAGTGTGGGAAGCCTGGAGAAATTTTGCATACCAGTAATCCTTAGCAATTATTCATATTTTATGAGGGTGAAGTATATAATTGACGTCGTATAAAAGGACCATAAGTTAGCCTTATTTATAGTGCGATTTTCATTCACCCTTTTGGCCATTTGGCTTAGGAGATTTCCATTGATCACGTTTGATGAACATGACCACCAAACTCGACAAGGAAATGTTCTCCTGAAATTACTAAGTTGGAGGACTTGGCCAACGAACCGACAGATCGTCCTAACAACAGAGCTCGCTCCTCAGCTTCGACTTCACCCTCGTCAAGAACTAAGTACACTACTGTCAAACTCTACGGCTACTTGTATTTACATTCGATCGACCTGGAAGCTGCTTTGCATTTGAAAGCGTCATTGTTACGATGTTTTCCTCTTCTGCAAAAAATCTCATTCTGAAATTTTCTAGAATATATTTCAAACGCGTGAGATAGGAATCACCTAGATGTTTGTCTTGAAAATCACATCTTAGTATATTTTGATATTATTTGCATCAAGTTAGATACACACTACAAAATTTACACTTTAATGCATAGAAGTTCGAACTGTCTCGGAAATTTAAATGAAAATGTAGACGAAAAATTTTAGTTTAGCCAAATCAGCGATACTTATCCTTGATCTAGCTGAAAATATTGCTAGAAACGAACTAACGATAATGGTAAAAGATTTAAAGCAGGCATGTGCAGTAGAATTTATATTGTAAGTATTCTTATTATTGAATCACGTGAATAAATCGTTACAATAAAGATATTCTAAACGATTGGGCGCGGTTAGTACTTGGATGGGTGACCGTTCGGGAATACTGCGTGGTGTTGGCCCGTCGTGGGTGTGGTGGACCCACACTGGTAGTATTTATCCACCTAGAAACACTACCCGAATCGGGTAGTGAGGCAATGAACTTTCGAGTTCGAACTCTTATAAAAAATTTTTTTTTTTTTTTTTTTTTTTTTTTAAAGTTTACCTCAAAAGTAAACATATTATTGGGGCTAATGCGAAATGAAAATAAGTGGAATAAATACGGGAACTAGTTTTTAATCTTTTGTAATTTTAAAAACTTGGATTAAAACGTATTTCATTTCTCCGTATTTTTTACTAACCCAAATGTTTTTACATGGATATGCGATGTTGTATGACATCTAAAACTCATGATGTCACATGGCTAATTCAAAGATAAGAAAATCATTGAATCGAAGTTACAGTTGGCTGTTTCAAGAACAAAAATGACTGTATTCAAATATATTTAAGTTTCCTTGATTTAATTTTTCTGTATTTTTCGGTTTAAACTAAAAATTTTTCCGTGTATTTAAAAAAAGTTGTTTCATTATAAAACCAAGAAAGAAAACTGAAATAGCTCATAGATAATAATTGGGGAAACATTCGAATTTTGTCGATGCCCTTTCATACATTACTTAAATAGTTATCAGATATTTCAAATTACATAATAAATAAATTATACATTTCTTTAATTTCTTTTAGGGGGCTTCCATAAACCACGAGGCCCAATTCTGGCCACTTTTTGACCCCCCCCCCCCCCCCTCGGCCTTTCATGTAGTCCACGGTGGCATTTTTGTAGACCCACCCCCCTCTAGGGTGCTACGTGGTTTATGGGAGGCACCTGATCGACAATTCATTTACTTGGTTGGAAATTCATTGGGGGGGGGGGGGGGGGTGTAGAATTAATTTTTCTGGTTTAAAAATCAACTATTTGGGTTAAAATTGAGTTATTTTGTGTCATCATATTTTTGGACTTATTATTGTTTTCAGTCAACATTTTTCTGTTTTCTGGCCATGCGTTTTATTTATTTTTTAACATATAAGAGCAAAACCACGTGGCTCGGACCGGAAACCCCTCCCCCATGTACACCAACATGACATTTCGTCGACCCCC
>CAKNXH010000307.1:427528-593871 GCA_932178445.1 Andricus quercusramuli | reverse complement strand
AAATAAATTTTTCTGTCATTTGAAATAATTTTTATGTTAAATTTAAGAAATTGTGATAAAGGAACGATTTCTTTAATTTAGGGTAAATATTTTTTACGCTGTACTTTAGAGGAACTTTCTTCGAAATGCCAACCAGATCCCAATTGGGCGCTTTTATAGGGGTTATTTAATTTGGTCAAGAATCCTGAAGTCTGCGAAAGGGACATAATTCAGTGTTTTCTTCGAAGGTTCCAGTATCGCGAAATCGTTAGCGTCTATTAAATCAATTTGAACGCTAACTTCCTCGGCATGACTATCTTCGTCGTGAGTTTTTGATCGAATTGGATCTCATTTTTCATCGTCAAGCACTAATTGACGCCGCCTACCGCAGGCTTTCCCTACGTTGTTAGGAAAAGTATCCCCAAGTGAAGTTCGGACAATTTGCAGACATTGCCGTTTTTTGTTCGAACCACATCGATTTACACCACAAACAGGAGGTCGTATTTTAAAAGCTTACGAATATATTTTTCAAAGCTCGTCAAGTTTTTTGGCTTAGAAGGCTTCTCTCCTTATCAGAATCTTATAGCAAATAATAGTCGAGTAACGAAAAATTCAGTTTGCTTAGCATGATGGAAAGTTGGACGTGCATTTCACATAGATATTTATATTCTCCTTCCTGGAAATTTCATATTGTAATTGTATTTTCAGATATCTCTGCAAATTAGACATTAAGGTAACGATTCACTGTAATTGCGTAGCTATTATTCATTACTATTTAATTATGACTGAACGCGGAGGTACTAATTGTTATTGGTTTTGTTTCGGCATTTATAATTGGGTCACAATTAAGTTTCCGATTATTGAAACGTATACCACAAGATCCATGATAAATTATATTTGCGTTTTCAAATAAGATTTGCAAGATAGCTTTGTTTACTTGCAGGTCAAAGATTTGTTGATTTCCAATGAACTGAGACTGATTGATGATGCCGACGATATAAAAGATGCATGGGAATATCTTCTTTTTTGAAGTGTATAGCACGCGGGTAAACAGAACGATACTCTCATGATAAATGAAAGCTGACGACATGAGAAAATGCGATAGCTAACTAATAGTCAGCTCATCTGCTGCATTTTAGATATCAATAAAAAGGCCTAAGATATTTAATATTAAATAAAATATTTACATCCGGTATTCGTGTTTTTGCGGGCTAATTATGATTTAATTTAGAGAATTTACATTGAATCAGCAAAACTAGATGAAGTTTTGTGAACCCTTAGTACTCAAACATTATAAGTTTCATTGGTCTCATAAAGTGTTCGAACTCAAAGCCGTAAAGCGTCGCAACTGAAGTAATGAATGCGTATGCTGAACTTTTCGAAGGAGTCATCTTAAACAAGCTTAAACCTGGAAGCAGTTTTGGCAACTTGTTTGAGTTATCTAGAAATCCACTCCCTAATTTCTGTAGCAGTGTCACGTGAGATTCAAGTCTGCTCTCGGGAAGTGAATATCTGTGACAGCTGTCGCCGCCTCTTCCGTGGAGCCATTAGTATGTTGATAGGATAGTGCAGTGGTGAGCAAAAACGCGAGCTACGAAAATTCCCTGAATTATCCCATGGAAATTCCTACAAATTTCTCCTCTCGTCGAAGCAAAAACTGGAAATATAATTCCCATCGAAATTTCTATTATCACCATCCATATTTTAAGACACATATTATCTCGTGATTCTAGTTTAAACATCATCACCGTTTGATTAGAACTTGCGATTAGCTGATTTTTATCATTTCACGCTCATAATAAATTCATTTTTCAAAGTTTTAATTCAGAAAGTTATAAATATTCTCTATTCTAAATGCTTAACATTGCTATTGAAGTGTAAAAAATTAGATGTATTAACCAGTTTCAGTTTGATTTTCATTACAATGAAATGAAAAGTTAATAATTGCATTTTACAGCTTGCAGAATTCACATAAGTTTTTCCTTCATTTCCCTTTTTGAAGGAATTTCCGATTTTGACCTATGTCAGAAAACTTCCCCCATTCTTCTCTTAAAACGGGATCTAAATTAATAGAACCCAGTAAGTTTCTACACTCATTTTACAGTATACAATTTTTTTCTAATTTATTAAAAGTGTGTTCTTAAGTAAAAAATTATTTATTCCATTTATGGTTTGGGAATTTATCTCATTTTGTAGAAATTTCATCTTTTTTTGGATAAAAATGCAACTATTTGCTGATATGCTCCAAATTAATACAAAATAGAATGTAAAATAAAAGGTCGGTAGTATTTCAAATTATATCACTGAATCAATATTGAAAAGGAAGAAAGGATGGCAGAAATCACCAAGGTGTCTTGAAAAACAGTCTGATGCGACGTTCTTATTTTCTAGACAATAAGTACAAATAAAGATCGCACCGAGTCGGCGCTTTCTTCCCAGAGGGAATTTCAGAACGTATTTTCTTATAAATGGAAAATGCCTGGTGTCCCACACCACGCGTGCCTTCGGATCTCTTCTCACAGACAGACTCATCTAATTCTGTGTGATGCAAGACGAATGACTGCACTGGCTCATCTATGGAAAAAGCGAACTCTGTGATTAGCGAGCTTCTGAAATGGTTGCCTATATAAAAAAGTAAAATGAAATTAAGCGGAAAATGAGAACGATGAAGAAGAGCCTGATAGAAATTTATCCGACATATAGAAAATATTTTTGTATAATGAGAACCATGGATGAATAGAAGCAACTACGAGAGAATGAATTCCGAAGTCTGATATGCGGAGATGACAATATTTGGAGTTTATTATAGTTGCCAAGTCCCTGGTAAATAATCATATTAAATATGTTAATATGGGAGAGGAAACCAAGAAAGCAGAATCCTTCAGCTTGTACTGTACCCGCTATTCCACGTTACTTTCCAACATTTCTCTATCCATTTACATCTATAACGCAACTTTCCTGATCTTATTATAGTCATACTTCACACTGATCGAGATATCTTGGTGGGTGGATAAATGGAGTTTCGGTTTCTGTTGAATCTTTTACTTAAGTAACAGGCACTAAGAACTCCCCAGAAACTTTCTTCCTCAAATAATTGGAACGAGTCGAATTATACTGAATTTTCAATTAGCTATGAATTTCAAATTATTCACAGTCTGTTGGATGACATTTCTTGAAGTAGCAAGAAAATGTATGCTGTTTGAAGATTTCATTTCGCCGGGTTGGAATACTATAATACTCAAATACGTAAGAATATTGTACGATATTACTGGAGTGTACGATTATCGAATTTATTTTCTTAAAAAAGAATACTAGTAAATAAAAAGAGAAGGACGTATCGTAACCTACATTGATAAAAATAATTCAGATAATATAACCTTGGAAGATTGACCTTTGCTCTAAATAAACTCTAATGAATGATGAATCATCATTGATGAATCTTCCCGTTTTAAACAGAGTTTTCTGGGACATTGAATTCATTTACCTAAACTCAGCTATTCAAGTTAGCAACTTGGGTTATTCAATTTAGGATTGTTTTCCAAAATGCGAAAATTTTCCCCGGTTATTAAAATTTTTTAATGGCAACATTAAAACTGGTATAATTACAATTGAAGGCTTCAAAAATAAAAAATTTTAAGGAATCATAAAACTGAAGGTTTTTAAATTAAAAAAATTTCAGATTAAATCATTTATTAACATTACATTTACATTGTAAAGCTCGAACTTGCTTCAATTACGCAATCTTGAGGCTTCTAATTCGAAATTATCTATAATTTATCCAGATTTTAAGTGAAATATGTTTTAACGTTTTATTTCTGAAATATTTAATTCTAAGCAGTTCACTTGAAATTAAAAGCACCTGTAATAAAAAACGAAGTGCGAAAAAATGAGCAAAAAAAGGGACTGCATAAATTTATCTACCAAGAATTTAAAAAAAAAAAACTGTTTTGGTCCCACTCTGGCTTTATATAGGAAATCGTAATTTTTCGTTTCCCTCGAGTCCTAATAGACCAATGAAAAAAGGAAAAATGTCGTCTGCGCAGGAAGAAGGCGAGCCAGGAAGAAAAAGGGGACTCGGCGGTCGCATTACGAGTAAAATTAGTCCGTATTCAATTTCTCCCGCGGGTACAGCCCTGTCGCGAGACAGACTTCAATTCCCATCGTTTGTCGGGTTCCAAGGCGTCTCATAATTAAATTCGGCCAAATTTCCCCCACTTCGAACATTGTTCCGTAACTAGCTATTGTGCAAAAGGCGCCACCGTCGCTTCGCAAACTTTCTGGTGTTAGAATAGAGGATGTCGTCAGTATACTCGACACCTTACATTTCATTTTCCTTTCCCCATTTCGACTACAAGTTTTTCCGCACGTCGCAGCTTTTGTAAAAGAAAGTTGCATGCGATTTATCCTCGACTAGTGCTCAAATCGGAATTGAGATTCATTTCAATGATTCGATATAACTTCGCACGAGGGAATAAGGAAATGAAATCAGGAGGATTACAATGGTCGGATCCGAACCGGCAGAGAAGGTGAACGACACGACTGAATATTATTACTCGACTATCGTGGCATATTTATTCGAAATAAGGGAGTATTGCATAATAAGATATCTTTAACCCAAGAATGTAAAATATTCTAGGTTATTAAAGTTCAGTGAAACTGTTACAAAGTGAAATATTTTTAATATTATCTGTAGATGAAGTTAATGGCCTTACTTAACTACTATCCGTTCATTTTACGAAGGCCCACCAAATGACAAAGGTTACTTTATTGCACATAAGACAAGGCCACATGACTTTTAATGCCACCTTTGAAATAAACAATTTGAAACGTTTGAAAGAAATTATTCAGACTCCTAGAAATATTAGTTAAAAACTAATAAATCTTAAATTTATCATATTCGAGTATTACCCTATTACCCTATTGTATTAGGTAAAAGTTGCAATTCTTATTTAATCACGGTATTGTGAGGTTCATTTTATTTCTTGAAAAATTCACTACAAATCTTCTATGGAAAATCTGGAATTCGTTTCGTTTTTTAACTTTTGTAATGAATTGTCCACCAATAACAAAATTTAATGTGAAAATCCTTTTTTCCATCAAAAATTTGTTGCTCAATTTAGAATTTTTTGGAAATGTCCAAAAATCACGGTTTTTTTGGACTGAGTAAAATACACACATTTTGAAAAGAGTTGAATATTTTTAACTTGGAATTTCTCCAGCTTGAACCAAGAAAGCATGTTGTCATTCTGCTGTTTGGAAAACAATTTTTTTCATGATTTAGGAATTTTGGGATATTGGGATTTTTTTATTTTTACGCGAAGTTTTTTTTTACATGAAAGAAAAATAGTAACATGCTTTTTTGGTTCAAGTTGAAGAAATTCTGGGTTCGACATATTTAGCTTTTTCCAAAAAAGTATTGATTTAACATGCATATACAAAATTCGATAGCATTTTTGAAATAATAGAAAAACATTTTTTTGTAATTTTCAATAATTTGAACTTTCAAATCAGCAGAACGAACAGAAGATATCGCCCGATCAATAAAATATTGTCAAGTGAGAAGTTAGTATGAGGTGGGCAACTTTTGTAGGGTATTATAATTCGGGATGGGGTTAACTTTGCAAGTAGCAACTTTGCACGTGCCCAACTGTGCACGTCGGTGGCCAGACGGACAACTGTGCACGTCGTTGGTCAGACGGACAACTGTGCACGTACCAACTGTGCACGTGCACAGTTATCCAAGCGACAACTGTGCACGTTGAAATTTCGACGTGCACGCAGGTGGGCTCCTGTGGACTTGTTCGTGCACAGATGGGCTCCTGTGGACTTGTTCGTGCATAAATGTTACTTTGCTAACTATGCACGTGCACATATTTCAATTGTCCAACTGTGCATGTGCGCAGATGTCACTTGCCCAACTGTGCATGTCACAGATGTCCCTTTCCCAACTGTGCAAGTGCACATATGTCGCTTGTCCAACTGTGCACGTGCACAGATGCCACCTTCTCAATTGTGCACGTTTATGCCCTTACGTAAGGGTTGTCCAAGGGTGATCCTTTATATCTACGTATAATAAATTTTTAGCAGTTAAAATTATTTAATCCTGGTGGAATGGAGCGTACTAACTTTCTTAAAGTAAGTACCAACTGTGCACGTCCGCAGTTGTCCAGGTGACAACTGTGTACGTCTAAATTTCGACGTGCACAGTTGTCCAAGTACCATCTGTGCACCTGCACAGTTGCCCAAGCGACAACTGTGCACGTTGACATTTAGAACTACACAGTTGTCCAAGTACCATCTGTGCACCTGCACAGTTGTCCAAGTGACAACTTGTACACGTTGAAATTTCGACGTTCACAGATGGGCTCCTGTGGACTTGGACGTGCACATATGGACGTGTACAGTTGTCCGTCCGGCAATCGACGTGCACTGTTGAGCACGAGCAAAGTTGCTACGTGCAAAGTTGTCCGTCAGCCTTATAATTCAAGCCGGAAAAGAAATTTGGAAAACGAACCAGCCTAGTGGTTACTCGACCTATTAAAAATTTTATTCAAATTTTTTAAATTGTACTTTTTGAGTTTAAAATTAATAGAGCATAATGATTGGCTTGGTCAAAAATTATCTTTGACAAATTTCTAAACAATTATTTACATTTTCCGTAAAAAGTATTGACAATTTTGTATGACTTTTTCGAAAAATATTAGTGACTTGCTTTTCAGGTAGCGTGACGAAATCTCGAATTTTATAGTCAAATCTATCGTAACTATTTAAAAAAATAATACTTTTCTGCAAAGGGACCCTCTTAACCTCGACAACTTTTGTTTGTGATTAGTTTTCAATAGAAGCATATTTAAAGGAGGTTGCCAATAATTGCGTTGTGGTCGACCATTGTACCGATTACTCTATATAAATCTACTAATGATACTAAAATTACATTATAATAGTTTAACAAATGTAACTGGCGGAAAGAGAATTATTATTGAATCAAGAAAATATTGTTACGAATATGGATAAAACAATATTTTCTTAATCTAAGAAAATGTTTCTTGTCTCAAGAAAATGCAAAAGGGCTTGCACCTCTCGTTTTTCTTCTGAAATCATAACTGTGATGCCTTGCTGTTATTTTGAGATCAAAAAGAAAAAAATCGCTGGAGGGACTGTTGAATAAACTCAATTTTTTAATTTTATTTTCAGGTTACTTCGTATCTTTTTGTAAAAGTAACTCCAATGTGGTGCGTCTTTGGTTTAAACTCTGTAATTTGGCATCGAAAAAAAGTATCTGAACGTTAAACATTTTTGGAACTCCGGGACCCATTAAAATTCGAGAAAAAGTTTGGAAAATTATAGTTTTTATCAGTTTTATGAATACTTCTCCACTTCCGAGCATGCTACTTTAAATTTGTTAAGAAGAAAATTAGAGTTAATTCAATTTTCTGTAAAGCTAAATAAAAAAGATTTTATCTTATGCAGTTTAGGCGATACAACCATGAAAAATTATATTTTTCTAAAAAATTTAGTTTTTGTGAAATAGCATACTTCCTGTGCACTGTAGACAAAAAAGCTTCAATATAAGTTGAAGAAGACTTAATTTCAATAAAATTAAA
The DNA here is from genome assembly GCA_932178445.1 of Andricus quercusramuli. Lineage (NCBI taxonomy): Eukaryota > Metazoa > Arthropoda > Insecta > Hymenoptera > Cynipidae > Andricus > Andricus quercusramuli. The sequence continues at coordinate 586,288 of CAKNXH010000307.1, read as the reverse complement.
AACACATTACAATATTATATTTTGCACACGTCTGAAGTTATAGCATATTGAAAAATACCAACTTTTATGAAAGTTCCCTAAAATGTATTTTTGTTAAGTAGCGCATTTCTACTGTACTTCGCGTTAAACATTGCTCTTATAATAATAGAAGTACAAGAAATCACTCATAAACCTGAAAAACTTCAATAATTTCTGTAATATATCCATGGAAATGAGTTTTCTTTTAAGAGTTTATTTCGATTTGAATCGAAAATAATTCAGGCATAACAATAATTGAACAAGCAGATGAATTAGGAACGAACAACATTATTTTTATTATATGGTTTATATTAACAATGTAAATATTCTATGAAAACGGAATCCTTTGACAGCGACAAGCATACAAAATTTTAAACTGAACAATCAGAATAATATTGAAGATATACACCATTTAACGTGAAGTGTCGGTATTTACAAGAAATTTACATTTTAGCGAACTTTCATAAAAGTTGGTATTTTTCAACACGCTATAACTTCGGACGTATGCAAAACATTATATTGCAATGTGTTTTTAATTTTCTTGAAATTAAGTTTTATTCAACTTATATTGATGGTTCTTTTGACTACAGTGCATAGGGAACATGCTCTTTCGCAAAAGCTAAAATTTTGTTTGTGAAATTTTTTAGAAAAATATAATTTCTGATGACTGTATCTTCTAAACTACATGAGATAAAATCGATTTTTTTTTTTTAGTTTTACGGGAATTCAATTAACTTTAATTTTTGTCTCGACAAATTTCAAGAAGCATGCTCGGAAGTGGAGAAATATTCATAAAACTAATAAAAACTGTAATTTTTCAAACTTTTTCTAAAATTTTGATGGGCCCCGGAGCTCCAAAGATTTTTAACGTTTAGATACTTTTTCTTCGATGCCAAAGTACAGAGTTTAAACTGAAGAAGCACCACATTGGAGTTATTTTTACAAAACTACACACAATAACCTGAAAATAAAAAAATGAGTTTAGTCAACACAATCTCTCCAGCGATTTTTTTCTTTTTGGTCTCTAAATAATCGTAAGGCATCACTGTAATGATTTCAGTAAAAAAACGAGAGGTGCAAGCCCTTCTGGACTGAACTTAATCCAAGCCCACCATGAACATGCATTTACAGCAGGAGAATATAATATTATTCAAAAAGGGTTAAATTTCATTGAACGCTCAATAAACTTATCTTTTGTTATTTTTATACCAAAACTACTTTGACGATCATTTGTGACAGTTTAAAAACTCATTTTAATAAAAAATACATTAGTCGCATTGATGCTAAAGAACAGTAATTACTTTAAAAACTAAGATTGAGTTGATCAATGTTTATGTAAATCGTTAAAGGGCGCTAGAGCCCTAATTCTTATTACATGACATCCGAACTGAGTACGGGTAAATAAACAAAATTTGTAAGATCTATTATCTCTTTTTAAATATAAATCTCTACAATATATGTGTCAAGGAAAATACTAGCGTGTTCGCTTCTTCATATACTGCCCACACGTCAGGCAAGTTCTCGCGCAGCAGTGATTTAAGTTCAGCCCCCAAAGACGGTGCTCGGGCATTAAATATAGTTTAGGAGAACCGCAAAAACCCTGAAAGCATTCGTATCACTTAACAGACTCTCCTTTCCTCTGTGCGCTCAGGCTGGAAAACTACTGCCCTCTCCAGCACTTGCGCTTGTCTCGCGGGTAAAATTTCACCACGAAATTCCATCCTGTACGCGAAGGGTACATTCTCATTTACCGGTATATCAATCCTTCGTGAAATAGAATTAAATAAATCTCATTTGATGTAGATTCAGAAACTCGACGGAAAATCAGTATTCATATTTCGCGAGAAAATACTATATTTTTGAATAATTAGAGGATTGACATATTTGATACATTGACAACTTTACACCGGCCTATTATTTCAACAAAATGAAATAAAAGTCAACCATTTAATTCTAATTCAAGGTAATTAAGCCCTTTGATTTGTCAACTAATTCGGATTCTTACTCTCTTTCTCTCTCTTGTGTGGTAGGCTCTCACATTTACGCCACAGACCTGCGAGATCTATTGGTTGCGCTTAAAAAGCCTTAAATAGCCAGCTCCAGAGAAACGAATGGCTGCTGTATTTCACGATCCCAATTGGCGAGCCAAGTAAAAGAGATCGGGAAGGGTGAGGGGATTGCAATAAAATTCTAAATACGGAAAATAAGCCAAAGTCCACCCTCCCGTAAAGTACGCTTACAGGTCCAGCTCTCAGCACTGCACTGGCGAGTCTGCAGCCATCCTCTCATAATTCGAGAGAGTGAGGTTGGCTTCGGGCCAGCGGCCACCTTCGGCCTACAGTAGATCTTTGCGAAAACTCCAACATTATGTCCCTATTTGAAGTTAGTTTTACAATTAAAATTTAAATTGCTTATGCAATTAAAACTGTATTATTCAATACGCAGCAGGTATTAAAAACAAAAGTTGAGAAATATGAATAAAATACTGTGAAGATCAACTTTGATTTAGCATATTCTAAAGGCCTCTAGGATGATCGCTTTAAGAGGGAATCCGTCCCTTATTACTTTTTCTCCACTCTTCTCGAATTACGGTATCCTTTTACACAATTTTCATTGGTGCCTAGTAAACTCGTGTGAAAACACTTGTCTGAGGAAAAGGATGGGAGACTAAAAGGGTAGCACTTAAGGCTCTCGTTTCCTGCAAAACGTGGTAAGAAAAGTCTTCCTACGAGTACCTGTGCTACCCAAGATAAGGATAATGATAGCTGGTCTTCCTGCAAAAGTGAAGCCGTGAGGTAAAATACTTCTTTGCTCTGAATTGCTTTCATTTTAATCAGCAGAATAATTTAATTTGAAAAATTTACCATACCAGAATGATATTCGAAAACAAACAAACAATATACGGAATCAATTTTTGGATTCTAAGTGCACTCATTTATTGAGTAGCAAAGCCCGAATGGAATTTTTATTTGAGTCGCAACATATTGGGAATGTACTCTTTACGGACTCGTAATTTCATCTACTAATTTCACGACAAACACATCCCTATAATTTTATGATGCTGATCATTTGACGACTATATTAGTAATCTAGCTAATGGCCACGACTGAAACACGCACATTGCTGTCACAAAACGACAAACACGCACACGACGAATACCCGGTGCTCCGAATGACATTATTTTGGCGTAGAATTACTTAAATACGCGGATTCAAACGAGTATCCCATTCACTCCATGAAAATTGCGTGGATGAAGTCATCAAAGGGACACACTCTAAAGTCTTTGATCACTTTTGCAGATCTTCGCGCCTCTGAATTTCAATTTCAGAGCAAAGAGCCTGAAAAAGTAGAAACGAAAAACATATTTAACTTTCTGATATTAAATTTTGATACCCAGCTGAGCCTAGATTAAATCTGAGATTAAAGATAAAGTCCCTAATTTCAAAACAAATACTCTGTTTCAGCACCATGAATGTCTAACAACTGAACGTTTTTTCAATTTTAATTCGATTCTCCATTTTCCAGTTCAAAGCAAAACTTTTTGCTCGTGTTGACCGCTGCTGACCTCGCGCAACAGCCTGAGCTAACACAACGTCGAGGGAATAATATTTTCTCGTCCAATTACGGCGATATTACAACACGAGCCGCTCGAGCCATTGGTAGCATTAATAACGAATTTAATAGTTTTCGAGGGGATGAGAACGAGCCGTTCAATGCCACCAAGAACTGAAACAATCGTCGTATTGTAAGCGTCGTAATTCCGACCTACTCGGGACAATGGTTTGCCCTAACACATATCACAGCCTCCAGCAAACCCAACCGACTTCCTCATATATCTTCACTATCAGCCAGATGAGTAATGAGGAGCAAAGAGGCCACCGCTCCTCTTCCACCTTGTCCGAATTCTCTAGCCAAGTACCGAATCGTTTAAGAAGTTTCATGTTACAGACTGTATTCAAAGCTCAGCTTACCCATCCTCCATCTTAATTACACCATCTCTAATTCAAGTTTAAGCCATTTATTTAAAACTCCTTAATCCCCTCAAATGAAAAAGACATACAAATGATAATTGAGAGGCCGGATTTTATAACTGCCTACATGTTTTTCTCGCTGAACGGCTTTGGACCCTGGAAACTTTTCATAAAAGCTTTGAATTTTAATTTTAAAGGTAAATATTCTTATGGGCATATGTCTAAAATCTTTCACTTTTATGTCCTTGACATATATTTAAGTGATTTTAGTAAATTAGGGAGAAATGCTTGTTTCGGGGTATCTATTATCGTGTAAAGTATACTGTAGAAATGGTTAGCAATAGATTGATACTCAGGATCAAAAGTAATATAAGTTTGAATGTTGTATTTTTAATGAAGTTAGCTTGTCGCGATCCACATTTTCCTATGCTTTTTATGCTTTAAAACGATGCAGATATAAAAATGGTTATGGAACACAGTAAGCATTTCACTATAATTGAACCAAAATCATGTTTATTCATTAAGTAATAATGAAGGAGAGGAATCAACCTAAACCATTGTGCGGGTTTGCTTCTCAAAGGAACAGTATTTTGCAAAAATGAAACGTCTGCGTACGGAATGTAAAAACGTCCGTTATTACCACGATATTAGGGGAGAGTGGGGAGTTGTGGGCCACGCTTTGTTTTAAAGACATAACTTCTCTGAACATCGATAAATTGTCAATGTATGAACTGGTATTTGTAGTAAACTTCTCAATACATCAACTGGAGACCACACTTAATAAAATTCGTTAATGCGCGAGAAATATTTAGGATTGCGTAAATCTTATAGAAATCGATATTTGTGATTTTGGCGGGGAGTTGTGGGCCATGACAGAAAATAAATGAAAATGGTATATTCCAGTAGTTTATGTTTATTAAAGTTGCAGTAAATAAAAATTAATGATTTTAAAAAGATGAGAAAAAAATTATTCTGATTCACAATGTATGCAATTGTAATATCCGGTCCTCATGCTGGCACATTTAATACGTTCAAAGGATAACTCGTTAATGTATGAAGTAAAGGTTTCGATGATATCTAACACAATTGACATTCTAAATTCACTCTAACCTCACTTTTCAGAACGAGAGAAAAGAAGTTTCACTAAAAAAAAATTGAAATACGCATTAAGAACGTTTGGCCCACGACTCCCCACTAATTGTGGACCATAACTCCCCACAGCCGACATTTACGAAATGACCGAATTGCCATACACAATGAATGTTTTATCGAAATTGTTTGATTGAATTTAAAGCCAATTGCTCAAGGAATATTTTACACTAATTTACTTTTGAAATATGCTGCAAAACAGGACTTCCAATATCAACCACTTGAGTTGTACACAAACTTTTATTTTGATGTCTTTAATCAACAATGTCAAAATACTAACTACGCGTGTTGAGACTATGAGTCGAGTTCACTAAGTGAGCTCACACAAAAATAGTCTTTTGGCAGTGGTTAAAGCAGTCCTACCACCCACAACATAGCGGAGATTGAGGTGGCCCACGACTCCCCACGGCCTACAACTCCCCACCGTCCCCTACTTGAAATATACTTTGAAGTTTTGAAAATTAAATATTTGTTATGAAGATTAATATATATTTGAAGACAGTACTTTTTATATGTCCAATTACAGAATATCATTTATAAATAACTTTAGCTAACATAATAAAATTTCCAATACTGTGCCTAAAAAATAAACTTTGTTCCAAACAAACATTTTTTTGGTGAACTTCTACCATTTTGGTAGGTTTAAAAAAGTATCTATCTGGGTTAAAAGTTGCCTCTTTTAAGTTTCAATTAACTTTTACTTCCCCAAAAAATTTCTCATTCTACTCTGTTTGCCTCGACTCCCAAAGGCTTTGAATTCATCAGAAAATTAACTTTCTATCTTCTGAGCAGACAACGTACGTCGCCTGAGGTCATGAAAACCTTCACGATATTCTAGACAGGCACGACCTACTAACAGCTGCTAAGAAGGGTTCGAAGTGTCATCCCCGTTGTTGCGGGGAAACTCTGTTTTTTGGATTAACCCGTATTTAGCTTTTCCCTGTGACCAAAAAAAGCTTTTCTAACCTTTGTGAGACTTCGCAACCTTTCTTTTCATCTTCCCCCATTCTAGTCGAAATAAATATATATAGAGATCGTTAACGATCCACATATTACAAAAGATTTTGTCTTAACGCAGTAAATGATGAGATTTCAATTTTTTCAGTATACTGATCATCAATTAGTCAATCACATCTCCTAACCAAAAGTAGAATCAACAATATTCTTAGAACTCATAAAAATGGTGCTTCATCATAACTTTTTCATCATTTTTTGCATACATGATCTTTATCGGTAAGTTACGAGTATAGATTCATTTTACCACTGCCTGTTAATTGTTTGAACAATTGTTATGTGTTTGCACAAGTTTTCAATAGTCCTTCTTGGAAAAATCACGAAATAATATATAGAGGTTTTGAGTTTCTAAGCAATTTTATGAGTAACAATTTTTCATTTTTTTTTAATATGACACAAAATTGTATACACAAGTTTTATTTTTTTAAATAATAGTTTATTCATTACTCTTAATTCCATGGTATATTCTTGATTATATGAATAAGTTATCAATTTAAAGAGCAAGAATACTTATCACAGTAATTCTAAAACGTTTTAAACAACAATTAAAAATAGTTAAAACGTTTTTTTTTATGGAAGATGGTGCAAAAAGAGTACTTTTCTTCATCAATTTTAAACCGATTCAATTACTTAAGACAAATAAGTGTCCAAAAATATCCAAATCATTTTAGCAATTAGGAAAATACTGCTCTCATTCCCACTTTCCGCTTTGAAAAAACATATTCGAACAAATGCTATTACTTATACAGCTTGAAAATGATTCAAACAAGCATTTGAACTATTAACATTGATTGAACACCTAACATAATAAAAAAATACGTGTTTTGTTTTGCACCTCGTAAATATTTTTTTTTACTTAAACAGAGACATTTGGCTGGATGATTAGATTAAGTTTTTCGCAAACGAATAATGTTTGTTGTAAAAAGAATCGTTTTGAGACAAATGAAAATCCGCTTAACTTTAAATTTAAGAGGAAATTTCTCTGAGTGATCGTAGGAACATATATCAGGATTATAAAACAACAGTTTTTTTATTTCAAAGTACATTTAAGAATATTTACATAGCATGCGCTATGACTGATTGTTATATGCTTTTCTATAGGAACTTACCTCTTTCGTGCAATCACATACAAGGGTTTTAAAAGAGAGGACCAGAGAATGCCCCGAAGCGATCGTCCTCGATATCCAAGATCACGACGGAAACTGGAAACGATTTTTCAAAAGTTTCTGCTGGACGAACCGAGTTTCGCGGAAAGTTTTTGTTCAGAATGAAGCTCGCGCGGAAGGAAGGGAATGGAGGAACTAGAAAGACACGGTAGGCTGAACGCAAGTCGTAGCAATAAGGCGGAAATAAATCTTTGGTGCGGATTCGATTAAACGAACATAATTTACGTTGACCGAAAACAGATTAGAGCTATAAACTCGTGACGTCTTTCTTCTCGGAATTTCACAAGCTCCAGAAAACAATTGCCTATCAAGTGTAAAATTTACGTTGTCGATTGTCGAAATGAACGAGTAGATACCCATTTATCAAGGTGGCTACCAGAATTCACGTTTTTCCTTTCATTCGGATTACATGTTAGATAAATGCCGATAAATATCAACACCTTCTCAGGTCTCTTAGCATCACAACATTCTTTTTAGATCGAAAGCTCTCATGGTTATTACATCTTAAGGCGAGGTAAGGACATGTCAATTGAAAATGTGACACAATACAATTTTGATGAGAGGTGGAAGTATCGATGTACTAAAGGATTCTAAATATCTATATATTTAGCTAGACACAGTGAGAGTTACTACATCTTCCCATGTATGCTCTTATATGACTAAAATAGAAGGTATCATATTGAAACATTACTGAAGCAGACTAACTTTGTTTCTAACTAGAGGGATATAATACTCTGCTGAGGTGATTGTTAAATTCCAATTACATAATTGCAATTGAGTGCAGTATGACTTCACTCAGATTTAGCTCCTACGATGTTAATTTATGATTTAAGATCAAAAGCGCTGAGTTCTTTAGTGTAACAAACCATGCGACAAGAGGTCTCTATTGTGAACACACGCCTGTTTCATTAAAGCAAATACTATGAACATTACAACTGGTGCTTCTGTTCAAAGCAATTGTCAGTATGTGACGTTAGAAATGTAGTGAAAGGGACAACCATTTGGGGATGACCGGTTCAACGAGGCGGTGCGACAACCAGAGACAGTGATGTGACACGTTTGTGGTTCCCTTGCGACCTTCTACAGTCTACGCTCTACAGTCTACACTACACCAGTTCCATCTCACCGAACACTTGCCGGGAGAATTGTTACACTGGGCTACTCTAACATTCTGAAAGACATTTTGAAGCTCTTTGTCACTTGACTCCATTATTCCAGTGTTATATGACGACTAATTACTTTTAATGTAATAAACCCTTATTTTAAATTTTAAGGTTTACCATTTTTCATCATTTTAATTATTTCGCATTACTATTTGATCTGATCTTTGTTGTTCCGAATTACCATTTGCCCTAATGAGGTATTACCATTTCAATTTGGTCACAACTGTCCAATGGTAATTCGGAACAATTCTCATTCGGTCAAACAGCAGCAAAACTAAATTTAAGAAATATTCATGCGGTTTATGATCATCCGCCATATATAATTGTGCAAGGATTTCTAAACTGCCACAAAGTTTATAAGAATAACTTCTCCGTGTTCAGGCATTTTTAGGGAATTTCGACACACTATCTTCACTCTACTAAAAATTGAGTCTTTCACAACCTTCCTGAAAAGATCATTTCATCTCGGAGATTTAATGGAATTCCTTTTTCGAACCACTTTCAGAGCCAGGAATGTGTCGTCATAAACTTAGCCATCTAAGTTATAAGAGATATTGATTGAATATGATCATACAATGGATTTTAAGAGCTCAGGTAATTTCGGAAAGGATGAGCAGTAATGAAGATAATATCAAATTCCCAGACGAATAGTTGAGCATTATCCCTATTTTTCCAACTGAAAGTGAAACATAAAAGAAGAGAAAAATTTTCTCTCTGCAACTTGAGTAAAATTTAAAATTCTGTGTGTACTATGATCGCATAAAATTAAGTCCTTTTTTCCCAAAAGGTCACGATTCTCTCCGGAAGCATCGCACCTGTTATCTACTTTGCAAGTAGGACGGTGTTCCGTGTTATACTCAACGTTATATTGTAATATGCCTGCGGTACTGGGGTACTTGGCTATTTAATATCATATCTTTTCTACCGGGTGCTCTAAAACTGCTTCCCTTATTTTAAGATTCGCGTGGGGTTTCTCCTGAGCTCGAACGTCTCCTGGCTGTTCGTGTTACACTAAGATGATTAAGCTGAAGAAAAATAGTTATATTTTAGAAACTCCGACAGAGATCGACGCAGTCGATATTTTCAGCATTTTCGCCAGAAAAGCTCTTGGTCCAGTTACTAAAGTTCAGAAAAATGGATAATATTCTCGGGGAGAAAGACGTTGAAATTCATATATCTGAATCAATGAAAATTAAGAATCAATCTTGATGTCTACATCAACCACCGGAAGAAATTAACAAGAAACTTATAATTTAACAAGTTACGTTTTTTCCACTTGTTAATAACAAAAAACGGCACCTGATGTGTTCATAGGAGTAAAACCTATTGTGTAAAGAGTATTAGTAAACATTAATAAGAAGCCGATGTCTTCATAATTTAATGCCATTGGTATACCCTCAGTTTAGAGAATTCCATTCACCCTTTTTATGCAGCCACATTTGGAGTGTTTCGCGATTCGTGAGAGGAATTCACAAACCCTTTCGCGATGCAGGGGGTATTCACATTAAATTATAAAGTCAAAACCGTCGAGGGATGGAGATGATATAAATGCGACTATTATACAACGCATAAGAGATGGTTGGGGAGACAGGCAACGTTCTAGCAACCTGCAATCAAAACCGATTCCCAACCCTCAAGCCGCGGACGATAAGTGTTTGAAATATTGAAAGGTGAAGTGCAACATTCGACAACCACCAAAAGTAGAGGCGGTGAACGATAGCTCAGGCATAATGCTACCATTTGTGCCATTGCTGAATGATACGAAGGATGACTCGCAAGGAGCGGACGGATTCTTATTTCATATTCGCTCCTTCCGTCAAATGATTGATTCTCCGCTTGTCTTCAAATATTTCAAATCTCACGAATAGGGCGCCAAAGACAACTGCACTGAAAAGCGCAGAACGAAGAATTCCCTGTTTGCGAATGGTGGATGGAATACAAAATTCTTTGAAGAGTTTTTTCTCTTAAAATTCTTTTAGACGCGCAAGGGGTGAGTGTAATATAATCTCAAACTCTCATCCCTCAAATAAAAATATTAATGATTTCTTAGGTTCATCCATAACTTTGGAAATTAGAAGACAATTTCAAAACTTATAAGATTTTAAATTAGAGTTTAGTTTTTAAATTTCATTCAAGCTTTAGACACTTTACAGTGTAAATCCTGAGAAGTATTTTTTCATATTTATAATATTTCCGCAGTTGTTTTCCAAGTTGAAAACACCTTTTTTATTGTCGAAGGGATTTACTGTCACAAAGAAACGACTTCTTTATTCACTTCGTTCCTGATTGGATTTGGATCTAAATTTTGCGGCGAGTCGAAGATGGGATGTAGTGATTTCTAAAGTGGAGGTGAAGGTCGAAGATAGTTGGTCGTTGGTCAGCTGGGAGCACTACTGGCGTCTTTATCGCCGCACTCCATGGACCCACTCGAACCCTGAGCTTCACAGGGTGGCGCAAAATCTTGTAAAGTTTCGAATTTTATAGCTGTTGCAAAGATATTTAATTTTTGCTCAGGGAGCGCCTTTACGGCGATCGCTATTTCCCCTCTGCCGTTCAACTATGTTGAATGGCTTGAGACGTGTGAGAGGTCGGAATCGTCCCTACAGGAGTCCAGTGGATAGTTTTATCGAAGAAGTCTCTTCTTGTTCTCCTATTTCTTTTTTCCTCTCATCTCATCCCTTTTCTTTTTTAGGATACAACTTCGTTCTTCGCGGACCCGCATCTAGAGCTATCGATTGAGAATGTAGAGAGAGAGAGAGAGAGAGAGAGAGAGAGAGAGAGAGAGAGGAGTCTTTTCATCCTTAAAAGCACGGCCCGTAACGAATCCAAAACCAGTCGAAAAAAGGACAGTTAAGAGCAGTTAACTATTTGAGAAACGTATTGCAGGAGGAAAACCAATTGGAAACGAAATGAAGAAACGAAACCGTCTCGCGTGAAGGTAAAAGGCTCGGTTCGAGTACAAGTTTTGCTTCCTTTTTTCGCGAATAACCTCACGCGAAACTTAACTACTTGAGCATAAACATGAGGTAATCGCACTTATCGAACGTGCCCTCAAAACGAAATTTGAAAACTAAAATTAGGAACACGTAAGATTTACACTGCAAAATGCCCCAATCAACGAGGCGCAGATACCATTATAATTCTTTAAAGGTTCATACAGAAGTGAGAAAAGAAAAGAAATAACACCCAGTTATCGACAATATCTTATGTTTATTCATTTTGTTTCTCAATAACTAGATTGAATCTAATATATAGTATGGAGAAAGAGTTGTATATAGCATTCACCTTTATGCACATGGCAAACCTTTTCGCTTGGGACCTTTATTTGAAAAGCTATATATACCTAGCAATCCCTCCTCGCAGAAGAATAAATCTATCCTCAAACATTCCTGAAAGTCCACTTGCTTATTCCGTCGGAGGAGCTGCTTCATTTTTCCTTCACAAGGAAATCGGATACCACTACATTCCTCTATCCATCTTAGAATCCGAAGCAAATTTTCAAATCTCTCTCTTTTGCTTCGAGACCAGAAACCTCATGCAAACGAAGGTTGTATGTATAAGAAGTCCCCTCTCCAGTAGTTTTCTAACTATATCTCAAGGAGAATCTAACAGCATCGTGTTTTCAATCGCAATCCATACAAATTTATTAAATATATGCTCTTTTATTTCCAATATTTCCTTATACAACATAAAGCAAAAACAGGTTAATGATAAATTAGAGCTGATGTAATTATTACCGGCTGTATAGTTATGCTGGTCTGCATATGGAGAACTTGACTTCTAATGTGCACCACAGACAGGTTTCAAGTGCACTATTCAATATTGAAATCTCGAGTTCAAGAGCTTCAAGCTTTTTCCCTTATAATATTCATTCGAAGAACGGTGGTTCGACCTCATCAAGATATTAATTTCTTAGTCACTTAACTGCACGCGACGTGAACGCGTTTATTGATTTTCTCAAACAGCCTCTCACCCCTTGCCCACATCTCTCTTTCCCACAGGGCGTCAGCAGACCCACCCCTTTTCCGGAATCTACTCGGAGGCTTTCTAGTTATTTTCTTGCGTTCTTTGAAGGCTGGAACTTCCGCATGTCCGGAGTAATTTAATTACTGTAATGTGACTCTGGATTTAAGCAGTTCTCCAGAGACTCGTGCAAGAAAGATTTTTCCTACGGGATTAACGACTCCTCCCTATAACACTGGTAATCACGGTAAAGTGTTATTGACGATAGAGTAGTTTGAATAACGGAGTTGAACAAAAAACTAAAAGTATCATTACTTACTTATTATGATATTATTCTTCATTTATCGTATTATTTGCTTGCTCTATTTTTTACTGGATATACGTATATATGTGGAAGGTTTTTAGCCTAATCCGACTTTTAGCCGAATTTCTAGGCATTTAGCTAAACGCAGGCCGATATACGCATTTTTGCTTCAATGATCAATTTTACTCTAACTGCCGGATCAGCGTGAGAAGTTAACCTAAATTCGGTTTTTAGCCTAACTTCATAAGGCTCATGGGACCATTAGATAAAACTACAGGCGGTGTCGCACTGCAAGTTATTATCGAATATTCTCAAATTCTGTGAACAAAAATTTCCGTCTCTTAAATGTTGTCGATACCATTAAATTATCCGTACCCACCGTTGGTCGTGGGCCCTTAGATTTAAATAATGTCTTGGGTGTTGCAAAAAGAACTTTGGCATGTAAATTGTTCTTCATTTAAGGTCTGGGAAAGTTCACGCTTCGAGATCCTCATATATTATTTTGTACTATGACTATAATTACTGCTCCTTAGGTTTTTTAGGCATTTGACCCCGCTTTGTTAAAATAGGTAGTTTATTTTTTATTTTTAGAATAATGGTAACCAGGCGAATTTTCTTAATGATAATTTAAATAGTAAAACTTTGAAGACTTCAATCTACTTAAAATCTATTACAATACTAATTGCTCACCGAGCGTCAGGAAGTTAGGGTAAGAGCTAACTTTTAGGCTAACTTCAGCTTCAACTTCTAACTTCAGCAGTTAGACTAAAATTGACCACTGAAACAAAAATTCGTTTATTGGCCATCGTTTAGCCAAATGCCAAGGAATTCCGCTAAAAGCCGAAACTGTATAAAAGCCTACGAGATAGCCCCGTCAGACTGGCAGTTACCGGGAGTCGGTAATTTTTCAGAATCTGTTTTCGTGATACGATTACTATGTAAGTGAGAATTTTTAAGTTTACAAACACTTAGAAAGCGAGGCACCAATTTATTAATAATCTTGTCATCAAAACTTCTCCATGACGAAAAGTATCACGGATTTAATTCGTTAAAATCTTCACGTGTTTCAGAACCCCTGTCTTTACATTCTGGGACACGCGATGATGCGACGTGGAATGACGAACAACAACAACAACGCTGACGGTACTTGTTTAACAAGTTTTATTGAAAAATTCTTTGGAGACAATATTCACTATTACTCCCTTTCCAGACGTGTTAGTTTACAACATAAATATTTTAATGAGAAGGGTATAATATACCTGGAGCATGTAATGACGCGTAATAAAAATACGCAAAACTTTAATACGTTTTATATTAGTGTTTAAAGGTAAATCTTCTAATGTAAGTAGCAAATATGAAAAATCAGTGTTTCACGTATTTAACGCTTGTCTACTATATTTTGCGGGTAAGAAAATCTGTATCTTCCTAGGTTGAACACTGCAACTTCAAAAAGAAGAAATTCTAGGCTATTACCCGTTCTACGCGGTCAAGAATTACATTTTTCCCGGCTGACTTTTTAAAATAATAATAATCATTCAATACTGTCTGCTTTATTATATAAATTGAAAAAAAATTAAACATTTTAGAACGTCTGAGATTCTTAAGATTTTAAGTTGAAATATATTGAATTCTCGACAAAATAGTGTACATTTCAACAAAAACATATGAATTTTCAATAAAAAAAGTTGAGTTTTCTAGCTAAAAAAGTCGAGTGTTTTTGAAAACATTTGACTTTTACACCAGAAAAGATTAATTTTCTACAAAAAAGATCATTTTGAACCAAGAAAGCTGAATGTTCAACCAAATAGTTAAACTTTTAAGCAAAAGAGATGAATTTATAACAAAAAAGATAAATATTGAACAAAGCAGTGCAACGTTTGACTGAAAGAAATGCATTCTGAAACTGTAACACAATATGATACTTTTCAAATAAAAAAAATTATCCTTCAACCAAAAAATGACTTTTTAATATAATAGTTGACTCTGTAAAGCATTGGGAGTATCACCAAATGATTACTTTATTTGACCAATTATTAGTAATCATTAATTATATGAATGTAGTTTACCTATATAATTACCATGTTAAATATCTAAAAAGTATAAACTTTAAAGTATGAAATATAAAAGAATCTTCAATATTTTAACGGACATGGCTGATAACACTGAGCATAATTTCGAACACATTTTTTTCGACGAGAAGGACGGTATTGAATGCAAAAAATCCGTTTATTCCATTCAGTGGACACCTTGTTCCCTTATGCTTTTGGTCAATGCTATCGAAACGGATAAGTTAACAAGATTTTGAAAAAATTCAGTCAATATTCGCAGAGATATTACCCGGGGAAGCCAAAGTGACCTCAATATATATTACAGAGAATAACGCACATGATGGTTTCTGCCCACTTTTCTCTAAAACAATCTATTAAATTGAATAAGTTTTTACTGATAAAAGAGCATACAGTCTCAATTAATCAATTTCCGGTTTAATGGAATTGCAGCTGTAAAAAGCTTGTTTCGGTTAGCACGAAGGTCAGGTACGAGGGGTCACACTGGCGATTGTATCGGCGGTCATTGCGGTTCAATGTAGGATCGAGGGTAGTTCGAAAGGGGATTGAAAAATAGTAGAACAGTCCCGAAACTGCCGCTGAAAATTGTCTCGGAACTGGTTGCAGCAAAAATAGAGATACAAGCGTCACCTTTCTGCTCTCTTCGTTTCTCGAGTCAACGAGGAACGCGGAAAGGATGGAGAAACAGCAAGGCAGCGTTTGCAATTTAGTGGCAATCAACGGCATGAAGGTTTTGTAGCCGACCAGGGAGATTCTGGAGGTGCCATTTATTCCTTGTCATAGAAGAGTTATAAGTCTCAACACTAGAAGAGCCATTGCGCTTTTTCTATGGCATCTGTTACGCATTTTTCAACAATTGCACGTGATGCAGAATTAGAAGTCGTTTTGCACGAAGAATAATAAATCTTCTTTACAAACTAGTTTACTCTTTAGAAAGATTTAGTTCTTGAACCACGTTTATTTCTAAAATCAACATCAACGCAATTATTATTTTCTCATAATAGAAATCTTGCTTTCTGAAACTTACGAGAGTTTAACTAACATATTTGTGAAAAAAATCTTTTTTACAATTATCCCATTCTAATCATTTTAAAGTTCACTTTTCTTCATTGTCGTTTGACGTAACTTTCATTTGTTCGAATTACTCTATTTACCAAAATTTCACGCAGAAATTAATGTTAGGTAGAAATAAGTATCAGGTAAAGCGATCATTTTTTTGTCGAATGGCAATTAGTACAAATTAAATGAGGACAAACAAGTTATAACTATAGCAAATATTAATATATGAAAAAAATTATCAGTCATTTTCCGGTTTTACTCGGTTCGCAAAACATTTTCATGGTCATGACATTAAGAAAATTCTTGATAAAAAACACTTGAAGTTGAGAATATTTTCATTTCGGTACCTCCATGCTAAGCTCTCCAATCTGGAGTTAGCTAAAACTGGAACACTTAAAATTAAAACTTTAAAAATTGAAGCTTAGTAAATGATTAATTCAAACAATCAATAATTTAAAGTGTACAATGGAGGCTTTAAACTTTTATCAATTGAACAGATCAAAGATTTCCAGCTAAAAAAATACGCGGATCATTTTCAATGCTCTATATTGGAAGATGAATCAATAAATTCACAAATTTTCAAAATGATGTCATTCTAATCAATTTTAAGCCAGAAACATTCAAAACTGAACTATTAAAAAATTTTTTAAACTGTAAACTTCTGAAATATGAAATATAATTATTCTAATTTTATGTCATTTGATATTGATAATTGTTCAATTGTTATTTATACATCAAAATTTAACACTGTCACTCACAAATTTTGAATGATAGATTTGTAATTGCTCATTTCAAAGGAACGTCAATAATTTTTGTGAATTTAGGTCAATTAAATTGTAAATTGTAATGTCTACGGCAGGACTGATTCACATTGCCTTACTGAAGGTCAATCAAAAACTATATCTTTTGTAAAAGCAGTAAAGATGTCATCTAACTAGAACAGTTAAATATTGCTAGATATGATAAAATTGTTCATTTTTTTAATTACAAAATTTCCAATCGAACAGGTTGAAATGAAATATTTTGGACTGAAACAATATTTGAATAGGATTTAAAATGGAATGAAATCGTGTGATTATGGATCCAACAATTTGAAATTATATAAAAATAGAAAATGGTTTATGGTTTAACGTTAACATCTGTAAATTGTATAATTTTTACCAGGACCGAATCGTCTTGTAAAAATAACTATTGTTCAATCCCAGGCGGAAATATTATATAGCTTATGTATAGTGTGAAGTATTACACATAATATTCATTTGTTTTTTATAAAAAATGTATAAAGCAAATGAATATTATATATCATACTTCATACTATATATAAACCATATATAATATTTCCGCCTGGGATTTTTAATCCTCAAAAAACCGTTCAATTTTAAAAATCATTAATTAATTTATATGTAAAGTTAATCAACCTAAAGCGTTTTTAATTGAAATTTTTTTATTTTAAACGCTTTGAATTTGTGTTTATTGAAGTCGTCAGAAGTATATTTCAAAATTCCTTGAAGGGGAAATGTAGTCCTAAAAATAAAGTTTTGAAATGAAAAATTGTTCAAGTGTAGTAAAAGATTTAAAATTACGCATTGTAAACTGCATGATTTCATAATTGAAAAAATTAGAAATTCAAATTGAATTAAAAAAAAAAACAGTTGACGTTGAACATTTTTAAATTACAATATATCATGTGATATTAAATTTATCATATTACACGTGATTGGATAGATTTTTCTGGTAAAAATTTGTAAAATTTCCGGTAAAAAAAGAAATTGACTGTCATTTTCCGGTTTTCCCGGTCTTAAAAATTCCAGGTTTCCCAGTCTAGCGGCCACTCTGGACATGAAAACTTGATGAAATAACGAATAATTTTTAATATACTTTGACTAATTAGGATGATCAAATAATTTCGTATTATTTGGATTTTCATTTCAAAGTTCACAACTGGACTAAGGCAAAATTGCTCAAATATGTCACGGATACATACCGAACTTAAATCTTCGTCTAATTTGAAAATATCGAAAAAAATTTAATATTTAAATATATCAACATTTTTCTTCAATTTATTAATATTAGAAGGGAATTAGAAATATTTATTCATAGTTACCAACCTGCCGGAAGTGAAAAAATTAATTTTTTTATTTTAAATTAACTGGTAAGCAAAATCTGACTATTTAAAGATTTCAAATGAACCTAATATCATAAAAAATCTGCATCACGTTTGGTGTAACTCATTATTGAAAAACAGTTGTTATTAAGTTTTCAAGTAGACGTTGATAAAACAATTGAAAAGTTTTCAAAAACATCCTTGAAGCATACATATTTTCTAAAAATAGTTGAAAAACGATCACATCTGTAGATTCTAAAAATAGACACTTAACTGAGAAGTACTGGTCTTTCTAATTAATTTCAGCAACGTGTTTCAGCAAAGCAAAATGAGTTTCTCGAACTATTCTCGCGTCTTGTGTTCATTATACCTTTTTCCTATTCTAAAATTATTTCACGAACTCTAAAGTGCTCTTATACAGTACACAGAACAAAAAAATCATTGAAACATGTTAGTAGTTCGGAAGTTAACTTTTGTATTAACGGTTTGCATATTTCTGTGCGATTCAAAGTAGTTTATGGAACACTTCTTAGGGTCTTTCAAAATATTTTTTAAAAATACAAACGTGTTCTGATATGTTATTTCAAATCTAATTAATTTGTTTAATTTGAAACTCTAAATAATTGTTTCCAAGCCAAAAAAAACCTGAACATCGACAAGTATCATTCTTCTTAAGAACCGTGACAGACCGGAGTTTAAAAAAGAACTCTAAAACGAAGTAAAAGACGTTGAATGTGTAATGGCATAGTCTCGCAGGTGCGAGGGATTCTTCTTCCTTTTACTGCGGCGTCGATTTGAGAAGTTTTAATACTTGATGGAGTGTGCCGCGGTTCATGCCGCATTACAAGTTCCGTGCAGATTCTACTTAAAGTAAGAATGCTTGCACACTTAATAGAAAAAATTCGCACTTTCAAGATTTCGCTTGTTATGTGAAATCAGATGCAAAAGTAGGGACTTTACGTTTTACGGTTCTGAAAACATTTATCAGAATTTTGTATGGAAGTTATTCATTGGAAATAAATGTCACCTTTATTGGATTAAAGCATATGTCTGCGAGTGATAAGATTAAAAGCAGAGGGGTAGGTTTTGTGCATATTTTGTTTTAACGCGGAAACGGATTATTAATGCGTGGAATATGAATCGATTACAAACCAGTTATTTATGTCGTTATCGGCTGTGATGGCATGAAAACAATGGCTTTGTGCTGCCGTCAGACATTATGCTACAATGGCCTTGAATATCTGTATGTCGTCGTGTCGACCGACACGAAATAATTGGGATGTAATCGCGAACGCATGGTCAGCAGTCCTTTATCTTTGATGTTGGAAGGTTAGGTGTAACTCCAAGGCTTTGTGTTACATAACCTTCACGGTGAAAACTGATGAATTTGATAATGCATTGTTAGGTAGTTCAATGGTTTTCAATTTCCTACACGACACTATATCAACTAAGGGAATTCAATTTTAGGAGTAAGAGAATGTAATCTCACTTAGAAGATTGTTAATCATATAATTGACATTTTTTTTCAACTACGTAAATTTCACTAAAAACATCTGCGATTCAAGTAATCTGTCAAGTACAACTACATAAATTTGTGAAATTAGAACTGGTAAGAGACATTCATGGTATGATGTAGTCCCGACAAGTTTTAGAGTGTCATAAATACACGGTACAAAAACTGAGCTGTGTTAATATATGTTTATATGTTTATATGAAGTGATAATATATAATAATATCTATAATTGAAATTCGGTTTTAAATTGTAGTATATTTATTTCATATTACAAATCCTTTTAATTGAAATAACTTTTGTTTAGGCCACGCAAATATTTTGGTGGATTCAAGGGAATATTTTAGTTAATTTAAATAATTGTTAGCTTCGACTTAAGCAGAAGTTTTGGTAGATTTATCCAAATTTTTGGTTAATCTAACAAAGGAACCGCTTCGTTTATTTCTTTTCTTGTTATGTACTCTTTTGTTTCCCCCTTTTCATCCTGTGTGCTTTAATACTCTATTTCTTTTTCCTATCATTATTTCCCTTTTACCGTTTACAATTCTCTCTTCTATTCTCATATTCTTTACCAAAATTTAAAAAGACTAGAATTTTCTACATTTTTCCATGAAAAGTTACAAATGTGGCCTAAAATTGTTTAAACAATTGTAAAATGTCTCAAAGGAAGAGCATTGCTGCTAAGAATGACTAATAGCTCCATTTATCACAGTTTTAATCTCACAATTTCCAAGGCATTGGACATAAAAACTGGGGTTTCTCTTAAAACCGATTTTTGGTTCCAAGGGAGCTCCAACAAAAAGGAACGTCTCCTGCTACAAAGGAACCTAAAATGATGAATTGTTTCCAAGGAACCCAAATTATGAGTTCTAATAGAGCTTTCTTGTACAGAACTCACTTTCTGCCTCGACTCAATTCTAAGATTTTACAAGTTAATGATGCACCTTTTACGTTGTAATACCGATTTAATTACATTGAATTTTTTGACATTGAATTGGTTGTGTTTGAAACTTTTACTGACTGCAGGTCTTTTTTTATGTCGCCATCGATCGGATATCAATGAACTATAAAATAACCCTCAAACAGAGTTATATTAGAGTGTCAGTTCTGAAGAATTCAACTTTTACTTGAGCCTCAGCATTACCAAACCCCTTGTTTTTTCTGTGTAACATAAAATCACGCTTAATCTTATTCTTTAGTGATTGGTCAGTAAGCTGCCAAGTTTCATGGAAATCGGTTGCAAAGTTCCCCGACAATCAAAAAATGTCCTAAATACATGATTATTTCAGATAAAGATACTTGGTAGCTTTTTTCTGTGCTTGGCGGCGATTTGCTACCGCAAATCTTGATTATTATAACGTTGACGCAATGTTTAGCGGGAAAGATTACAGCGATAAGGCGTTTATTTCTCCGTGGCGAAAATATCGCGATAAAAAACCTTTTCGTAAAATAGTTTCTGCGGAGAAAAAAGAGGGTAAGAAGAGAGTTAGAAAAGCAAGTGCAAAGGGAGAAAAGAAAGCATTTTACAGAGCAAAGTGCCTCCACACAGAGAACCATCCTTCTTCGAACGTCCACGTCGAAGTAGAGTTTCGCACGAAGTACCTTGCGCGTTTAAAGAGCTTCGGACTTCTTTTCCGCTTTCTCCTTCAGAGTGGTGAAAATTTTACGTGCAAGTTTTCCTAGTTCCATCCAATGAACGTCTAGCCTATTCGAAAAGTGTGATTGAAAATTTATCGAAAAATAATAAGAACCACTTTGGTCTCAAAATGGGCTTAAAAGATTTCTATGGTAGTTTGAAATTACACTTTTTATACTGATGGATTCAAACTGCAGCAGTGGATTTAACAGAAGATTTTTTTAATTCATCAGTAATGTCGAGTAAGAATAATCTGTATTGAATGCATACATCTAAATTCGCTGTGAAATAAAAGGAAGCTTCACGCTATAAGACTGATGCAACCTGACGGTCCATGAAATGAATATTGGTTGAGTTCTTTTACAAAGTACGAGTATATACCACCCCTTGAGCAACTTGTGATTCATGTGCGATTATATGCTATGAAATCGTTTATGCTCTCCGACAGTATTTATCAGAGCAGGCAAACATCAAATGAAAATCTATGCAAAGAAATACCAAAGCGTGGTATTGTCGAGCATGTGGGAACACTTGTCGATTTGAATGTTCCTGTTTTTAGAGTCCGCTTCACGATTTCCATGGAATTTTATAACGTTAGGAGACAAGCAATTTCAAGTTACGGCACGATAAAATCCTTCAAGCCAATGTGAGAATCGATAGGTATCTAGGAAACCAGTGAATTTCCCGCATCATCAAGATCAAGACCGTTTCAGGAAGCAAAACGAATCTTCCCAAATGTGACTTTGCTGAAACCCTACTGCGAACTAGTTTTTACATCTGGATTCAATGAAACATGTGCATACATTATTTCATCAAATCTCGTCGGTGCAGAAGATTTGAAAGATAATAAAAAGATCCTTATCCCACGTGGAATACCGGGTTGCTACAAAATCCCAATGTCGAAATTCGCTGATTTTTCCATGACCAATTTTTTATTTTCCCTAACCATTCTAAATTTTTCTTCTAGGCATAAAAAAATCCGACATCTAGAGGATCAATAAAATAGTTAAATTTTCAACCCAAGTGATGGATCTTCGATAAAAAAATGAATTCTTAACAAGAAGTGTAATAAGGTAAACATCCCAGTAATCGTGACCTTAGTCCCAGCAATTGCGATGCCAATTTTCTTGCTCTTTATCTGATTTGAATTAATTAAAATTTCATTCGATACCATCAAATATTAAAAATAAATAAGGTTTATCATGGAATGTTACTTTCAACATATTTTTTAACAATTCATTCAAATTATAACCAAGTTTCACGATTATTGGAACCATCACGATTACTGGGACATTTACCTTAAGTCGATATTTCCACCAAAATAGATTTTTATTTTCAATAAAAAACAGTTGAATTGAAATAAAAATACGAACTTTCAACAAATATGTTGAATACTCAACTAAAAGAGATTAATCGACAAAATAATGAATTTTTAATAAAATGATTGAATTTTCAACAGAAAAAAAAGAATTATCAACCAGCATAATTGAATTTTTAACCCAAAAACACGAGTTTTCATCAAAATAAATGAATTTTAAACTGAAAAAGATAAATTTTCAAGCAAAATAAGAATAGTTACATTTTCAATTCTAAAAATTAATTTGTAAATAACAAAAAATAATAATTTTCAACAGAATAGTTACATTTTCAACTAAATAAATGAATTTACATTTAAATTTATGGATATTACAGAAAATTAGCCAAATACTTGAATGTTTAACTCAAAAGATGAATTTTATATAGAAATAAGAATTTCCAATAAAATATTTTTCAATTTTCAACTAAATATGGAATAGCTAATTTGTCCGTTACGAAATGAGTTTAAAAAATAATAATAATTTTCATGAAAATATTTGAATCCTCAACCAAAAAAAGATTCGCTTGCAACTAAAACAATGTGATTTTCAAACAATAAAGCTGCAATTTCAACTAAAATAGATGAATTTTCAATAAGAAAGAATGACTTTTTACTAAACTTGTTCAATTTTCAACAAAATAATAAAACTAACTTTAACTTCAGCTTATCGAATATTCTCTGACTGTCAGGTTTTTCCTAACTTTTCCTGACGAATTTTAAATTTCCTGACGTTTCCTGTCGTTCTGGAATTCCCTGACCTGTAGCAACCTTGGGAATATAGTGATATCTATGATAAAGAGAATAATTTATCATGATAAGAACTTTGAAATTATACTTTGTAAAGTGAAACAAGGTGAAAGGAAAATGTGTAGACAGAAACACGTTTCGGTCAGGTATAGTTCATATAGCACTTACTCGGACCGAATTTAATGTACATTGGATCTCTAGTAAAAAGCCTGAATTCTCGAAATCCACCTAGCTGCTATCTAACCCGACTAAACGTAACCACCCTACTCGGGATGCCTTACGTGCTGGTTTCCGGCTGGGTTGTGACCTTCTTCCTTCTCCCGAGTCATCTCCGCTCGCTTTTCCCTTTCTTCTCTCTATTTTCCTGTACTTCAAAATGCCGAAACCATGAAAACCATGACGAGAACCTCAGGGGCGCACGTACGAATGGACGGTGCTCATGCTGTCACGCGCACTCGACCGAGATAAACAATTTGCTAAATTGCTTGTCCCCGTTCCGTCCGACTGCGCGACCTAACAGAGCATTAGGGCATTAGGCGAATCGGGTTATCCCCTGATACTGCAAATTCCAAAAATACAGATCCCGATCGCTTTCTAACCCTCTTGTTCCTAGCTTTCTTCGTTCATTGTCATCCAGTCTAGTTGAACTCCTATCGCCAAAATAAATGAAAATTATTATAAAGTAGTGTATAGACTATATACAGAGGAAGGGTAGTAGAATGAAAACGGATATATAATTTTGCAGAATAGTGGTCAACTTTATGATAGAATATGATTGAGAGAAGAAAGATGAAATTATGTGCAAAACAAATGAAAAACAAGTGACTTCTGAAAATATAAGTTGGCTGTTATTGCACCCAACCGCTCATTTGCATTATCAAGACAATTTAAGCGGATTGCTGCTAAAGTATGAACTTTCCTATAGGTGGTTGCAAAGAATTTTGCGAAAGCTGGCAAGATTAAGAGAAGCCGTACTTTTACAGTCGGATGGACATGTTTCAGTCCAGAATAATTTTCTTCAAGTTTGGAGAATATTATCGTCAGAACGGAAAGTAAGAAGCGAAGAAGGACCAAACCGTCCCACAATTCTTCTTGCGAATGATTTCTGTCGACGGAAGTTCGAATCTTGAATTTCTAGAATTCTAGATCCAAGATAATTTTCGCACAAGTGCGGCTCTGAAGACTGTCGCCTATCTCCAATCCCTCACTTTAATGCTATTAGTGTAGATGAAAAGCAGCAGTTACTTGTATAAAGAAACGGTCTGCCATTTCCTCAATACTTATACTTGTAAAATATTAATTTTTGTTCTGGTTGGAACACTCTATATTTGGAGAATTAACAATAATTCTAGAAAACATTTTCCATTCTACAATTTCCTTCTACACCTGCACTTTTCATTAAAATAATCCCTGACTGACGGAATTCCCTTTTATTTTTTTCCGCGTGGAAATCAAAGTTCGCATCCAATTCGCTCAGGTTCGATTTTCCTGTTTACTCGAAGCGAAACCGAAGACCCGGAACCTGTCGCATATTGGATCTTCGGTTGACGTCGATGTGCATTCACGTTTCCACCTTTCTGATTATCACATTCATCCGCAGAAATGTAACCAGTATTGTCGGTTCCAGGCAGAAGATTTTACCATGGAAAATGCATTCTGTTTTTCTTGAGAAACGACAGGAATACCAAATAAAATTAAGGAGTCCCTTTTTTGCTTTCATTAATTCCTTCGCCTAGGTTTCCATTTATCGCATCGCTACATTCTTCATAGGGAAAGAAAGTGTGAATTAAAAATTAACTTCCGGGTACCGTTTACCTTCAACAAAAATTACCCTTGCTAGTGTGAAAGCTACATTGCAAAAAGAAAATTTCTAAACTATCTCCTGGTCTAAAAGTAATGTTTCCCTCTGATGAAGGGTACGAAGTGCCAACCACTTGGGGTACGAAATACAAAACAAAATAAACTAAATAACCCGGCATTTCGTAACATTTCGTAACAAAATAGTTCGCAGGATATTCAAATCACAACCAAGGTAAACAGGCCTCTAACTTACTTGGTAGATCTAAAATAGTGTCAATGAAGCATAAATTTCGAAAAATAGTAGAAAAATAGTTTCATAAAATTGTTCCAATATTAAATTAAGGGGTTAACTATTTTGTAAATCTTTTATATAATACACATCATCCATAAAATCATGTGAAATCATTTTGAATTTTTAAAGTATCTTAATTTTTTTTAATTCTATGAACTCTCTTAATTTGAATCCCTGAGAATTTCACTGAGAATCAGTAACGTACTTCTAGCTATATATTTGGATCAGTGAAATTTCACTGGGAATCAGTGATTATTCACTGAAATTTCAGTTGGTTTTCACTAATTTCTTAGTAGATAATTTAATGAAATTCAAGTAAACAATTTTTCACTGCTCAATAAGTGAAAATTCACAGAGTATTCAATACAAATTCTTTCTGATTTGACTCATTAACACACTTCTCACTGATACAAGTATAAACAGAATCCCTTAAATATTGTGAAAGTCCTTGAGATCAATTAACATTTTGTATCTCCCGTAAAAATCTCTTGAAATTCGTTGAAATCTCATCAAATTCATGGGAATATTTTGAAATATACTATATTCTTTGAAATTTCTACAATTCCTTAAATCCTGCGAAATGCTGTATAACACATTGAAATCTTTAATATCTTTTAAAATTCCTTTAAAACAGATTAAATATTTGAAATCCTCTAGTTCTCTATCAATTCTTTACAATTCCCTAAAATCCATTGAAAACCTTTCGAATACCCTTGCAATTTTTTTAATCTCTACCTTGAAATGTCGTAAAATCCCCTATAATCTTTGAAATCCTTTGGAATCCATGGAAATTTCGTGAAATTACAAATTTCCTCTGAAATCAGTTTAAATTCTTCAAAACCCCTAAACATCTTTGAAATCTCGTGAAATTTTTAGAAATCCTTTGTAATGGTTGGATTTTTTTGACGTACTCTTCAAAATCTTTTGAAATTTCGGTTTCTGAGATGGAAGATATGCTATTGCATTTGCGAGCAATTTGAGAACATAGTGGAAGTTTTATTTTTT
Organism: Andricus quercusramuli; assembly: GCA_932178445.1. Taxonomy (NCBI): domain Eukaryota; kingdom Metazoa; phylum Arthropoda; class Insecta; order Hymenoptera; family Cynipidae; genus Andricus; species Andricus quercusramuli. The sequence goes on along the minus strand of CAKNXH010000307.1, from coordinate 559,964 downwards.
CAAGATAGTGGCAAAATAGTTGAATCGCTAAAAAAAGTGTCAATAATTTTATCTGCAAAAATCCCTACATTTTTACTGTGTTTTTGTCTCGCCACGAAGCGTCGCGACGCGACACAAGACTCTCGTATGTTACAATTGAGGCTGCAGCACACTTGGAGGAAATGCAAACAAATTTCATGAAAGCAAAGTACATGACCGTGAAGATAGAACCTCGCACAATGCACGTTGTCGAGAAGTTAGAGACACTTCTTTCCACCCATCCCTACCTCTTCTTCTTTGTCTAGTGGCTCTTTGTTGAATTAGGCACGATAGTGGTCTTTTCAGGCTCGCCTTGGGACATCGTTACACGATGGACAAGAATCCTTCGTTTTGCCCCTTATTCTGTCCTCAACTAGCGCTGTGGCTGGGAAAGGAAGGGAGAAGGGGAAAAAAAGACAAGGAAAGAGAAGAAAAGACAATAAAACAAAATAAAGTAAAAGGGTAGACTATCGAGAAAATTCGAGCGGTAACTAGAGCCAAAAGAAAATACTCGAGAACATTAGAGAGCAGAAAATGTGAAGAAAAACAAACACCGACAACAGATCGAATGGTTATTTAGCACAGAAAATGTGGAAAAGTAAACTGAAAATGAATTAAGCACACAATTCGCTGTTGAACGTTGCTCCCTTCTCTTCATTACCTCTTCTTTTATATTTATTGAAGCTGCTCTCCCTTGCGAGATAATTTGATATGAGTTTGTCGTGCAGAACGCTGGGTGCAACCGCAGGAAAATCTATCTCGCAGTAAAAAGTTTGGGACCACCACGACTGAACAGTGAGTAGCAAAACGCGAAACAGACGGCGAATAGGGCGGGAACTAAGCTCGGCTTCGTCTTCTTGTCGAGCTGAGGGGCTCGGTCGCATTACTGCCCGGCAAAACCACTGACTGTCATAGTAAATATTCACCGTATATGCATACCACGACCTTACATATATACGCTGTATATGCGAGGCGTTACACGCCCGGAAAATTACTGTGGTACGCTAAACGATATTCCGCGCTCCCGTGCTAATTAACCCTTCGATCGTTGCTTTGTTGATTCAAACCTATGCAATCACCCTTTCTACAATATTCTGTATTCCACAATTTTGTCAGTTTCACAATTCGCATAACTGCTAGCCCTCAATTTAATATATAGACCGAAGAAAATTTCCACATCTATATATTTACACAGCCGAAGAAAGTTTGAGATTCAATTCTCATTGGTATTGTTTGCATTACTCAATTTAATATACACGATTAAATAGAACTTTATGTCTCAGTACAAGAAGAGCATTTTCGCTTCAGTATTCGTTACTACTTCCTTGGTATAATGCAAGTTGAATGCAACTTACTGGCAATTGCCTAAAGAATCAGGGCTTTTCTGGTCTAATTATTATAGGCACTTTTAGCTGGAAATAACCACACTGTGAGAAATGTCGGGAACAATCCCAACAATTTGGTGTGTAAGTTTTCTCATTTTGGGTAGGAAAATTTATTTTCCCATAAAATTCAGAACTTTTTTCCATTATTTAGGGGGGAAAAATAGTGTTTAAACGTAATGTTTCCATCATGTACGGTAATTTTTCCAATCACTTCGGGAATAAAGAGACACCATAACAATTTGGGAATTTTCTTACATTTTGAGTAATTTTACCAGTATAATGTAGGAAATGACCCAAAATATAATGAGTAATTTTTCCTCAACTGTTAAAAGTTTTTCTGATAAATTGAGAAAATCTTTCTTCAATATTTGTGGAAAATTATCTTTTTTGTAGTTAGAAAATAAGGAAACCCTACTAAATTTTGGGAATATTTCCACTTTTGAACAATATTAACACACTTTTAATATTGATGTTTCGAAATGTGAAAGAAGCACAATTTTTTTTCAGAATTCCATTAAAATTCTACTTCTTCCAATTTTAATCTCAGAAACACCGCGCCCGTGTATTCTAGAATTGAGGAAAGAATAACTCGCCTCTCCAATCAGGCAAGAACTTTTAAAAAGATCGAAATAGTTACTGGACTAATAAGAATCTTTAAAATTGAGTATTGTGAGACAGAAAAGTAAAAAAAAAAACTTTTTCTCTGTTCAGTTCAATGCATTAGGTAAGTACGTTGAGGTAGTTTGTATGGAGTAACATAGTGCAGGTTCTGCAGGAGTAAATTGGGAAAAATGTCGAGAGGTTGTTTGAGGGATGGCGAACACGAACAGGCTATTCCTCAGCGTGCTCCTCTGGCTGTCCTTCGTTTCATCGTTTTCTCCCTCTTTTGCTCTTCCTTCCTGTAATGTTGTCTCCTTTCAATCCTTTATTCTCTGACCACCATCGTGTAACATCGTGTAGTTACTCTGGATCTGGACTCTATTCTATACTGCTCTATTTTACTTTACCCCACTGCTCTATTCCTCTCAGCATCACCCTCTCCCTCTCTTCACACCCTTCTCTTTTCCGTTTTGGCAATGTCAGTCCGAATGAGAACGTGTATCCATCCGGGAAATTGAGTGCTCCGTGAGGGTGAAGCGGACACGAGGAAATAGGGGTGACCTTCATAAAAGATAAACGAAATCTTTCCCTACGCAAGATGATGACTTTTCTTCCTGGCACATATCACGTGTTGATTCGCAATCAAGTCCCTTCGCGTACAATTTGTTCAAGCAGTTTCCGCGGTATTGAAGAGTCGACCTGCCTAGTACCTTTCTGACCTCTGTGACCAGTCTACGTCAAACGGAACCACTGCCTATTCTTATAAACTAACTCCATAGTTGTATCTTTTTACCATTTATAAAAATATATTTGCGCAACATATATATGATTTCAGCCCTTTTAAATGTCTATGAAACGGTGCTGAAGTTTTATTTTTCAGTCCCTCCTTGTGAATAAAAAACGACATCAGAGGTGAATAATGAAAATTATGGTGCATTTTTTCTCAAGTGTACCCATCCAAGAAATCGATGATTCATACTTGGGCAAAGTGTTGTCCTATTGGATGGTAGTATGTGCAGAATTTTTTGAGTTATTTGGACAAATATTTACCGAAGAGGAGGGGCGAAATTCTTGGATATTGTGCGGAAGAGCTCTTTTTCGGGTGCACTTAACTGCTTTCGTATGTGATGAAAAAAATGTTGACCTGCATACTTTCGATAGATCCTTGTACATTCAATCGAATCTTTCCAGCCATTTTTAACGAGATTTACAATTTGACCTCCATTTTTTAAATAAAAAAACAATTTTTTTTGAAGTTCGACCCTTTTTATTTATTTTTTTTGCCACAAGATAAAGGTTAGGATTCTCACTTTCAATTTCGTGAAGAAATTAAATCCTTTCCATTCTATTTCCGGGAAACTATTTGTTCTGAACGAGTTTTACTTCTTGTTTAAAAATTAAAAAAAAAAAAGTTTTTTTATACAGTTTCGATAGTATTTTACCCGCCTTTTTCCATGATTAAATGAATTAAAAAAACTATTATTTGAACTTGAAAAATGAAATTTAGTACATCTTTTCGGGAGAAAAATATTATACTTAGATTTTTGAAGGTCAAATAATAATTTTTTCAAAAAAGGCATTAAAGAAGGCAAGAAAAAAATCATAGAAACTGTTGTAAACAAATTTTTTAATTCATATTAAAAGATTACAACTATTACGAAACAGGCTATTTTCTTGAATCAGAATAGACCAAATTTAATTTCTCCAAAGCAAAGCAAAAAAACGACAAAAAGTATCGAACTTAAAAGAAAGAAGCAAAAATGTTTTTGATTTTGAAATATAAGGGTCAAATGGTAAATTTGGTTTAAAATATTTGTCAACATGTGACGGAACATAAAAGAATTTATCGCAAGAATGCAGGTCAAAATTTTTTTATCCACAACCAAAGTCGTTAAATACATCCAAAAAATAGTCTGTCGGCAAAAAATGCAAAAATGTCAATCAAATTTTGACTCCAATCCAAGATAGTCCGTTTTTGGGGTAGGCACCCTTGAAAAATTCTCCATGAATTACTATGAATGAAAGAAAATTTCCAGAAATTGTCATCAAAATATAAGACTGACCCATTGGTTCTGTCCGCTAAAAGTGGAATGGAGATTAAAAAAAAAACAAAAAAAATCGAGAAGTTCGACCTGTCCTTTTTTAAGGATGGTAATTGTTGATGGGATTGTTGGATACTTAAATTTCCGTAAATTACTATAAAATATTTAAATTTCCATAAAATTAAAAAAAACTTGAAGCATCCAAAAATTTCGGAAAAATGTCTAATTTTGCAATCTTATGGTAAATTTATAAATCATCGAAAATTCTTTTAATTTGTTGACAATCCAAATTTCCATAAATTTTGTTCATTACAAATTTGTTATAAGCAGAAACAAGGACTGTGTTCCAAGCGTATTTAAAATCATGCATTTGTTATAACAAATATCGTATACACCAAGGGAAAGGGGACATTTTACTATTTTCAATTCTTTAATACATTATATTTGCAATTACTAGATAGGAGTTTGAACGTACTTGAACTAAATCCTAATGTTCTTGCAAATTACTATACCTTAATTTGAATTTGCTAGAATTAAATTATAATTTAATAGATTCATCTATGTCAAAAAAATGTAGACAACATCGCCCCATCAAACAAGGCAGTCATACATTTGGGGGTCATCGTTATTATCGAGGGGTATATTTTATCCTGAATATTTATGAGGTTGGTTATACGAACTCCTTGTAAATGCGGTATGCCACCCTTTTCTGCTATCGACTACCAAGGTCCGTTTTACTTGCTCGGAGGAGGCGCGGTGCACCAGAAAAATAAATAAGATAAGAGATGAAATTAATTCAAGCCTGGAATATTAAAGAGATAAGTAAAAAATATGCGAGTCTGCAGCTCGAAAGGTTACATTCTTCAAGCTAAGTTGCCGAGAAGGTCTTGAAGAGATTCGCAAAATTTAATCAGCTTGCGCGAAATTGCCGGATTGTAAAAAAGCAGCTCTCTTACCTAGCCAGTCAATATAAGCTTCCAACTGACTCAAACTAATAAATTTAAACGAAGCTGTGCTTGCTTTCGAAACTAGATTCCGCTATTTATTAGCGTCAGTATTTGAGTGAGTCCAAGAAGGGTAAATTTGTATTAAAATCAGTCATTCATGAGGATCGAATTGATTAATTGGAACAAAAAATCTGAAATTTAATATTAAATTTTCCATCATGAGTTATTAGATTAGGTGTATTTTTTATAGATCTGGAAAATAAAAAGTATCTACCCTGAATGATAAAGAAGTGAGAAATACCTTTTTGTACTAAGAATTTGTTTTTCTGTTTGCAGAGCGAGAAACGAAGGAGCACGCAGAGTTGTTCATGAATATGTATAAATGTGTTCCAGAAGAGTATATTCAAAGAATTAATGAACAGAGGAAACTTGGAAAAAGCCACTGCTGTACTTTTTGACTTCTGAGAGACATTTAATTACTTCGGTATTAATAGATGATTGCTGGTATTAGTGATAGTTGGTAGTATATAATTGGTATTAGGGAATTGATGGATGATGGTTAAATAGACCCCTTTTGACAGATAAGACTCCCACCTGTTAAATATTTAATGCTATACTAAATTAGAATTCTATCAATTTTAATATTTTTGGGTTGAAAAGGCAACTGAATTTACAAGGAAATTCTAAGAGAGAATTTAATTTGACACCGATTCAAAGAAAGCTAAAGAAATATGACTAGGTTTTTCAAAATCGTTTCTTCCATCACCGTCTTGAACGAATAGGATTCAAAGTAAGACGAAGGTGGAGCAGGATTCAGTAAACCCCATCGCAAACGGTGCTCGACAGACCGCGAATGACCGCTTGGATGGCGAATGCAAACTAGGCAGTAAAGCTATTGACCGTGCATAATCAGACTTTAACCCGAACTCAAGTACCTGGACAATGGGGTTTCTCTACCACACGAAGGAACGAATAAGTTTAGTCTGCAATGGAGACTTTGAAGAGTGGAAAAAGTTACAAGAATCGTCGTACCTGGCAAGGCTATCAAATCAGATCAATGCTATTTTACAGCTGACTTAAGTCGTGAAGATGGATTTATTTTTTTTGCGATTATTCAACGCTTATGGCTTGTAAAAACTTTTTACCGTAAATAATAGGCTATAAGGATATTTTTTTGTTATTTCTTCGATCTAAAATGTAAGCAAATTTAAGATTAAGATCTCAAAATGATAATTTAGAACTACATTAATTGTAGTACTTATGTACTTATATATGTAGTTAATTAGAATCAATATTTATTATTACAATACTCTTATTATTCGGGTTAGGCGTGACTTCTCGTGTTATTTATTTAAATGACACGCTCATTCCGCAACACTGCTCCGACCCAGGTTGCTGATCTATCTCTCTAGCGATCACCCCAAGTGAAGAGCCTCACAAAATTGTCATGTGTGGTTCCCCACTTGGGCCCATTAGTATCCAAGGTCTTTGTTTCATGCGTCATTCACTCTATTGTCACTAATTCTAGTTAATTTAAAGCGACAAGACCAGAAAATTTTGTTTGGGATCAAAGTTACCAGAACAAAAAGTTCAGAGCAAATGAATTTATACTAGTACAGCAATAACGCCATTAAAATATTTTTTACCTTGCTTAAACGACTTTAAAATTTAAAAAGATCTTTGGAGATCGACTTATTTTATTTGCTAATTGGCACAAATTATGGCATATAATTATAGAACAAATGTGAAGCAAGTAAGATAAAATCGATATTTCCCTTAAAAATGAATTTTTTCTCATTTTTTCGTACTAGAGCTACCGCCGTCTAGACATAAAACATAACAACTTTACTGTAGTAGGAAAAAATACGGAAAGATGATGCAAAATGTTTTTTATTCAACAAGAAATGCCTACGATCGCGTATAATAAGCCACATTTTCTTATTTCCATACACATCTTTTATGCTCGTTTTCAGGGTAGTAAAAGCTTCGTACGAATTCCCCAGTCAAGAGAGTCGAACCGAGGAAGCTTCGGGAAATACGGCTTTCCCTTGGGGTCTACATGTGCTGGCAACGTTTTCATGGAATCCGAGGAGATAATTGGAGTACACTAGACAACGAAAGTTTCCTCATCGTTTCGTTTATCAAGATCTATGAAACTGGAGTGCCCTATTCGTCCTTACTGGTTGCTAAATAATAAAGCTATCCTTACGTAATTTCCTGTGTCTTCTCTGCGGTTGTATGCAACTAAAGATTCAACAGACATAAACCAAGGTATAATTGTTACGTCGCGTCCGTGGAATGAGTACGCGTATTACTCGAATATGCTTGACCCAACCTTACTTTGTTGGAACAACTTGCAGTTTCAATACTGCCCAGTCATTAGCTCGCCAGTTCGCTAGATGCAATCTCACCCCGAGCATGGTTGCTTTAGTGTGCGTGTTTACGCTCGCGTGAAAAGGTGTGTGCACCGATGAGTGTGTTATGTACGTAAATATGGGTGTGGGGTTTCAGGCTCACTTTTAGCGGCTAAAGAAACGTGAAACGCGTGAATGGCGCATGAATGTCGGAAGAAAATCGTTATGTCCGCGTAACAAGCCGCATAAATTAGCACACATGAATGACGGTGCAGCAAGATGACTTCCACGAATGTAAAGCCTGTCATTATTTCACACGGAAACCTTCTTAACCTAGATGTTTACATGCTGATTTACTAAATCCATCTCTGCGAGAAATTAATTACCACATCAATCCACAATTCAGTAGCGTCAACAAGATAAATGAACCTTAAATCAAGAAATGCATGAAATTTCGATGATGCATGGAACAAGTGAATAGTTCGTTGTAAAACTTTATTTGAGGTGCCGATAGAGGCTTGGGGTGGGAAATAATAATACAAACATTGTTTTTATCTAGCTTGTTTGGATATATATTTTTGAAAAATGCTGCCAGTATATACCCAAAATGCTCTCAGAATAGGGGAAAGAGGGTGAATATTCACAAAAATAGGGGTATAAATTCTTTTAAATAAGATTAATTGATAGGTGCCATATTGAACTCAATATATATCGCTTAAGATTTCAAGTCTAAATATATTGCACTTTTAACAAAATAGTTGAATTTTTTTTTAATCTACTAAAACACATGAATTTTCAACGCTCAAAATTCTAATGTTTTCGACTTTTAAGCCGGATAAAATGAATTTTCAACAAAATAGTTGAATTTTCAAGAAAATAATTAAATTTTCAACAAAATTTTCAACCAAATTGTTGAATATAAGAGAAATTTATTATGAGCCAAACAGAAGCATTTACCAACAAATAGTTCAATTTGAAAATAATAAATAAATTTTCAACGAAATAGTAGAATTTGCAACCGAAAGTGATGAATTATAAAACAAAAATAAAATAGTAGATATTTCAATTATAACGAATGAACTTTCAATCAAAAGTAGTTGCATTTTTTGATTCAGTTCTATTAATTCCGTCCGCATTTAGGCAAAAAACATGTGAGAAAGGATACAGGGTAAAAAGTGGAGTTCCGTAAGAAAAGAGTAAAGAGGGGATTAGGGGATAAAGTGTGAAGTCTGTTATATATTAATGGGTGTATATGAAAATTTGAATTGTTTACATGAAAAACTTTGCCCGGATCCACCCTGAGCAGCACGCCATTATTTTTTTTTAATTAGAGAACAAGAACTTTTGGAATATTTTTAACGCTTCTTTTCGAAGTTGAATTTTTGGAATAAATCAAGGAAAAATTCGCATAATTACCTTTTAAATTACTCACATTCTGGGAAAATAGACATACACAATTAGAACCACTAAAATTCCACAAGTCAGAATAAAATTTGAAATCATAAATGCTTAATGCTTTATCGATCTAATTTCATCAAAGACAATCCCTTACTGGAATATATTTTTAAAACCACCACACAAGTCATTATCAGAATGTCCGAGTTTCAAAAACTCTCATAGCTTATGAAGAGAATGTATTACTAGAGGGTTTCTTCGAAGATTAAATCAGTTTTCAGCGAATAAAAAACGTGAATCCATTTTTATATACATAAGATATGTTTCCCCTTTTTTAAAAATAATTTTTAATCCATCAGGTGAGGAGTTAGTCTCATGTGTTCATTGAATAACTTCAATCAATTCAGTAAAAGTAGAATATAGCGTAGCTAGAGAGAGGTATTGAAATACGAGCAGATTACCCTTCTCCATATAATTAACATGTGAATAGAATTCATCGATTACTCATCGACGTTGTTCTGTGGTAGATTATGCAGCACGTACGAACCAGAGTGTTTGAAGGGGAGAAGGTAGGCAAAACGATGGATGTAGGATGTGGGTAGATGATGAAGTTAGTTCGGTAACGCTAGATATGTAACGCCACTTTCCGTTTCAGGCTGAACTCACAGGAAGGGTGTGAGGAGCTCATCCGCTGAGTCCAGATTAATTTTGGTTTCCGTTTTTATGCGATTAAAGAACTTTTGAGTAGAGATTAAACCGTAATTGCATTTTTGATTAATCCCATGATTACTATCACTTCAACTCTTTTGATATGATTTTCTTCATGATGCACGTTTGTGGAATGCTCTATTCCCTTCTTTAATACAGGATTATGATCTTACATTTTTCAATATATGGGAACAAGTAAACAACCAAAATCCGTATATTGTCTTTCAATTCGAGTAGTTCTAAGCCTGAAGATGGAGACAAGAGTATAATATTTTCAAGAAAATTATGACTATGTAACCAGGGTAAATACAGTAAACAGCATAAACAAAGGTTTTCTTTGAAGTTCCTTTGATAAAGAGTTATCACATTTCCAGAACCGTCTCCTTTCAATTACAGTGTGTTTAAGTGCCTGACTTCCAGAGAAGCGGATAGGAGTTAGAGGACAGCGAACACTGGTGGTTAGTGTTTCAAGGCATTCCCTTGCCGCCCTTGTGGTTACGAAGTGGCAACAGTTTCGTCCCATGACCTCCAAATTACACCCACCAAAGTCTTCACAACATTCTCGACTTATTCACAAACAAATAATTATCACAATCCTAGTTTTTTTATTGAAAAAGAATTTTTACGCCAAATCTTGACTCTATATAAATCTTCCTATTGTGTTGAAATTTTCTCTCGTCTAGTAATCTACAAGCTATTAATGCCGGCTTCTTTTTGTGAAAAAGGTATTGACTGATCAATTTCGTTTCATGAAGGGGCAGATTGGACGTGTTATTAGGATCGCAATAATCAAGTGGAGAGAAAAGGGCTTGAGCTGAAGGATTTAATCGAGAGCAAGCTGACGCAATCATTATATTATCTTGAAGAACCTTTTATTAGAAAAACACCTAATTTCTCGAAGCGAAACTGTTCGGGGATTCTTGACTATTTGTGCGAAAATCTTTTGTTATATACAAGGTAAATAACACAAGTTAACAATTATAAATGATATCGCATAACGACACAATAAAGACGGTATAAAAAGAGTAACAGGAGGATATGGAATCGAAAATGTAGTATCGTCTGATGACCATCACATTCAACAAACCCCATGGCATCGATCACGACTATCAGTTGAAAGTGATCACCGCCGCGTCGCGTCGGTAGCGTGGGATATTACAGGATTTTTTTTACCCTAAAGCTATTCCAGTCAAACGGATTCGACCTCACGGCAGACATTTATACCAATTTCCGTGGGATTTCGGAATCGAACAACCTTTCTATTTATTCGACGCGTCACGTCAGCGACTGATAAATCAATCCGAATGATACTAGAGCGGAATTGTAAAGTTACTTTTACTTTATTCTGACTGTAATTAGAATCAATTATGAGACACTGGTAGTATTCGAGGAGTCAGGAAAGCAAACAGACAGTTCCAGTGCTACCTTTCCGTTATTCGAGCTCGAGTGTACCTTAAATATCCATATACGGAAGCGTGTAACATCGCGCATAGGCGAACGAGCTTCTCCTGGAAATATAGTCACAAACGACTACATGTTCACCTTTTGTACACGTGTATACTCTTAGGGAGTCGTGTAGGCGCCGAAAAACGGAAACACGCACACACGAGACTGGATGTTGGCATATCTGGCTGGCCCTGCGCCAAATAACGTATGTGTATCCAACCTGCGCTTGTTTGCACTCATGTAGGCAAAACTGCCGAGAGCAACTGTAAATGTACGTTTGCACGTGTATGGTCGGCATGACGGGTGACGAATGTAACAGAGATCCATGAGTTTGTAAATGTGACGATGTGCCTCCTGTGGATTTATACTCCATGAGATGAATAGTCCTCGAGCAACGGCCAGCGCATGTGCAACGTCCAATTTCATTAAACTAGTTTTAAACTAATGAGAAAATATAGAAAGTTGGGTTTAGAGACTTGAGAGGTGGATATAGCTCCATAAAGAAACAAGGGGATTTCGTTGTTTCTGTAGAAGGCTGAAACTTATGTGAGTAACGATTTTCACTGCTGAATTGCTCAATCAATGATGGATGATTGTTAAGTTAATTATTTTTCTTTATTATTGAAAATATTCGTTCGCTACTAGTTGTTACTTGATTCTCTTAAAAACAATATAACCTAAGTGGGATTAAAACAGCAGAGAATCAACAAGCTGGAAAAAGCGTGTATTTCCGAGAAATCGGAAACAAGAAAAATTGTTTCCATACAAGAGCAGTACGTTCAACGTACATGTGAAGCGTTTGTTATATCGCCGTTGCTCGTTTTATGTTCAAGGGATCCGGGTGGGTACAACGGGGTGGAAAGGGGAGGAAAAAAAGGAAAAAATGAACGGTAAAGTTCGAAACCCCTCTTGCTACGCCATCCTGGCGCTATCAAAAGCTAGTTTACAAATGCTAGCAGCAACAGCAGCCCTTGTTTCGTCCAGCAAAGCGAAACACCAGACAACCCTACTACATGCGTTAGGGATGTTCTACTGTTCATAACGTAATGTCGCAACAGTTTAGGGGTTGAGGACGTAGAGCGTAAGTATGTATACTTGAAATGAAGCCTCGTTGACTTTTAAATACTATTATCTTGTGCCAGTTTTACTCGTTTCGCGAGAAGAAGTCCCAACTCATTGCGATTTCACTCTGAAGAACTTTCCTAAGACTTACTAATTGTGCGAGAGGCCTTTTTAACAATTAAGAGAACACTCTCGTTGATTCTTGTTCAGACTTCTCGAAACGTGTATATTGAAAACAAATACTTCGCCAACATCACTTTTTACTGTTTTATTAATGAAGATATTTTATTTAGATAAATACTCTGTATGCAATAACGGGACAAGTGCATTTTTATAATCAAAATATGGTAAGTTATTTTGGATTAATTTCTCAATTTATTTTACATTCCTTTGTGATTGATAACCTGATATAAAGACAAAAATTGAACCTATTTCTCCAGAATTCGAAATCAATTAATATTTTTGCATATGAGTAGATCTGTGTCAAAGCCGTAGTTGACGAAAATCAATCATTTTAATTTAGTTGTATGCTCTTTACATGTCTAGACTCCACACTACATCGTATTTTAATTGTGCTGTTGTCCCAAATTTAATGGTAGTATCTACATTTCAGATAAGTCACGTATCACTTTACAAAATTTAAGACGAAAATCATAAGTGACTTCTTTTCCGGTTAGATTTATTATAAGTAAGGCATTTATGATTGTTGTCTAATTTGCTAAAGTGACAGGTGACTTCTCTGAAATATGTATGCTGCGATTGAATCTGGGACGCCAGTACAGTTATTACATTATCTCATTATGTATTTTTCTTCGATGTCAACTTTTATGAACTGCGAAACTCGTAAAAAAGTTTCTGCGTAAACTAAATATATCGGAGTAATAAAATTAAATTGAATGCTTCCTTTGAGATAAAGGCAGTTCAAAAGATTATATGTTAGATTTTGGTATCACATATCAAGTAAGGAAGAAACCGACACCCACCCGATCCCTGACGTCGACAATAATTAATAATGGCCCGCTTGCGGTTTAGTCAGAGGGTGAGGTTGTGGTTACAATAACAGATTCGTGTGGCAGTTATATTTTGTAAGAATGTCCTCGTTCGTGACAACAATATAGTTTAATTTGATGAAACTTAGTGTAAAAACATATGTTATGATGAGGGTTAGAATTTCGAGATTTGGGAGATGTAAAGGTTATGCATTGGATAAGAAATGAAAGCTGCGGGAGAAATAATTCTTAGCGGGAAACCAGATTATAGGTAGAGCGTTAAATTTGTAGGATATAGCTCAATCGTTAATCAATCTGAAAGAAAAAGCTGTCAGTCTTGTATCTTCTTATGCTGTCATCGTCCTGAACTGCGAATTGTGCAAAAACTTGTCGTTTTTGCTGTTACATTGTATTTAAAGGTGTCATATAAAAAGCTAATTAATGGCTTGAGAGAAACCCGTTTTTCTAAATTTTTAAAGCTTTCAATTATTTTAAAATGTGACTCATTTAGCATGAATGTTTTTGTGTTATATTCTGGAAAGTCATAGGTGAACAACATGTCTAGAAGAAACTTGGGAAATCAAAAATAACCCAGCTGTAGCAATCCATTTGGGGAAATCGTCACCATTAGATTAGATTCGAAAAAAGACTAAAATATTTAGTAAGCGATATTACAACATTTAGAAATGAAAATGAGGCCATGTAATTAGAAGTGCAAAATAGAAGCGGATGTGGCAAGCGCTTTGCAAAAGGCAAATGCTGGGAACCGGAAGATGGCTTTTCCAGCAGTAACACGAGGTACAAAAGAGAGAAAGCGTAGAGTGGCATAATTTCTGTAGTGAGTTTTATCACATTAATGCCGTTTAAGCGAAGGTCACACTACCATGAGTTATAACAATAGCCAGGAGGCACGTCAGATTCACCTGACTGTAATTCTACAAGTGTAAAGCATGGAAGGAACAGGAGTGAAACAAGCTAAGTTTGAGAAGGAAGAAGAAAAGGAGAGCTAGAGAGAGAAAGAGAAACAAGAGTAAAAAAGCGATTGCCCAGAGTGCGGTCGGTCGATGTAACCTTTGGCACGCGATTTCCGTAAGGTTAGCGTGACGCGAAGGAGCAAAGCTAGTAGTCCAGTACACTTCTGGTCGCACGCTCGAGAAGTAAAGCCAACACACAGTGTTGTAAAACTGCCACATTTATTGTACCCTACCATAAAAGGCAACAATGCCGTCGATTTTCTTCTATAACTGTTGATTGTGCTCAGAGTAAAAGGAAAATTGTAAAAATGGGATAATTTATTAGGTTCAAAAAGCCCAAATGAGGATAGTTTTTGATATGAGGTCAATAATTTGTAATCACATTCAATCGTATAATCACGTACACTGACATTAAAATTGATGTATGCATTTTCGCAAGGGTTCCTAATAAGATTCTGCACACAGATGAATTCTATGGAATAGTAGCATTACTTCGTAAATTTTATAAAGGCTGTCTGTATTTTCCTCATGCAGCTGAGAGTGACTGCAAAAATTTCCTTTTTGTTTTCCCTCTTTATTGCGCCGTAAGCTACAAGATCTTTTCTTCGTCGGAGATCGAGTTCAAATTCTATTTCCACATTGTTGCTTCAAGTGAGGGCTGATCTCTGTGAAACACCAATTCTCCATCGATAGCTCGCAGTGAACCTTATACTTCAACTGAGGATGTCTTAATTTCCTGAGTAGAAATGTGACGTTCTCATCCGAGAACGTGAAAGTAATGCGATTTTTTCAAACCCAAGATACAATGTCACGAGGATTTTCAGAAGAATCCTGTTAAGCTTTTATGGTTGGCTTAGTGCAGGATTGATAGACGTACAAGCCAGGAAGAAAATGAGAGACGCGTGTTACACGGGAAAATTGTGGTGTCTAACTTTATTCGATGTTCAGATTTTATAAATAAATAATTCAGGGAGAAGACACATTTTAAAAACATATGGCACAAAAAGTTAATAAAAGCTCAGATTGAAGAATGCAATATGATCTCGAACAAGGATCTACGTTAAATCCAGAGGCAATTTATAATTCGGACTTCATACTCATTCCGGATAATGTGAGTGCCAATTGGGTGCAAATTATTTTCGCGAGTTGATAATACACAACCAGGTCGCGAGAAATAAGTATGTATTACATACATATCGTGCCCTTTATCTGTATTCTGTGTGCATTTTATACTCTTCATGTGTTGCTAGCATGAAATGTAAATTCTAATAACACGTCATACGTTTAGATGATCCGATCTGAGCAAATCTTGTTTGTGTGCCTATATGGTTAATTCCTCATTATTATATCTATAAGATAATTACACTTTCTACTCTCACGCTTCATAAACACACAAAAAAACTGCACTTGTTAAATATTATGCACGTCTGACTAAACAGTATATGTACTACTGGTCTGACTATTTCTGTTCGTACTACTGATACATTTCAAGCATAGATGTCCCGACAAAAAATCCCGCTTCTTATGAATTTTGAAGTTCACCCTAGATTTGTCTCAACTCATACCACGTTAAAAGCAGAAGAGAAGCGTTTGATTTACTAAAGCTGTTGAAACAGAATGTTCAGCTCTTCGAAAACGAATCATATGTCCGCCCTCTCATTTGTTTTCGATGGTGACTTTGCTATCTTTAATAGAAAGTCTCATGAAATCCATATTGAGAATGAATATATGATTCAAATCTGCCGCATGAGTAACGACCATATAAATCCTAAGTAAGCGTCAGTCGGAAAACAATAAAATCTATATTTTAATCTGCGCCTGAGCGTTCCTGTCTCCTGTTCAGGGAATCCCTTGGGAATGATAGAGAGTTGGAGGAGATAGAGGGTAGAAGAGCAATCATTCGTCATACGCTATAGAAGCTTATGCCGTAGGGAAGAGAATATAGGAACGGGTTTTCGAAATTTGAGTTTTCACACAATAAAACAACAGCTTTTTGAGTTTTCTAATAAGTTTCATTCTCAGCTCATTATTTTTCTTCAGAAGATGAGCAATTTTCATTTTGTCAAAAATCAAAATCAAAAAGAGAATCTATATTTCAATTCACTACTGAAGTGCTGATTGAAAACTTCATCATAGCATGCCGGATAAAGTCTTTAATTCATTCAATAGTGCATTCAGGAGTGGAAGCAAATTTCTGTAAAAAGTCTGAAGAAACAATAGTACAAAAAACGTTGAGAGCAGTGGAAAAAAGATATGAAATGTTTGTAAAATCTAAGTTTGTATTCGCCGGATTAAAGTTCACTCTTCAGTAATCACTTTAAAAAGGTTAAAATATAAAATGGGCGTAAAGTTGGCTAACAGTCCGTTTTCCAAAAGAAGAAACACATTGTTCAAGTCCTAGATAAACTCTCTGGCGCGTCTGAAAGAGGAGAACAGAGCCGAGACAATGTAGATGGACTGCTAAGATAGGAGGCTGATGCTGGCGAGAGACCTAAAATCTCAGAGAGACGGAGAAGGAAAATGGAGTGAAAGTACATTTAGACAGAGGGAGAAAGAGAGAGAGAGAGAGAGAGAGAGAGAGAGAGAGAGAGAGAAAGCTCGCCGGAAGCGGAAATAGGAAAACCGATTCCGGAAGAGAACCACAGTAGAATAACCACAAGGGTCAGTTACGTTCAGTAACGTAATTCTCTTTGTAACCCTTTTCCTAGTGGCTTTTCCTAAGATAAGAAGGTGTGAAGGAGAACTACCATTTGATAACATACGAAAAGGTGACAGCTAAAAGCTGCAAAAATTCCAGATTTAGCACTTTGCTTTTGAGATGTTTATTTTCTAATAATGTGTCTATTTTTTTATTGCAAATTTCATTAATGAAAGATATATTCAAAGTGCATGAAAATCTATGTATTAATGGTCTGTTCGAGAAATTGAGGGGCGAAGTTAGAGGTTTCAGAGAAGTAGTAATTTATTAAAACGCAAAATATAATCTAGGTTTGGAAATACAATGTCCCTTTTGCTTTTCTGAAGAAAGTGTCGATTGCGGAAACGGTTTCAATTTCCTCTTAATTCATCATAGATGTAAAAAACCACAAATAAAGTGTAAAGTTTTTAAAACCGTGAAATTGCAATTACGTATTCTGGTTATTTCAATGTAAAGAGCATGGTCACCAGAGGAAAATTTAATAAAATGTATAACAATGAAGCAATAAAATAGAGCGCTCGAAGGAGTGAATATGCGTGAAAATATTCAAAGTAAAATTGAAAATGCAACTGAAACACCCGTGGGAATTCGTTGGTTATGGCAAGGGAATGCGAGGCACGGTATTTGAAATGATATCCGGCTATACCGGGCAAAATGTTGACCCTGTGCGTCAACGAGACAAACGGAACTTTCATTTTATGCAAACTCGAATGAAATCCCTATATGAAATCGTTGATTTTTCAAAGACCGCTTAGCACATTCGCTTCGAGCTCTGAAACTCTCGTTCTCATTCAATCTCTGAAAGCACGGTCTCCGTTCTCTTGATTATCTGGGAAAGTTAAAGAGTTTTTCTCTTCCAATAATATCTACTATGAGATTTTTTCTGTCCTTAGAAAATATTTATTTAAAACTGCCTTTAAATCCATAATATGAATGAAAAAATCACTATAAAACTTTTCTCGGTAAAGGCACCTGACGCACGTCGTAGGATAAATTTCCCTAATATTATTCCCGCCTGTGAAGACGAATGGTTATTGCGACGGTTATTGCGAATTATGGTGCTTCCAGACGGGACGTTAAGGTTTGCGGGGTTATACACTCGAGCTGGTACCCATTTGAACTCCATTATTATACCAATAGATAAGTAATCATACGTAATGATAATAGGATAATTTAAATTACGTGCAGTTGTGCAACGACATTAATTATTAGCAATTTGATTTATACGAATTCGGTTCGAATCCAATATTATAATGTTTTTTAAAGAAACGCCTAATGAGCTGTTGCCAAAATAATAATTTCTCAATTCTTAATATTGGAAATGAATAAAAAATTCAGACTGAATTTAATGCACATTATTTTAAGGTGTAAAATGTAAATATTCTTTTTTACCGTGTGGTGATTTTTAACATACACTTGTACTAATTAATATATTTTTGTCAATTCGAACATTTAAAATACTTTTTTTTTGGAAATGGTGAATTACTATTAATAAAAAGTTATTTTGAACATTTTAATACATGGTCAAGTAAATAATGCAAGAACTATCATTTATACCATGTTTTTATCAACAGCTTCAAATAGTTATCACGAAGCCATTTTTCTGTCTCCTAATTATATATAACTATTTTCGATCAGGAATAATTCTCGAAACGACTCTTATTCGAAATAAATTTTGTGCAAAGGCTTTTCCATTTTAGAATTAGCATAGTAAAAGTGAAAAAAACTATGTCTGTAATCGCCCGATTTATTTTCTTGCTTTCAGTATCCCCTTTCCTTTCTGCAAAAATAAGCATCTTCCAACCCTAAGGCGGCGAGCAAGTCTCGCTGAAGAGGCGATCCATCATAAATTTAATACCCGAAATTTTTTGGATGTTCCACAAGCTTCAGGGAGCCATTTATTTTGACCAATGATATGAACTCTCCGATGATGTACCTACAAGCAGAGAGTGAGTTCCAGAAGTGAATTTTCCGCTTCAGAGATCAAAGGTTGATAAAAGGATGATGGAAAGTGGGGAATTAATTATTTAAACTGGCTAAAAGGTTTAAATAAATCGCTTATAAGAACGAAATTTTTGTTAATGGCTTTTTACGATCTTGGAATTTTTATGCGAGGCAACCTGGTTGGAAATTTTTAATTCTTAAAGTAAGTCGGCAGCTTGATGAGCGTTGCAAGAACTTTTGTCATTATATTTTCGCGATGGACATTTTGTCCTTCCCTTCTTTCTTCGACTTAACGCGACAAAATTCCTGCAGGATTTTTCTCTATTTAAGCAAGTTTTTGCTATTAAAGTGTTTAATACAGATTAAGTTTTTTCAAATTGGTTGAGGAAAAACAAAGAACACAGACCGACAAAAATTATATCTTTTTGTTACTCAAAAACTGGCCTATGTGATTCCGAAGGATTTTCGTATCCTAAAATCGAATCCGTTATCCAAATTTTTCCTATAAGTCAGGTTTTTGAGATATCCTAATCTAAATGTGCAAAAATGGCTATTTTTAGCCATATTTCAGGCAATATGAGATGATCAGCCATTTTTTCTCTAAAAACTGTTAACGCCATCGTTTAGTACTATATATATTATGTTCCATTTCCATTTTTGACGATCCCGAATCGATTTTTTTTTCTCCGAGATATCGTACATTAACCATTTCAGTTCCACAATGGAAAAAAATAGGTTCGGGATGATCAAAAATGGAAATGGAAGATAAAAAGAAGTACTGAAAGATGTCGTTACCAGTTTTTAGAGAAAATAAATTGTTGATAATGTTATACTGCCTCAAATATGGCTAAAAATAGCCATTTTTGCACTACTAGATTAGGATATCTCAAAAACCTGACGTACGGGAAAAATTTAGACAACAGATTCTTTTTTAGGACACCAAAATCCTTCGGGGTCACATAGTCCGGTCTTTGGGTACAGATTTTGTCAGTCTGTGTAATCAGGATATTGAAAAAACGCGGATATGACAATGCTTCTCTTATAAATGTCTAATGAATTGAAACTGTAATTTCTCCCGACATGTGCATTCATTTTGGATGAGATTTGAATGATTCATTCTGAAAAAGCTATACGTCAATCAGGTTTGAGACTATAATGTGCATGTCTGATGAGTCCTTCGAAGAGAACAGCGATCTGCACTTTAGCTGCCCATATAAATCCTATTCCTGTCGGGAATAGTCGACACTAAATGCGCTCGAGAAGCTTAACATTTTGTCTTGCGTAGTTTTGACTCCGATATAAAGGCATCTTTCTGTCAATAAAATTAATAATTCAGTAATATCAGTAGCGAAATGTGAACATCACTGTTCAAAAACCAGAATTTAAAACTTTATTTATTTTAAAAAACTGATTTAAAAATTTATTTTATCACAACTTGTTTTAGTTGTATGCTTACGCCTGGAATAGTTCGGATCAAAAGTATGTCATTCTTTAAAAAAGCATTTAAAGCTTAAAAATAGATACTTTAATATATATTACCCGAATAAATCTTCAAATTTGGTACAACTGTTTCATGTAATGTATCAATATATGACTAAAAGCCTATGCAATATTATTCGCTTCGCTTCTGATTTTATGATATTTTTAATCGAATATGAAGATTAACTTTTAAAATTAATAATATTCTCATAGCCGCGATGCGTTCGAATTTATCGATCTTTTGGATATTATTCACATTAGGATTATGTCAAGGTATAATTAATTCACTGAAATGCGGGATATACGTCATTGTCATTACAGAGTCAGCGTAAAGCTCAGCGGATTACGGAATTAGAGCGCCAGATTACCGAATTATGATGCGAATTGTCATTTCTCTAAAATTATTCGAGAACGAAAGTAAACCTTTAAATTATGATCATCATTATTTAACCTAAAATACAAATACAAGGACCATATTCTGAGGCTTGCAAGAGATGAATTATGAGAGGTAAAGTATTATAGCTGAAACATGAGAAACAAATAAGGAAATACTCTGATTTTCCTATTTTATTACCATTGGTCATACATTTTTTTGAAGCTCAAATAGCAACCTGATCACAAATATCTTGCGCAAATTTTTAAAAACCTCCTCAATTTTTACTTTAACCATTTTTTAACACAATTTTATTATTTATAGAAAAAAAACATTTCTACACTCATTTTCAGGATGTTTAAGCAAAGTAAAAATTCTTTGCTTTTGCACGTTCATAACTAATTCAATTCCCGTGCGGTTAAATCAAGTATACTAACGTATTTTAATGAGTTGATTACGAATATAACATAAAAAAAAATCGCAAATGATATTTTTAAGGTCAATTCGAAAAAAAGTTAACAAATTTTTTAAAATAGCAACTATTGATAATTTTTCAAGCTTTTTCTTCCCTTTCACAGCTCAAAAATAATCATTTTGAAATAAAAAAATTGTTATACACATTTATAATTTATTAATGAAACCAAAGTTATTTTACATGTGATAATTGTAATGCTAATTATAGCAATTTTTTATTGTATACTATTTTTATATTTTAAAATAGTCAACTGTTAAATATTAAAATTAATCAAAAATTAGTGAAGTTCATTAAAATAACTAAAATCTGTTAATGTGTAACAGACTGCTAATGAAACCTTTAATCGATTCACATTTCTTTCAGTATAAATTTGAAGTTTAAAGAAATTAAATTTCAACAATTTCTTTTTTTTTCAAAAGATCTGACTTTGAATTAGAAAATTTGAAGGTTTCACATTTTTACGAGTAATAATTTTGTACATAAAAGTTTTTGTGTAACTTTTCTTGAAAATAAATCGTTTATAATGCTGTAACTTGAAAACGGTTCGTCCTACGTAAAAAATTTTAGAAGTAAAAAAGTATAATTTTGCTCCAAGATGCTAAAATCCCAAAAGATGGTAATCAAGGGACTTTTTTAACTGACTAAAACGGAAGAATATATTTTTCTTCGAATATATACTCAAGGGGTGATTGATATTCATATTGTAGGAGGTAGAACTGGTAAATGACGGACGAACGGTTATCCGATCGTCGTTATAAGGTTTTCCGGCGTGGCCTATGAAACCCTAAAAATTGGTTATAAATTCAAAATCTTAATGAAATTAATGCAAACAAATTGAAGAGTTGCGTGCAAGAGTGCCTCCTTTTGACTTGGCACTTACATTACTTTTTCGAAGGGTAAGTCAAGGGCCACGTAAAATTCCGTTTATTTCTATTGCACGCAAACCTTCAATTAATTTTTTTCTGAACACATATTAATCGCTATCAATTCAAAACTACGTAACTTCCTGAAGACTATTTGGTATTTAATACTTATCTAGTAGATCCTAAACTTAATGAAGACATAATATACAAAAGAAGGTGAATCAGATTGTAGAGCAAAAGGTGCAATATAAATCGATTGCAGTAAAGAATGTTAATAAATACCATTGCAGATTAAAATAATGGTACGAAATTGAGTGTGATACATTAATAAATCGAAAACCTGTGACAATCGTAGTACTTGGAGTGATTTTTCCAAGGAGGCTCTTTTAGAGTGACATTGTCAGTCTAGTCCTAGTAATGTCCTTAGCGTCCTTAGAGCACTGTCTAGTTGTAAACTTCGAATTTTCCAGCAGCGTTGATCCAAAGATTCACTAGTTACCGGATCGCCTCCGGCAAGTTGCGATATAGCCAATGAAGCTCTCACGTATAATTGAACATTAAAACGCGACCCTGTGCGACTTTAGAGCACGTTATAGTATCCTCGCCTGTATTCAACGACGAAAATGTCAATGCCCGCCGCGTAGGTTTTATTAGCCAGCTAGGAAAGCCTTATAGCTTATCAATTTTAATCTGCAAGCGCGCAAATCTCTCCACTAAAATTTAAGATGGACAATATATTTTCGGTATCATCAAGTTCATTTCGGGACAAATATCCGTGAAATCTTTAACACGCGGTAATAAAAAAAAACACGCATTATTGGCCGTAACTCGTACCCAAGTCTTTTGAGCGGTGTTGTTATGCTAGCTGCGCGGGTATATCGTCATTCACGCCGCGTTAGCGTACAAATTTTCCCGTTCCATTAGCGTGTCGGTAGCATTGGCGAGCTTTAAAAGCTTGAACAAAAGCTTGCACGGGATGGCGCCGCACGTAGAGTTTCTACGCGAACGCTCCAAGAGCTTTCCGTTGTTTCGTTACATCGAACCGCCTTGATTCTCAACTTCCCGACCCTTAGAATAATATTTTTCGCGCGAAACAAAACCTACTTTTTATCGCGATCTTAGACTTCGTTCTTACACGAACTCGGCTATGCGATGGCTACTCAAATATCAACAAAATAATTCTGTTAGTCAACTATTCAAATATACATTAGTACAGTTTATTCCACTAATTTTTTTTAGTAACATTCATCACAAATATTATTGGTTATTTTTAATTAAAAGAAGGAGGGACAATAAGAGCTATTTACGGCCTAAGAACAAGAAAATAATTATATGCTTGGCCCTACAGGGACTTAATAAATTAATTCTGAATGCTAAACACTTTTTAGATCAGTTTGTTCTTAATTGATATCCTTGAAAGTTTTTACAAAAATAAGAACAATTCAATTTTATTGTTTATTTTTCTAGATACAGAATGAACATTACTTTTTTCAGTTTCCATTTTCATGCAAAATCGGTTCATTTGAATGGTTCTTGAGTTAAAAATCTTTTTTTTATTTTAAAGAATTGAGGAAACACTGGTTCAAACCTCTGGAACTTTGTATTCCCACTACAAAAAAAATATATTTTTTTGTAGTGCCCAAAAAGTAGCCTTTACTGAGCCTCCTTCTTTAGACTAAAATTAGTGTAAATTCTTACAAATACAAATTCTTAATACAAATTTTAATGAAATGAAATTCAAGGTCAGCAGATTGAAAAAAATATGACGTTTAGTAAATTAAAAGTGTTTTCAATTAAATAATTTCAAGTTTAAAGTATTAAAGACTAAATTATTGTGAATTTAAACTCTTTACAGTGCCCTAATATAAAATTGCGTGTTCAATACAGCATTAAATTTTTGAAAAACGAAAATGGCTACTTCTGCAAAATTGCTACGTTTTATTAGAAAAAAAAATCTCTAATGACTTTCTGAAATCATAAATAATCCAACGGTGTCGCCAGGAGGTCAAACATTTTGAATTTTAAGAATTTGAGAAAATTTCCCTATGGGTAGGAAAATTAATGTCATTTTTGTGTGTGCAATTTTTGATATGAAATGCTAATAAAAAAAGAAATATACGTAATTTTTGTTTGAGTCAAAATTGGTTGAAAATGAGAAAAACTGACATTTTTCAAAATTCAGTTAATTTTCATTGAAATTAAGTATTTTTTAGAATTATGTATAACATTTCTTTAGTTTCCGTTGGAGAAGCAACCTATAATTTCCCTAGTCTTCAAACAAAATTTCTCCTTAGACTTTACAGCTATTAATTAAAGGCACAAACAAGTATAATCACAAATGGCTTGCTCGTCCATTGCAACAAAAAGCATGTCATACATGAGACTGAACAAATAAAAATTTTTAATAAAATTTAACTGAATTTGAAAAAAAAAACATTTTTTTTTTCATTTTCAAAA
This sequence comes from Andricus quercusramuli, assembly GCA_932178445.1. Classification (NCBI taxonomy): domain Eukaryota; kingdom Metazoa; phylum Arthropoda; class Insecta; order Hymenoptera; family Cynipidae; genus Andricus; species Andricus quercusramuli. The sequence goes on along the minus strand of CAKNXH010000307.1, from coordinate 535,755 downwards.
AATTCCACGAATCATCTACCGTTGCGAAAAATTCCATAATACTAGCCCTAGAGCTAAACTTAACCGGTTAGTTTTACGGGAAATTCTGAATACGAGTTAGTTCCAAAATTATAACTTAACCAAGTTATATTTTTTATATTTTCTTTATTAGCATTTTATATCGAAAATTGCATATTAAATAAAATTACGATAATTTTTGTATCCATCGGGAATTTTTTTATAACTCTCAAAATACAACACTTTTGACTACATTGCGACACCGTAGGGCCATTTTTGATTTTAAAAAGTCAAAAGAGATTTTTATTTGTATTAAAGCGTAACAAATTCTTAGCACTGGCCATTTTCGATTTTCATAAACTTTTTATTTCCGGCCCAACCTAATGAGCAATGAGTATTGAAAACGAATTGTAACAATAAAGAGGGCATTTTATTAGGAACAAAAGCCACTGAACATTTAATAATTTACTATTATTTACATTGTAATATTGAAACCTATAAAATAACTGAAAGATATTTTTGCACGCATATCGCAATTTCTTCCTGACATTTGAAATCAAACTCGTTCAAAATTATATACCTGAAATGTCCAGTGACATTGAAATTTGTTGAAACATTTTTTTTGCTGAGAATGAAACTAAACATTTTCATCAAATTTTCATTCTTCCGTCCAAAGATGGTCGCTCGATTTGCGGTTTTCTGTTTCAGCGGCCATCCTGCACGAATCTCCATTTAAAAACCTCGAAGAAATGATAAAATCGGAAAACTTAAAGTAGTTTTTGGACTGCTTTATAATAAAAGCAAAGTTATTTGTGAAAAGACAAAAATATAGCCGAATATATTAAAAGCATCTTTTTTTCGCTATTGGATTTTACTGTCATCGCTTATTTGAGTTTTAAAATTAAATTTTCAAATGTCAGTCACTCACTAAGTCCAGTTTTACACGATTCCGTACAAAATCGGAAATAAAACTTTAAATTCTACAATAAAATTATTTACGAGCTCAGTATGTCGAATAAAAGTTTTTAATAAATTGGTGAAATGACAACTCTTTAATTTATATAAATTTTAAGAAATTCATCTGAATTTTTGAATAACGCAAAAACTACTTTACTAACTACTTTTGTGTCCAATTAGGTTAGTGTAGTTCCAATTATTATACTAAGTCATGCTATCCAATTACTTTGTTCATCGCTTGATTGATTGACTGATTGATTGACTACCAACATAACTAGTAATCCGAAAATAAATATTTTTCTATAATTGACTGTAATTTGAAAAAGGGAAGCGTTATATTACAAATTCTGGATTCTCGGTTAGCTATTCGGGTTCACGATTGTTGCATTATGCAACGACAGGAATACGAGAAGTTCCTGCCTACTTAGGTACGAGTTATAGTCACGCGAGCTTCGCCGAAGGTCGATCATCTTAAGAACGAAAGCATCTTTAAATCTAGAACCGTTTAGACCCGGAAGACAAAAGGAAAACCGGAGTTGGAATCTACAATCTACAATCTGAAACCTCGAATTTGAAATCTAGAATTAAGAATACGAATATCGAACGAGAAACACCGACGCTGATCTAGTTTAACTGTTCTCAAAGTTCACTATTAAACTCGAGAGAGTTGTGTAAACAACTAGTAGTCCACAAGCCACGTGAGTTGGTCGTGAAGGGATCACGACAATGTCCACAGAGTCCCAGTGCCATCGAGAGTCTTTACACTAATATTTTTTCTTGGTCGATTACTCACCACTATTTTGCGCGATAATTGGGTCGATCGCCACCAACAGGACGAGGAAAATAGGAGTCATATTGACAACCCTCTTTTCCCGCCTTTCCTTCGTCACCCGTCTCACTGCACTCAATACCACCGTCGCAGAAAGCCACCTATGAAAAAATAAATCACCTTCTTCAATGACATACTACCACATATGAATTCTCCAACTTCTTGAACCTTCCACAGTTCCCAAATAATAGTTTACTTCAGATTATTATCTAAGTGTTTCTTAAGTTCGTAATAACCTCGGATAGTGTAAATAAAAAAATATTTCTTTTTGTGCGTTATGTACATAGAGGACTCCTGAATGCACTAGAGGGATTAGTCGAACGAACATTTCCTAACGACAGCCAAATTGTACAGCTAACTAACTACTGATATCATTTTTTTTTTTTTTTGGTTAATGTAACTGTAGCACGACGAAAAAATAATGGTCACGAGAGTTTCACTTGATTATGTACACGCAAGTATGTTGGACGAAACACAATTTCCAAAACAGGCAAATTCTCCTTCCGATTTGCAGGCGATAACCTTCGCAGAGAGGATTCTTAATCTTGACTTTCGTTTCAGAATTATCAAGTCTCTTTCTTCCTGTGATTCCACGACCATCCCATATTTTCGAAGGACTGATTTGAGGAAACTTGCCCTGTAGAATTCCCCGAGTCCAGTGCGGCCTTTACTTCCTGTTTGCGTTACGTTCTCCTCGCGATAAAGGTGACTTTAATAATCCCTTCCTGTTTTCCCGTGGCTTCTGCCAGGGAAAATTTTTCATTTTCCGCTTCACGAAGCAGTTTTCTTTTTTGCACGCGGCTAATGACGCGCGCCCTGTGATAATGCCTTGCAGAAGCTCAACGTCAACGTGAATCACTTTTTTGCACCAGGGGTTTCGCGCCTTACTGCTAAAAGTAGGGTTGAGGCGCTAAAAGTAGAGTTGAGGTACTCAAAGCAGAATTTTCTCAAAGCCGCTTATAAATCGCTTTTGAATGACTCTGAGGAAAACATCAAACCAAGTGAAAATGAGCGATGATCCTCCACAAGAATATCAAATGTTGAAATATTATATCTTTGAGCTTTTACTTTGATCTTACAAATTGATTTCATAAAACTGGTAACATATCATTTGTCTTCACAAATTGTATCAAAATTTTGCTCAGAATTTCTCAAAGTTTCTCCCGAATTTTATCTTCTTTATTCTTCGTTCCTTCGTCACAGTTTCCACACAGTTTTTAATCCAAACACACATTTCTGGAGACACTCAAGCACACACTTTAGAGACTATCAGGTGAAACTGTCCGGGGGTCAGCTAGGGATTAATACTTGGAGGTTCGAGTGAGAAAAACGTGATTCTTGATTCGGGCATTAAAAAGCAGCCGCAAGGGATATGAGTTCGCGTGAAGGTAGTTTACAGAGCGCGCGCTGCGGCCTGACTGAGTTACCCCTATACCCCCGTCATCCCCCGGTTTTAGACGTTCCTGACGCCTGCGCACAACCCCTTCAAGGATCGTCGACCGAATTCCCGCCTGGCGAGATTTCCGCACGATCGAAAGGTTTTTCAAGTCCAAGACTCTGACCATACAAAGTCGAATCAGAACTAATGTCACTTTTGTGATGCTTCGTTATAAAAGAGTTGGTTCTCAAAATAGTCGTTATCTGCTTCTGTGGTCACTTACTCGATACTTTCCGGATGCAATAAAAATCTGAAGAGTTCGAATCCACTCATAAAAGTTCCACGAATACCAGTTTTGTCCCGATATTCTCAAGTTTCCGAATGATGTTCCGAGTATTTAGAAGACTTTTACAAGAAGTCTTGCAATTTGATGTTTTTGATTGAAATATGTTTTTTAATGAATTTAAGAGGTAAGGGGAGTAAGAAAATGGAGATTCAACTAGTACTGGGAGGAGGTGTAAAAGCACCTGCGGGGGCGGGAGTCACGACCACATGGAAAGGTAGGTGGGGATTTCGGCGTTTCAAAGTGACGCATGCGTTCAGGGTGCAAAGGGATGTCTGGGGTGAACCACGATAGACCAACGTATCGCAGTTCTATTCCGATGTTTGTCCGCCTGGTACCTTCAGGAGCGGCTCGTGCAGTACATGTTGTTTTTCTTGCTTTTGCATTCCATTATTTTTCACGCTTAATTTGACGAGGTACTTTACGCGCACTGAAGAATTTCCAGCTCTTCAATATTTCCTGTCATTTTCTGACATGCAAGTTGACGAAGACGGACATCCTTTCTCCAGATACGTTCCAGAAGATAACATTCCTTACAAGAATCCTCAGGGTCCTTTTTAATAGGTAAGTTTTCTTTTAATGAATTTTTAAGAATGGCATTCTTTGTAACTGGAAATGTTCGTTCGACGAGAAAGGGAACTCCAACTTACAGCTGGTAGCATAAACATGAAAATAGAGGGCGGTTAGTCGACTTTTTGGGGATTTCTGTTGTTTCGAAGAGATCTTTTAGGTCATTTAAATCTAAAGTCTTTTCATAAAATGTATGGAAAAAGTACGATCATCATAATTCTTCTCTGTCAATCACTTCATATTTTAATTAGATAAAAAATGGACCAAAAAATAATTGAATCCATGACATATTTTTCCCCCGTGCGAATATCTTGCTGAATACTGAAGAAACTTGATTTCAATTTCAAACAAATTCGGCTCGTTATTTGGAAATTTTATTTTTGCAGAGATCACAGTGTAAAAGAAGCTCAAAGAAGGGAAAATATGATCATTTATTTTTACAAATTTGATATAGTTTCAAGGAGATGATCATAGTTGGGATTTTTCAAGAATCCCATGAACTCCAGACTGACAATCAATTTGATGACCATTAGTTTGAAAAAGCATTATTTGCTAGTAGCGACACGTTTTCAAAAAAATTGTCTTTTTCAAAATTTTTGTTTTATGCAATGAAATATTTATTTATTAAACTCTCATGTTGAACTCAACAGTTGAAAGTTGAGGATAATTCAACTGTTTTAAATTCAACTTTTAAAACACAATGTTAAACTTTCATCAATTTTAAACAGTTAAAAATTCAATTTTCATTTATCGATTCAAATTTCTTAAAAGATTGAATTTTTTACGGTTGAAAATTCCAGAATCGATTTCCGATAGTTGAAAATTAAATTTTCTCCAGTTTTCAACAGTTGAAAATTCAATTTTCATTTTTCTTGATTTCTCAACACTTAAAACACTTAAAATTAAATTACCAGATTCAAGTTTCAAGAGTTAAATATTCAATGTTCTTAAATTGTCAACAGATGAAAATTCCATTTTTAATTTTGTTTAATTTTCAACAATTAAATTTTTTATTTTCTTCAATTTTGAACAATGGAATTTTCAACTGCTGAAAACTGAAGAGAATTTAATATTGAATTTTCAACTTTTCAAAATTTGACTGTTAAAAATTGAAGAAGATTGATAATTTAATTTAATAAATAAACATTTCAATACAAGAAACAACTTCGATAAAAATTTATTTTTTTGAAAAGGGATCGCCATTTAAAAATAATATTTGAAAAAATTAATATTCGTCCAATGGATCCTTAGCAGGCAATTTATAAGACTATAACAAAAATTCCAACTCTGACAATCTCCTTGTTAGGTCGTTGGAAATTAATTCACGGCGATATAAAAAAATCCGACAAGCAATACAATTTGTTATATAAACCATTTTTAAATTTTTATAATCTTTCTCATAATCAAGCATATTTTTTCTTTTAAGAAATACCATCACTGACAAATCAAACGTGATACTTTTTCGTCCAAAAATTATTTTAACGTTGAAGTTTTATTTAAATCCTAAATAGTTTAGTTTGAAATCGGTCAAGTGTAAACATTTCTAAATTTTTTATTGGTAAGAGGTAATAATAACATTTGCCACGCAAGATTCTCGAGTTTGAATCGTGGAATTTTGATTTGCATTTGCTTGACTATTTACGTTTGCTACGTAAATATGCCATCTACAGCTAAATCTCTTTATTAAATTTCAAGTAAATGTAAGTAAAAATTTTATGAGTGATACTCGAGATTATTTTCCGATCCAAAATTTTCCGCGTAATTCAAATATTCTATTCTCAAATGCAGTATATTTAAAGACAAGAGGGGAATAGGGGAAATTTTACAAAAAATTTTAAACGGAGGGAATAAGGGAAAGACTGTGATCCCTGTTTTTGTGCACTTACAGCGGACCAATTAAATTAATTTTATCTCGAGAGAAAAGGATTTTATTTGCAGGTTTTCCCATACTCTTTTACGATAAATGAAGAATTTTGTAACTCTTTCAGATTTAAGGTTCAATTTGAACAATTAAAAATTGTTCGCACAATGAAACTGAAGTTTTGAATTCGAAATCTTCATGTTTTAATCTTTGGTACTGCGCGTGCCAAATTACACTGCCCTGCAAAATTTTGGACTCACCTCTTTTTTAATGACTGATTAAGTTATCTTATTTTTAATTTTGTCAGAGCTAAATAATTTTTCTTTAAAGGGTTCAATGCTTTTAAAATTCTGTATAAAATGAGCCCAGGATGAAGCCAATTTGTCTACTTTTCAAGTAGATTTTGAAGAAATAGTGTAAATTTCAATGTTTTCTTAAATGTTCAATAACTTCTGAAATAATTAACATTTTTTAATGTTCTTGGGCTCATTTTAAAGCTATGTTTCCACAGTATCGCGATTGTATATGCGTATAAGTCTAAAAGGAAATTTAATCACACTGCAAGAACATAAAGTTGTAACTAAAAAGTTGGAAAAATTGTAATATTCTTTGTAATGAGAAAAATATTTTTGTTAAATATATGAAACATATAATCATAAAGTTTCTATGGAAGTCTCTCAAAATATATATATATATTTTTTATTTTTAATTGACTAAACATATAATGTTTTCAAATGTTCCCAACGTTTTAGTTACAAATTTAAGCTCTTGCAGTGTGGTTAAATTTTCTTTTAAACTTATACTCATAAGCTGTTGCGATACTGTGGAAACATAGCTTTAAAATCAGCCCCAGAACATTAAAAAATTTTAATTATTTCAGAAGTTATTGAATATTGAAAAAAACATTGAAATTTACACTATTTCTTCAAAATCTACTTAAAAAATAGACAAATTGGCTTCATCCTGGGCTCATTTTATACAGAATTTTAAGAGCATTGAACCCTTTAAAGAAAAAATTTTTTAGCTCTGACATAATTAAAATGAAGATAACCTAATCAGTCATTAAAAAAGAGGTGAGTCCAAACTTTTGCAGGGTAGTGTATCATGCTGTAAATTCAATAATTTTAAAATATTGAAATTAACAAGATTTTTAATTCAATATTAAACGCAAAAAACAATATCGACTTGATACCACTCAAAATTTAGGCAATTAAAATGTTCAAGTATTTCAAATTAAACATTTCACACATTACACGTACATATTTAAAACGTTTTGAATCAAAATTTATAACGGATGCGTTCAAGATAAACGTTTTCTTCCAAAACGTTTAATATTGAATTGAAAAATCTGAAGCACTTGAAATTCAACAATTTCTTTGCACAATTCAGAATTTATGGACGCTCAGGGCTGTATTATTATTTCACAAACTTATTACTGAATGAAAAATTGTGGCTTAGAAGATTTGTTTTGCGATCCAATCGGACTCCACATAAAAAGTGAATGAAAATTCCAAATAATTTTGACATGAAACCATACACTTCTGATGGGCTTACGCGAATCGATTTTCAGTAATTTCAGCTTCAAAGGGTTGAAAGATACAATGCTATTTTTAATATTCTGTTAAAGAAACAAATTCGATTCCACAAATTATACTTGAAAGGAAAAACTAAATTATCTTTTATATTATTTACGGCTAGAATATTCGAGGTTATTTGTAAAATAAACGTGGACAAAAGCTTTGCTTGAATTTAAAATTTAATTAGAAATTTTACATCCCGTATGGAAAAATGTCATGGCAGTCTGGTGTCAGGTTTGGCTCAGGTCTGTCTTCATCTAGACAGTCTAGTAAAGAAGATCAGATCTGGTCTAGGTCTGGCGCTAGTCTTGCCCGGGTCTGACTTTATGCAGATCGTCTAGTCTGGAAGGTTTGGAAGGTGTGGTCTGGCCCAGGACTGGCGCTGATCTGCCATCCAAGGCCAAAAAAAGTTTTAATTTCGATCAGAAACTTTTTTCAGATATATTTTGAAAAAGTTACAGAAAAAAACATACACAATTCACACTTAGAAAATAAGACTTTTTTTCATAACCTCTTGAGAGCCCCAACTAGTGGCTGTCCAGCCCCTAACTAGCGGCTGACTAGACGGTCTGGCCTGGGGATAGCCAAAAAAACATTACACTTTTGGCCAGGCCCAGGCTAGACCATCTGGCCAGCGTCAAAACTGGAAACAAGACAGTCTGGTCTGGGCCGGGCCAGCGCCAGAAGATTTTTCCACACGCGATAGACTGTAGGCGATTGATATACACTATTCGGCTTTTCATATACCATATATGCGATATAGTGATTCAGAGTGAAAAACAATGTTAGTTCGAGCTGCCCAATGATATCCTTAATACCCAATTATTAGACTCAACGTAAAAAACATTGAATTAATTAATTAATACCATAGTTACGGTGATGTATACCACTTGCTTGTATCTGAACTATGCAAGGGAAGTCTCTTCATTGGTAAAGCAAGGAACAGTGAAGCATTCTCAAACACATATATATGCAATATGCATACATATATAGCATGCCAGGGTCAAATATTTGCCTTTGTAATTATCACACTCCTGCTGGGATTGTCAATGTATTTCAGAACATTCCCAGCAATGTCGTCCTGTAATCTTCATAGCACAAAAAAAAACCTCGCGATTTTTATTCCAACTTCGGATAGTTTAACTTAAAAAAGTATCATTTTCAGGCCAAAATTGGTATGGAAGCACTTACATAAGTCCAAATATCTAATGAAACTTATACAAAATAGGGAGTAAGGCTTTTAGAAAGGACAGGTGGTAAATGACAACAAATTTTGAGATATAAACAATTTAAGAATTTATTTTTTCCGTCACTTAAGAATATTTCTGCAAGTCTCAGAAATAAAATAGTATTAACGGTGGAGGAATTTTTTACTAGTTTCTAGCGTATGAACCAGTGACTCCGGTTACATTTAGATTTTGTTTCAGTCTTTAGTGAATAAATGGTGACTATTTACTCAATGAAGTTTTAAAAAATGGTTTGCGTATCGCGTAACTCATTATAAAATAACGACCTTTATAAAACTAGATACGTTTTATAATAAAATGTGCATTCAAACTAGAAAAAATGTAGAATTCCATAGTTTTCACAACGCCATTGAAACGCATCACAGCCAGTACAGAAAATTAAAAAAATATGAGTGGAGCGCATACTGCAACTATGGGGAATAATTAGGTTTACACTGTGCATAATTACTGGAATACCAGGTGGAACTTGAAATAATTTAAATATTTAAATTCGATTCTTCCAAAATGACGTAAAAGAATCGTAAAGTTTTTCTTGTTCAGTTGTGTGCAATAAATCAAAACCTAAGTTGCACAGAACTTAATTTAATATCGTGCTCCTTGTACCGTACGAGTTCAATGATAAATCCCGGGGAGTGTCTCATACCATCTCTCATTTTCTTTCTCTCACATCGTTTGGCCCACTCATTCTCCTCTCTTTCTCTCGGACAAAAGATAACAACAGGGAACGAGGCAGTGAAGTAGGGAGGAATTCTTAAATAAAGCCGGGGCAGTTGAAAAGTGGAAAAAAAGAGTACTGAGGGGATGAAAAGCCGAATCATCAACAAATTTCCAACACATTGGGCATATGAAATTACAATTAAGGGAAAAAGAACATACTGGGTTACTAATTAATTTTTGCTCCAAGAGCTTCAAGAGTAATCTCATAAACCTCAAAAGTTTTATTCGTGAATGTATACTCAATAGATCGGATGTACGAGTAGGGCAAAAAATCTTTAAATTGAAAGAGATATTGCCGAAATTATGTAATAATTGTATAACTAAGCTCAATTACGTAAAATTAATCTTTAAATAAAGAATTTCGGAAGACATCATAGCGCACTATATAAACAAAATAGTTCGGATCATCAATGTTTATTTAAGAATAGCTTTCAAATAGTAAAGTTTTTCTTTAAATCAATAAACAATAAAAAAGAGTACTCAATAATGTTACACTTTAAATTCAGAAATTTACTTCAATTCAGAGGTGAAGGTCAATATCTAAACAGAATGTAATCAAATGTTTTCTTAAATTCAGACAAACTTTACTTGAATCTAGATACATTTTTCTTGAATATAGATAAGTTTTTGCTGAATTAAAGTTCATCTCTGAATTTAGGTACAATTCTCAATTCAAGGTATAATATTTTCAAGTATTTTTTTACTGTATAACCCGTAGAGTCCACACTCCATCTGCGCATACATAAAGTCCACACTAGTGCGAATTGGGATTTCGCATTTTTGATCATTGACAATTCTCTTAAAATGCAAGCAAATTGAAATTAAAGTTTGTGTTTTGAATGTGAAATTTCACCAGGAATTTGATGGTGATAATGAATTTTTAACAATAATTGAATCTGTTTTCAAAAATAAGAATTTTTGAAAGTACAATTTTGAAAAAGTCACTTTTTCTATAAGAAGGTACCATTTTCTTTATATTTAATAATAGTGGATGGGTCCAACAAGGTTTTGAAGCTGATATATTGTACTTTAAAGGGAAAAGAAAAACATTTTTGTAGAAAAATGAAAATGAATATTTTTGAAGAGAGTGTGAATTTGGGGTACTTTTGGAGTAGGGGAATTAGCATAATTCGATAATTTATGAATAAAAATATTGTTTATCATTACTTTTTCGTTAAATATTACAGTGCAATTAGAAGTAAAAGTTTTTCTAAATTCGAGCCGATAAAATGAGGGCAGAATTATGCTTATTTCCCTACTTAAAAAGTACTCCAAATTCAGACTCTAATTCAGGCTCTAATTATTTTTAAAGTTTTATTATCACCATCAAGTTTTTGATGAAATTTCATATTTAAAACACGACTTTTGATTTGAATTTGTTTGCAGTTTAAGAGAATTATCAACTATCAAAAACGCAACCATAAAGTCCACACTAGTGCGAACTCGCACCAAGCCTAACTTTTCAACCCCACATCAGGGTCAGTTTTTGACGAATTCGCACTAGTGCGGTATATACGAGTAACATACCAAATAAATGGTAGATATATGGCCTTCCTGAACAATTGTGGAATCTTTGTGAAATATTTTGCAGTTTTTTGAATTTTTTAAAATTCTTTTTCTTTAATCATAATTCATTACTGACAAGCAAAAACTTTGTAAAATGTGTCAGAGTAAGGGAGGGGAAGGGGGCATTAATAATAGAAAAAGTATAAAATTTAAAAAAATTGAAGGTGCTTTCAAAAATATTTTTTTCGTTTCAAGAAAAAATGATGTATACATTTTAGCTAAAACCAACTACATATACCTAGTAATCTCTCGTCAGTCTAAAAGCTTCCAAAGCTCCATATCTTCTTCAGATATAAAAAAAATTAATTTTAATGGGTGTTTTTCGCAATGATATGATTTTTTATATCTTACGTTCTAGAAAATAAAAAAAAACTTTATTATAGGTCATGAATTAATCTGGGAATTCTTCATCTGAAAAAAGACTCAGATGCATTAATAATTAATGTATAACAAATTATATTATTGCGAAAAATACCCGCCGAGATTAATTTTTCTATGAATCACATTTCACCATTGAATTCCCGGTAAGAATTCGAGAAAATGAATCCTTCGATAATTTTTTGTAAAGTTGAAAATAAGGACGGTGTTAAACTTTAAAAGTTTTAAGGCCGATGATGAAGTAGTAGGTACTGTTGGGTTCAGCCCAAATTTATGCTACATCATTTTTTCTTCAAAAGGAACAAATATTTTCGAGGGCACCTTATATTTTAAAAATGTGAATTTTTTGGACCACCCTAGTGTCACGGCATATCCATGTAAGTGCAAATTTTCTCAAAACACGTTTTATTGGCTTAGAAATTCCCTAAATTTCCATCGCACATTGCCGTGGAAATTTTTTTGATTTATATATTGTTTAAACCATTTTCATTTAGTAAATTTGATTAAATATGCGCGATATGGGGAAAAATGATAGCGCCGTTCGATTCTGCTTAAAAATGACATAATATCCATGTATTGGACAATTTTTTGCTCAACTCAATTCGTTATAATAGTATAATATAAATTCTATACAAAGTTAATGTTTATTTACGAATTGGGTTACCAATATTGGGTCACCAGTATTGGCTCCATGACAAAACGGTGAAACACATCGACTTTATGCAATTTTTTCAGCACAATCGAATTGTGTTATTAATTTTTCCGTACTTCACATTTTTAAACACACTGCTCTCTAAATATGAATTAGTGAAAATTTCACTAATTGAATTAGTAAATATATGGTTCACTAACCAAATAGTAATATTTTGATGTTTTACATTTGAAATAGTAAATATTTTACTAATAAATTAGTAAAAGTTTTACTAATCTCAATTAGTAAACATGGTTCACTATTATTGAGTAGCTTCGCTTCACTAATTCATTAGTAACTTAGCGCGCTCACTAACGAATTAGTGAACTGCAACGATTTTGACCAATCTGAAGTATTATCCTCATATGACATTGCGTGCCACTTGATGCCACGCTATTTGAGGTTCGCATTGTTTTAATCCTTAAAGTACAGTTCAATTTTAAAAATCATCAATTTAATTTATATTCACAGTTGATCAACCAAAAATGGTTTTTTATCCAAAACCATAAATTTCAAACGCTTCTAATTTCTAATTGCTTAAGTATGTAAAAGTTCATTTAAAAATTCTTCAAATTAAAATGTACGCTTGAAAATTAAAATCTGAAATGGAAAATTTTTAAAGTGGAAGATTTTCGAATTACGCATTCTAACCTGAATGATATCATAATTGTAAAATATAACAATTCATCTAATTATTTAAGAAGGGTTAAAATACAGGTTGGAAAGAATATTTTTAAATTTGTAAAATTCCTGATTAAAAAATAAATGCACTGTTATTTCCCGGTTTTTCTCGGTCTCATAAGATTCCCGGTCCAGCGGCCACCTGGAAATTATCATATTATTGTTCTACTTAACTATGGCCAGTAGACAAAAAGGAATTCTAGATCATACCACACTGAAAAAACCAGTTCTCGTTAGATCACTGAAGTCAAGCAGTGTTGGGCGCGGTTAGTACTTGGATGGGTGACCATTCGGGAATACTACTGGGTGTTGTTGGCTCGTCGTGGGTGTGGTGAGCCCACACTTGTAGTTATTTATTTCAAGATAGAAACACTACCCGAATCGGGTAGTGTCACGCCTACCCCGAAAGGGGGCTTAATGGTATACATACATACCTGGCCAAAAACACAACATCATTGAATATCAATGTACTTTTTTGTTTCAAATATTCTGTTTTATTGCCAATAAAACTTACATGAATTTATTACAGTGCATATTCTTTGTATTCTAGCATTTTTTATAATCTCCTTTCAATTTATATTTATTTTGAGAAAATTAATTTTTTCACTGAACAATTAGTGGATTTTTACTGTATAATTAGTGACTTTTCACTCTTCAATTAGTACACACTGCAATGACAGGGATTACTAATTGCTTAGTGGAATTTCACTAATTTTACAAGTGGACAATTTCCACTAATCAAATCAGTAGTTTTCTACTAATCGTGAGTGGCCGACTTCTCTCTAATTGAATTAGTGAAATTTCACTATCAATTAGTGAAATTTCACTAATTCAGATTTAGAGAGTGTATGAAAAAAATGGTTTAAACAATTTAAAAATAAATGCTTTTCTTAAAATATCAAATCAAATTTTCATTTTTTTAATTTTGAAACTTTTATTTGTCTCGTAACATGCCTATATGGTCAAATAAGAAGTAAAACTGATATATTTTATATTAATGAGAGGGTAACAAATCAATTTCCTTATGAAAGGGTGATTTCTGACGATGTTTTTGTTGAAAAGTATTAACTGTTGCTAACGTTTTTTTTTTGCTACAGATGTATAAAGCTCCATAAAAACTCCAAAGCACTTTCTCATTTTTTTATTTCTTAAAAAATTCGAATTTTGAAAATGTTTTTTGCTCTTTTGAAATTGTATTTCTTTGGCACTCACATGGTTCTGCCGTGACACCCATCACATATTATCTGATTGATTACATTATGAATTGACTTTGAATTTTGCCCGTCCAGTGGATTAACAATTTTTTTCTCATAAATCCAGGTTACAGAATATCATAATTATAATAAAAAAACTAAATATTTTAGAAAACAAAATATAATTTTTAGAATTTCAAGCTTTTTTTTTTTTACAAATATAAATGGTCTAAATAAAGGTGGAATCTTTTAAATCTCTTGAAATATTTTGCAATTTCTTGAAATATGGTGAACACTTAAAGTCGAGATGCCAACCCTTCGGGTTTGAACCGTTTTTTCTTAAATATGCTTGAGTATCTTTTGCATAATAAATAATCTCGAACGGCAAATAAGCAATGTATGATGCAAATTTAATTATATAATTGCACTCGGATCATCAATACAGTAGAAATAGATTTTTCGTGATTCTACGAGTAATATTTTCGAAATATATCACATGATCGCGTAATATCATAGAAACAAAATATTAATCTTGAAGAAGAATCAATTCAAGCAGTGGACGTTCCAGGAATGTAATTTATCCTGTAAGGCCTCGTATTTTCTAGGAAAATGGCAATTTAAACAAGCTGGGGAATAAAATTTTGCCCTATTATCGTGAGATTAGCGTGATGAAAAAAGGTCGTAGCGTCGGGAATGTAGTCGGACAATCGTACTCGCACATTCAAGCCGCTTATGAATAAACATTTCTTGGGACGAAGCTGCGGAAAATTACTGCAGGAAATTCAATGGCGGTCGCCCGCCAACTTCTTCATCTTCTTCAGCTTTTATGCATGCAGGCAGCGAACGATTAAAGTTGGATAAAAAGTCACGTATGTTTCGAATTAGATCACTCATTCGTGTCACCCCGGTTAGATTTAATGTTGGAAAAATTTACAAAGGAAAATTAAATTGCGATAAAAAAGGAAAACGTGTCTATTATGAAAACGACATTATTTTTCGTCCGAAAATACTGACGATGTTTAGAAAAATTAAGAATAATAATAATTGTCATTGTGGGATACCAAATTAATTTTTCTTATTTTCCGCAGAAATATCAATTTCTCAGCTCTGTTTATTCCTTTCATATTTGCATTCGTGGAATTCGATCACTGTAAAAGAAGAGGGTGGCCGCAAAACTTCACTTTCAAAGTTCCCTGACTTTCCCCTGATTTTTCCATGAACAATTTTCCATTTTCCCTGAATGAGGATATTACAAGACCAGAATTTTAATCTTGTAAAATTTTTAACACAGAATCTTTTATAAACGAAAAAAAGCAATTTCAAATTAATTTATTTATTTCAACCATAGAAGATCGACTAAACAGTTGCATTTACCACCAAATAGTTCAATTTTCAAGTAAGATACCTATTTTTGAGAAAAGAGACGAATTTTCAATCTACAAAGATGAATTTTCAACCACATGGTCAAATTCTTAAACGAAAAAGATTAAATTTGAAGAAAGAATAGTTGCATTTTCAACCAAATAATTACATTTTTTAGAAGTCAGTTGAATTTTCAAAAAAACAGATGAATTTTCAATCCGAAAGGACAAATTTTTCTGTCTAAATAGACAAACGTTCAACAAAACAGTTAATTTTCGATCAAAAAAGATAAGACAAAATAATGGAACTTTCTATCTACAAAGATGAATTTTCAGCCAAAAATGGAAACGATATATTTTCAATCAAAAATGAAGACGTTAAGTTTTAAACGCAAAAATTAATTTTGAACGAAAAAATAACAAAATAGTCACATTTTCAACCAAAGATATGGAATTTGAAATAAATTCATGAATCTGCAAATGGAAAAATGAATCTTTAACAAAGTAGTTCAACTTGTAACGTTGAAGTTTAATTTTCCAACCAAAAGAACGAATTTTCAACGAAATCGTTTAATTTTCAAGCAAAGATATGAATTTTTACCTAAAATAATGAAGCTTCAACTGAAAAAAATGTTCAACAAACTTATTCAACTTTTGACACAGAAGTTGAATTTTCCAAGCGAAGAAAAATTTTCAACGAACAAAGATATTTTAATCAAGAAACAAAAAAAAGTTCATCCAAATTGTTGAGCTTCTGAGCTCAGTTTATTTGTTAACCTGAAAATATGAATTTTTAACAAAACAGTTGCATTTTCAACCAAAAAAGAGGAAATTTCAACCAATAAGATTAGATAAAAAATGAAATTTTATCTCAACATAAAAGAATGAGATTTCAACACAAAAAGAGAAATTTTCCACAAGACATTTGAATTTTAATCTATGAAGTTTCCAAATCTCTTCACTATCCTCAGACCAATTTTTCATTTTCCCTGTCTGACCATTAATATTCAAAGATCAGAATGGTAATATGGCACAATGTTTTACATAGAATCTTTTATAAACAGAATAAAGCAAATCACCTGCCTTTGGCAACATTTTTTTTAAATCCCTGACTTTAAGCTGACCAATAAAATTCCCTGACTTTTCGCCTAATTTCCCAGCTTTCCCCGACCTGAGACGACCTTGAATAAACAAAAGAAGAAAAATCTCTCAACAAATTTTTGAAAATTGTCTTTTGTCTTTTTTAAATTAAACATCGGAAATACGTAATACATATAATACATAATATATAAAAAATAACTTTTCAAATTGATATACTGAGAGACAAACGTGACCTATTTTTCAAAAATTGACCATATTCAACTGGAAATTATTACAATTTATTGCCGAAAAATAAGATTCGAAAATGAGTCAATAATTCTTGGCCAGAAAACCGATAATTTGTGTTTCAAATCATCAGAAAAAAGCGGAAGAAAAAAATGTAACAAATGATCATCGCAATGGATACTGGAAGCGTTAGAAAATGCCGTAACATGTTAACGAGAGCTTTTAATTTAGTTCGAATCGACTCCCTTCCCAGGGCTCGGCTCATACTCCCAACGCCTAGACTAGAGGAATCGTTTACGTGAATGCAAACATTCAAACGTTCACTCTCGCAACCTGCAACATACGCTTGAGTTCTCCTCCCTTCATTTAGGTTTCCGTTTGCGCGTCCGAAGAGACGGATGCAAGGGGAAACGATAGTCCAATATAACATTAACGAAATAAGTACATGTCTTCAAAGAACCCCCTATAAATTACTATCCATGAAAATCAAGCTCGCTTGCAAATAGCGCAAAATAACTCTCAATTATGCAGCGAGTAAATTCATTCCTCTTTGCGAAATTTAATTCGATTTCTTGTGTGATGCGAATTTATTTTTCTGATTAATTAGAAAAAATAAATGGTGAGCAGAACCTTTTTGTTAGTAACTTATTTACTTTATTATAATAACAAAATAGTGAAATTTTTAACCAAAAAGATGAATTTTTAACTATAACGATGAATCTTCAATAAAAAATGAAATGTCAACAGAAAAATTTAATTTTTAACTAAGTCGCTGAATTACCAACAAAAAAGATGGATCTCGAACTAAAATGATTGATTTTCAAGTGGAATTGTTGAACTTTCAACCAAAAAGATTAATTATCAACCAATAGGATTAACTTTCCATTAAAAAATTAATTTTTAACGAAGAGGACTAATTTTCTATGAAAAAGAACCAATTTTCAACTAAAAAGGATATAATTACAAGTAGACATTGAATAATTGCATTTTCAGTTGGAAAAATTAATTTTCAAACAAAAGGATGGAATATTCAACTGGATTAGTTACATTTTCAGTTTAAAAAATTCACTTTCGACAAAGAAAACTCATTTTTAACAAAATAGTTAAACTTTCAATCAAGTAATAAAATTTTCAGTCGAAAAAGATGAATTATCAAAGAAAGAATTTCAAAGAAAAAAAATTTCAACAAGAGTTAAATTATAAACTAAAAAAGATTTTTCATTTAAGAGAGAAACAAATTTCAATCAAACTGTTGAATTTCCATGCCAATGAAATCCGATAAAATCTTTGAAACTCTTTGATATATTTGATAGCCTTTTAAAATCCCTAGCAATTTTGTTAATCTTATTAAATATTTTGGAATCTTGTTAAATACGTTGAAGTATTTCAAATCCTTTGAAATCCTTGGGAATTTTTAAATTCTTAAAAGTACTTCGAGATAACCTTGAAATATTTTGATTTATCTGAAATCCCTTCGAATCTTTTAAAATATTCTAAAAGCTTTGAATCCCTATAAAATCCTTTTAATTTCCTAAAGTCAGTTAAAATCCTTTAAACGCCTTGGAGCCTGTTAAAAGTTTTGCAATATCGTGAAATTCATTTAAATATTTTGAAAATTGTCGAAAATTTTTGAAATTTGCTTTTTTAGGATGGCGCATATGTTATTTTTGCCAATGTAGCGAAGAAGTTTGAAAATATGTTTAAAGGTAAAGTACATTTTTTTCCAAAATAGTAGCAACATAGTTGAATTCTTAAAAAGTTTCAAAAAGTGTTAAAATAGTGGGGTAGTGCGAAACAGGCTCTTTGTGAAATTTAAGTCGATTGGTTGTGTGACGTGAATTCATTTTTCTAATGAATTAGAAAAAAGGAACTGTTTGTACAACCTTTATGTTAGTTAATCATTTAAGTTTTTCTTATAATTTTTTAAAAAGTAATCCCTAATCTAACAATTTTTTGAATATCTTATTTCTGTGTTCTAACCTCCGAGAATTTTAAATTTAATTACAGAATTTTGAAAGTTCGAAATTCTTGAACTTCTATAATTAATTCTAAATCTATTTTATTTGGCTAAATCAACTACCGGAAAATCAGGGAAAAATAGTTTGCTCAATCAACTATCATTTTTTTCAGTTGTCTAACAATAAGCCAAATTTGCAATACAGCTAGTTCTTTTAATTAAAAGTTCTCCTTAGACGTCATATGTATAGAATCTTGAAAAAAAGAACTTCCTTACATTGCATATTTTCGTTAAATAATAAAGAGTCGAGAAAAGGGATAAAAGAACTGAAAGACAAGTATCCGTTTTCTATTTCTCATTCTTCTTTTTTTCCCAAAGAAGTAACAAGACCTTCATACAATACCCTCTTCAACTCTTTGTTCGACGATTCCTTACGCTTGATTGTTTTTGTATTTGACATTTTCGTCCGGATTATCGAAGTTTAAGTCTTCTCGTTTTCGTCTGTACGTGACATCCAAATATGACGATCTTTCCCGCACATGTGAAAGTTTCTAAAGGATTTATAATTGGTGGGGAAAGTATGAAGTATTGTTTGTAATAATAGGTAAAGCAACAAATTACCCATATCTGCTAAGTAAATCAAAGTAAATATTTTAATTATTGGAAAACGACGTAGTTTTGAATGAACAACATTTTTCAACATATAAATTCTTTGATTAAATATTTCAATCTTAAACACATATTGTTTGAACCATTTCCATTCGTTTTCGCAATTTTTTTCCGACAAAAACTCAAAGGTTTACAACTTCTCTGAGTAACCTTAACTATTTATCTTAAATAAAAAATCAACAAGGTACATTAAATAATTAGTCCATGTCATCCCAAAATAGTGAGAATTTTGTATGTGTTGTCAAAAAAGTGTTCAAAAAAAGAAAATTAAAAAAAAAGTATGAATAGGCGATGAAAAGTGTCAAAATAAGAGAAAACAATTAAATTTGTTGAATTATTAGCAAGACTAATTGACTACTTAGTTAATTATTCTATAAAAGACTTTAATTTGTCCATTACAATAATCTACAAAAAAAATACAATAAAATAATGATTACGACCAATATACCGCAAAATACTTATTCCTCGTTTAGAGGGTAGTTTTTCGAGCACACTGCAAGAGGATGGGGAGATCGAAATAAAAATCGTATCACAGATCACATTCAGGAACATGATTTTGAAAGGTTCCTGTAATTTGCACTATTTTTATTGAAAGTTATGCTTTCCAGTTTCATATTTGTGAAAAAACTGGGTTTTATCCACTGAGAAAATATAGAGGGTGGACGAATCTCTTTAATACTGTAGGATAGGAAAAAATACATTCAGTGGTTTTCAAAAAAAATTACTTTCTTTATTTTAGTTGCACCCTCCATAACCGCGCCAAGAATAAAATTTCAAGGTTATTCTTTGTAGGAATGTTATGTCACATGAGTTCACATATTTATTTAAAAAATGTTGTTTTCGACTTTTTTTTAGGCTTATCGTTTCATACCTTTTTTTAAAATTAATACGGTTCTAATGAATGATAATGATTTATATTCTCGGGAAAGAGTTTCTATACTTTTCAGTTTTTGAAATTCAACAATGTATAATTTAAATCGCCGTAATGTAAATATTTTCAAATCAAAAAATTGATGAATGCATAGTTTCAATTTGACAGGAGAAAAATATCGAATTCATTTGAAAGCATCTAAATTTGTACTATTTCAAGCTAAGAAAATGAATGTTCATTATGATTTAAAAGCCTCTGAGCTATTAAGGCTTTCAATTTGAAATTATTAAATTCCGAACATTTAAAAACGTGTTATTTGCTAACTAACTGTATTAAGGTCCCTAATTTTAAATTGCGATTTTAATAGCTTTACATTTGAAACGAGACGGTTCTTAAAGGTTGAATGTAAAGATTGATTAATTTTGAATCACTATGATCATTCAATAATTTCTCATCCTTAAATAATCAAATTTTCAAAACCAAAAAAAGCATAAAGCAGAATCAGAGTTCATGTAAATATTTCCCGGGTGCGTTATTTGCGATGGCTAAAGAAGTCAATGACTCATAAAATAATGATAAAACGTGTCAGCAGAGTGAAAGCTGAGAAAATTCATTGAATGGGAAAAGCTTGCCAACCTTTTCTGCATGCTCTCTAATTGACGCAAATCCTACCAAAACTCAAGCGAAAGTCGAACGGAAACCAGCATAGTCAAATGTCCTGACAGGGCTTCTCTCATACCGGTGCGGGATCAGAGAGATGAAAACCAACTTCCGGCAAAAGGGAAGTCGCTTGAATGTAGAAAAGCACCATTGCAGAGAACTCAAATGTGCTGTGCCCCTTTCATCCTTGTTCGACAACAACGCATTGTTCTTCGACTATGCCATTATTCAATTTATTCTTATAAAATGGTAAAATTTTTGTTTATCAAGGGAAATCAAATAAGTAAACTAAATAAGTAGATCAATAGAAAAAGCATTGATATTTTCAACAAGTATCTCAAAGGGAATTATTTAGAGAACTTTTTTTTAAGCGACTTGAAAGATTTCATTTTGTTATTAATTCAAATGTGCTCAAGAATTTCCTACGTACGGCAAATAATTACACAAACTTGGTACGAGAGAAATCTAGTGTCGAATAAAAGAAGTGTGCTTGCATTAGTGACGGTAAAAATAATGATGATATCCATCGCAATTAAATTCTTGCACTACCTGAGAATAAAGAATGAAGTGTAAAGTTAACAGGCCGCTAGGACACAAGACAAAGGACAAAGAATTATTAGAAGGGAAGTTATTTTCTTCCTTGTTCACTATTAAAGAGGGGACGTGTACGTATTGCCTCTATCCTTCTTAGTTTGTGCTCCACAATTGCTTTACTGCTGGCTTTTCCCATGTCGACTTTTACGGAAAGTGAATATTCCAGCAAGGGTATTTATAATACTTATCTTGTGAGTTTTATGAAAAAAATTATCCGGATAATGATACAGCCTCAAGTTTCTGATTTTATACAAATTTTAATCTCTAGTTGAAAAAGATACGAAATTTTCAGGCCTGGGACTCATTTGAGAAATTCAAAATAGTGTCACTTAAAATTTTCAAACTCTTGAAATCTATTGAAATTTCGACTTTTGAGATAACAAATATGTTATATTAGCCAATCAGCGAAGAAGCTTAAAAATATGTTTCCAGCCAAAGTGAAAAAATAGTTGCGTTAGGGAGAAATTTGGGAAAATAGTAGGATTAGTGTCACTTTTATTTCAAAATAGTGGCATTGTTAAAAACAGTATCGACAGTGTCATAAATCCGAGGCCTGGATTGTATATAGAAGAGTAATAAAAAATAGAAGTGTGGAATCATTAATAAAGATGAAGAGGTGGAATTGGGCCATAAATCCCAAAATTATAAGAAACCGAAAAGTTCAAAGTCAAAAGTCCTTAATTATAATGCCAAAAACCATAGGACCCAAAAATGTAAGATCCAAATAAGAAAGACGAAATGAAAATACAAGGGTTTTGACCGGAACAGATGAGTAAGGGGGTTTCGGGATGGATTAGCATTAGCGCGTGTCTGTGCAGGTTGACATCGAGACCGTCCTGTTGAGCTTCTAGAACATTCCTGATGACGTTATAGAACAATATTGCGCAATTCTGAAGTTATATAAACAGCTTCAAGCTTTGTCCTGGCATTTTCTACTGCGTCATACAGTTTTGAGAAAGACAAGAATGATTTATTACATCCTTATAGATAAGCATTCATGTAATAGACAAAAAATTCTAAGTTTCTAAAATATTTTGATAACTTCATCCTGAATTCCTACTTTACCAACATTGATACAAGATGGGTACTGGACCAGAGTGGCTGAACCACTTTTACAAGAGGGCTACTGAACCAAATATATGTATTTAGATCCAGGATACTGGACCACTAATACAAGAGGGCTAACTGAGCCACTTTTTACGAGAACCACTTTTACAAGAAGAAGATGCATCTCTACTTTACCGATATCAAGAACATTCCACAGCTTGTCACAAAATAATATTGCGAAATTTTAAGTGCCAAATTTTTCTAATAGTCATCTTTTCTGCACGTTTCTAGAAAAAGCTTTAAAAACATTCTACATGTAGTTTGATAATAATAATAAAAACCTGAGGATATACGTATAATAATGCATAATTATTTAATATGTGTTCGGTTTATTGGAAGAGCTTTCTCAGTTGACACTATTGAAAGACAGTTGAATTAAAAGTATTTATTAAAAGAACAGTGGGTTGTTCAATAATGGCTTTCAGCGAAAATTGTATGGTCAATGAAATAACATTCATATTTGAAAATGTTAAGGGTATGAAAGGAAGATTAATAGCAAAGATGGTAATATGTATATGTATAGTTCATAAGAAGGTGTTTCGTAGACTTTCTTGAAACTGCTTCGTCTTCATTTAAACCATAGGCGTTTATGCTTAAACCAATGAGATGATGTCATAAAAGCTAGTTTGAAAAGAAAAACTTCGTTTCTGTTGTAATGTAATCAACTCACGTTCCAGAATAAAATATTTAAAAAAATGAGTTTCTTCTCCTTTTTTCTTTCGTGGAAAGCAATCTATGCATTTGCAGTCATAAAACAGAATTCTGCACTATACATATAAGTATTAACATCTCTGCTATTAATCTTCCTTTCATATCCTCAACATTTTCAAATATCAATGTTATTTCATTGACCATACAATTTTCATCGGAAGTCATTATCGAACAAACCACTGTTCTTTTCATAAATACTTTTAATTTAACTGTCTTTCAGTAGTGTCAATTGAGCTAGCTCTTCCAATAAACCGAACACATATTGAATAATTATGCATTATTATATATCCTCAGATTATTATTATTATTACTATCAAACTACGTGTAGAATGGTTTTGAAACTATCTCTAGAAACGTATAGAAAAGCTGCTTGTTAGAAAAATTTGGCATTGAAAATTGCGCAATATTATTTTGTGACCAGCTGTGGAATGGTCTTGATGTTGGTAAAGTAGAGATGCATCTTCCTCTGGTAAAAGGTGTTCTTGTAAAAAGTGGATCGGTGACCCTCTTGTATTAGTGGTCCAGTATCTCGCATCTAAAT
The DNA here is from genome assembly GCA_932178445.1 of Andricus quercusramuli. NCBI lineage: Eukaryota > Metazoa > Arthropoda > Insecta > Hymenoptera > Cynipidae > Andricus > Andricus quercusramuli. The sequence continues at coordinate 511,973 of CAKNXH010000307.1, read as the reverse complement.
ACATAGATTTGGCTCAGTAGCCCTCTTGTAAAAGTGGTTCAGTCCCCCTGGTCCAGAAGAACCTCTCTTGCATCAATGTTGGTAAGGTAAGAATTCAGGATGACGTTATCAAAATATTTTAGAAACTTTGCATGGATATGAACTACTTTAACTGCAAAATCTTCTCTAATAATATATCAGCCACTTTATCCTAAGGATCCAGAAGTTTTCCTAGACTGCAGAATGTTCTTCACGAGTTAAATGCGCACTACATAAATAATGACATGAATTTTTAACAAAACGTTATAGGTTGACTAAGAAATCAAACATTTGAGAGCAGTATGATAACTGATCTCTAGAGAACGAAAGCAGAATCTGATGAAATGCATGCAGCCTTAGACGGCCAGTGCATCAAAAGTTTTCTAAAATCAAAACGTTTGAACACGTCTGGATCTTATCTCGAGTCCTCGCTCGCTGCTCGATGCCAGTATAAAGCGATAAGAATCCCGAACATATGACCTACAATAAGAAATGCTTTATTCCTTTAGATATCTTTCTTGCCTGTATTATTCGATTTTTATTAAATTTCAATTGTATCTTCCTCTTTATCCTTGAGTTCTACAAGATTTTACATTATAATCGACACGTTTGGGATGTAATTTTTTTTGCAACGAAAAATGTAATGTATCATTAGAATAACCTTGAACGTGTTTACGAAAATCATCTTCAGAAATTGCGCAGTATAATTTGATGACGCCATCAAGAATGTTGTCTAATAGTAATATATCTACCTCTTTGAGTTATAGAAGGTTCTAGACTGCACAATAATGTTTTTCACGAATTATTTGCGCACTAAATAAATAAAGAGAAGAATTTTTAGTTAGATATGTTATCTACAAGGAAGCAATGAATCAAGTTTATATAGACAAAACAGGATGTCATACATAGCCCTCCATATCAAATTTCACCTATACACCTGCACCTTTTTACGATTTGGTTAAATATTTCTCTAGAAGGAAGTAGTAAATCATGCTTTTTTCCTCCATAACTATATGACGCAGTAGAAGAAATGCTAGGACAAAGCAAAATATAACCTTGAAAGTATTTACGCGCAATGCTTGAGATAAGAAATAACCTTAAAGCTGTTTACATGACTTCAGAATTGCGCAATAGTATTCTATGACGTCATCAGGAATGTTCTATAAGCTCAACAGAACGGTCTCGATGTCAACTTCACACATTACACACGCACACTAATACTAATCCATCCAGATACCCCCTTACTCATCTACTGACCGGGATCTATGCAACCCTAAAATCCGAAAAAAAATCGTCAGTTTCAGAAGTACACACATTTGCACTTCTAACATACTGGCCAAATTTTATTCGTCTTTTTTAATCATGAAAAAATATTCCAATAATACAAAAGATATCTTCGTATTATAGTTCTCTAATGCAAAGATTAATTTAATTTCATTGCTTATTTTTTTAGTTAAAGAATGCTGTTCAGAAAAAATATAAAGTTAAGATTGTTTTTCCTCGAAACTCTTTCTTCACAATTGTGATTTATCGCAATAAGAAAAAAATATTGGATTGTCACTCAAATTCTCGGTAGTTTCTCAATTTGTCAGGATGAATAAATCTCCTTGTGTTCCGGTCTGATAGACTTTATGTAGAAGTGTTATTAAAGGTAACAACTCTATCAAGAATTTTCTTTTCGTGAAACTTTGTAGTTTTCTTGAAACTTGCTAATAATGGAATTGTAATGTACTGAGGGAAAGTTTTTAAAGAACGCTTTTGATATCCACGAGGAAAGCCGTCTTTATACAAAGGGACAGAAGCAGTCTTTGATCACGGGAATTTCTGACATTGATGCATTATACTGGGGACGTTCGCCGTGTTTGTGGTTGTCCGATAGTATCCAATCACTCAGTCAATTACTTAAGTTACTACAACTCGAAAACCGCATAATCTCGCTTAGTAAATTGTCCTAGAAATCCATTTCGTTTTTCTAAAATAAATTTACTTATATGCCTCTGTAACGAATCTTTTCAAATTTCATAATTTCTAGAATTAATTACATTCAACAAAGTGTGAAATATCTGGGGAGTATGTATATATGGAAGGTTAATGAATTCATTCTCGGTTCAGTGCACCCTGAGTGGAATCGGGTTTCTTAATCCTCCAATATTTCAAGGACATTAGGAGGAGACTTGAAATCTAATAAATTATCAGTCACAATGTAATATGAAATATACTCTAGGTAATGCGGTATAATATCTCATTTAATAGAATCTTACAAAGAAAAGTCCTCGCAAGGGAAGGGCAAGACAATGCAATTTCTTCACCAACATTCTGTGAGTTAATCCCTACTAATTATCATATAGAGTTATATCCTTTGTAAGTTTCTTCTCTTCAGTGAAAGTTTGAAAACTTATTACCATTTCAGAACCAATTAATTGCATCAATTAGAATCACCGTCATTTATTCCGTTTAACTACACGCAAACCTAAAGTGTTAACTTATGGCTTTTCTCGCGAAAAGTACCCATTACGGTCGAGTTGTCCTTAAGAGGTTGACACGTCTAACCGGAAGTCAGAAGTGCCTTCCTCACCCTCAAACAACTGCCCCATCGTCGTTCTCGACTCGCGATTTATGTGCGTCACGACAGCCTGTTGCTCACTTATACCCGCCCTTTCGTTTTAGGCCTGCCGTGATATTCCTATGACCTGCGGTAATATTTATGTGGTTCAGATTACTCAAGGATCGATTTCAGTTGAACCAACACCAAACACCCATCTGTAAACTGAGATAAATATACTTTATGGAAACTAAACTTTCCTCTTATTTAGGTAACATGAAAAGGTTTAACGACTGAAAAAAAAACTTCATGAAGAATAGTGGCCATAGGCAAAAAGTTGAGAATTCAGAGTTGCTACAAAATCCCAATTTCGAAATTCCGTGCTTTTTTTCTGTCAATTTTTCATTTTCCCTCACCGTTACAAATTTTTCTTGCATGTATAAAAACAACCTTACACCTAGGAGATCAATAATGTAAATGCACTCAAAATTTAGTTTCTTGACTTATTTTTGAGAATTTTAGTGTCAAGAGTCATTCAGAATTTTATCAGGAATTGAAAGATCTTACGTGAAAATTGTATTTAATTAAAAATGGATTTTTAACTAAATAGTTGATTTTCCAACCAAGAAAGATTGATTTTCAAATTAAAACGACAAACTTTTAACCAAAGGGCTGAATTTTCTACTGAGTTGAGTTTTGTACCCGAAAATATGAATTTTATATCAAAATAATTTAACTTTTAACTCAAAAAACACGAGTGTTCAACAAGATAAATGTATTTTCAACTAAAAAAATATAAATTTTGAAGCAAAAATACAATTAACTAATTTTCAAACCAAAAAGAGGAATTTGGAACAAAAGTGTTGAATTTTCAACCAAGAAAAAAAACGAATTTACAACCAGAGGTGAATTTTCAACTAAAAAAGATAAATTTTCAACGAAAAATTTAATAGTTCAATTTTCAGTATAAAAATGAGTTTTAGCAACAACAAAAAAACGAATTTTCAACAAAATCATAAGTTTCCTAACAAAAAAATGATTTTTTAACCAAAAAGATCAATTTTTCAGCAGGAAGATTAATATTCTACCATGAAAGACGAATTTTCGACCAAATAGTTGAATTCGAACTAAAGAAGGTTCATTAACTACTATAGGGTGGTCTCCCCTATTTGTTATTACCACATTTTTAACAACGTTTTTAATTCCCAGACCTGTACCGACCACAGAATTACAGGTCATGATAGTTTTACACATCTATTTTCAGCAATAAAATTTTATTAAATACCTGAATATACGTACCTGCGCCAAGCACCTTCTTGTTAAACTTTATTTTCAGATACGACATTCTTGGAAATTAAAAAAAAATAATACAACGATAAAATTTGGACAACACACTCTCAAATGTCTCCATTAAAAATAAAATAAATAAAATAAGTAAAAGAAAGAAAAAGAAGGCACCCTCCAAATCCCTTTCCTTCTTCTGTTTTTTTCTTTCTTCTTTTTTTTTTTGTATTTTTCTAAATGACAATGAAAAGCATTTACAAAAATCTGCCAATGTTTCAGTATTCATTCAAGACCTTTTTCAATGCAACAAAAACAAACCTTTCAACAAGTCAAACCCCATATGTACATGAAGTTACGAACGTTTAAATGAACGAAATTGAAGATTTTTTTTCGAATTTTTTCGTGACCTTAATCATTTAGGAGGTCAAAAAATGATAATCTGTCAGAACAGTTTTTCGAATTTTCAATTATTATGGGGTTGCTACCCTTACACATCACTCATTATTGAGACCTACCTCATACAAGTTTGACTGTCGATACTTGAAAATATAAAAACGTCAAAAATCCTATTTTTTTATCCCGCGAATTATAGGGTAGGTGAGAATGTTCGGTAAGACCCCTAAAACCACCCTTATAGTATGCAGCCCTAAAATGTTAAAAATAACAAGTGTGATTGTCGATATATGAAAATATAAAAACATCAAAAATCCTAGTTTTTTATCCTGCGAATTATAGGGTAGGTGAGAATGTTCGGGAAGACCCCTAAAAACTACACTTATGGCATGCAGCCCTAAAATTCTCATCTAGCCTACAATTCGTGGGATAAAAAAGAAGATTATTGACGTTTGTATGTTTTCAAATATCGACAATCAAACTTGTCAATTTTAACATTTTAGGTCCGCGTGTCATAAGGGTGAGTTTTAAAGGTCTTGCCGAACATTCTCATCTGGCCTATAATTCGTGGGATAGAAAAATAGGATTTTTGACGTTTTCATATTTTCAAATATCGACAATCAAACTTGTTATTTTTAACGTTTTATGTGTGCATACTATAAGAGTAGTTTTTGGGGGTCTTTCCGAACATTCTCAGGTACCATATAATTCGCGGGATAAAAAAATAGGATTTTTGACCTTTTTATATTTCCAGATATCGACAATCAAACTTCTTATTCTTAACATTTTAGGGCTGCATGCTATAAGGGTGGTTTTTAGAGGTCTTGACGAACATTCTCACCTACCTTATAATTTGCGGGATAGAAAAATAGCATTTTTGACGTTTTTGTACTTTCAAATATCGACAATCAAACTTGTATTAGGCAGGTCAGAATAATGGATGATGCTCAAGGGTAGTTAACTCCTTACACAATTTTTATTCGACAATTCTTTCCGACAGAATATTATTTTTTGCCCTTCTAATTGATTTGAGCAAAAAAAAAATTCGAAAAAAATTTTTTTTAATTTCGTTCATATGAACGTTTGTGACTTCAAGTACATAAATCCCATGAAAAAAAAACAGAATGTTCTCCCCATGAAATCTGACTGAGGACTAAAACTAAAACGAAAAACTAAATTAACATTAACGAAAATATGTTATGAATCTCAAATCTAAACAAAAATAGAAACAGTCAAGAAAAATCACTCAAGTCAAGTTAAATTTAAAAAGAGAATAAGGGTATATTCATGGAAAATCCTTGTTAAATGTAATTAATCAAAATATCATAACCATTATCTCATGTTTCCAAATCACTTTTTAAATGTATAGATAACTCTTTTCGGTTTGTTTTTTAACGTAAAGCATTACAACAAATTCTCTCTTACTCTGATTGCCATCGTAATGTATAATGTCGACATTGTTCTGACATTTTTTTTATGGCTAGCAAGCACATTACGATAATAATGTTTTAAACGATGATTCTGGTTTCCTCATGGATTTTGACTTGTTGAAAGGTTTGTTTTTGTTGCCTTGAAAAGGGTGTTGAATGAACATCGAAACGTTGGTAGATTCTTGTAAATATATATATATATTTTTTTTTTATTTGAGAAAAATAAAAAATACGAAAAAAAGAAAGAAGGAAGGGGGTTTAGAGGTTGCCTGCTTTTTCTTTCCTCTTTTTCATTTTGGCTTTTTATACTTAAAGTGAGACATTTGAGAGTGTGTTATTCGAATCTGATCGTTGGATTGTTTTTTTTTTAAATTTAATAATAATTGAGAAAGTTGAATTTCAGTGTTGGACATTCAAGAGCAGTTTAAATTTTGATTTATTCCGTACTTATTCTCTTGAATTTTGACTTCATGTGGTCTCATTTAGGACAAAAAAATCATATTCTTTATGCTAACGAAATAACGCCAAAGAATCAGTTGAAATCATTTGTTTTGAAATACATTTTTGCTAGGTTCCCCACTAGTTCAAATTTATGAACAAAACCGTAACTGAATTAATTTACTAATTAAATTTAAATGTAGAAAAATGTTGACAATAAAATGTAAATTGCTCATAGAATCGTAAATAGTAAGTGTATATTTTTAAAAAGTATTTATTAAAATTTTGCTAAACGTAACGTTTGCTATCAGTATTAAAAATACAACCAGGACAAAAGTTTTTGTTTCTCTATAGCCATTTACGTCGGAATAACTTATTATATCAGCAGTCATTACCAGTGAAGCCATTTTTTTCAACCGACTTTGGGATGCCAGAGAAAATTAGTCGATCGAGAAGCCGTCGAAGGCTGGAAAGTTTTTAATATCGAAAGCTGATTTACTACCTACTGTTAATTAAATGAGAAAAGACGGATCCATAAAGACTAAGTGAACAGGGCTCTGTTCAGGCAGAACTTTATTCTTGCATTTCATACTACATTCTCAAGTCAACTTCCACGTTCCACAAATTCAGACTCTTTTCTGATTTATTACAGAACTATTCTCTTCGAAAAGAAAAAAAATATAATCACTTTCTGAAGTGGCAAGTTTTATACGATCTTATCAAATCGATGCAATACCGAGGACAAATTAATGTCTGTGGAAAAGAAACTTTTAATTGTATAAATCAATGAAACAATCAAGTTTCAACAGTTGAAGAATATATATTTAGGTCAAAGAAATGAAGACTACTTTTTTATTTATATGGATTTAAATTGAAAATTTTAAGTATTCACACATAAAAACCCGGTGTATTGTTTGTAATGTTTGGCAATCGTTTGACTGAAATATTTTCTTACTTCAATAAATTAAACTTTTTTTCAGATTTAAAACGTTGTCAATTCATGTCAAATATAGATTTGAAGAATTTTTGTCTGAATAATTCGTTAAATAGAAAAAATTTTGATATAAAATATTTCTTGAACAGAAAAATGTTAAATCATTCACCGTTTGTTAAGAAAAATTTACGAAACTAAATTCCTTGAGTAGAAAAACAGTCATTTAAATACACTGGTAAGAAAATGTAATAAGGTTCCTGCTGGATTCAGAGTTAATAAACGCATGGAAATCATGTATCACTTGTTCTCAAAAAAATTTCATTCACGTACTGATAGCGGATGTGGGTAATGAATTCTGCATGTCAAACTACGACGGAAAAGATGCGTCCCATTTTAAATCCACATAAGTTATATTTCTTTGACTAGTGATATATTAGTTTAAAAATGACTTAAGATGTTTCAAACTGAGATTTTTCCATTGATCTAATAAACATTTTATTGGAATTTAAACTAATAAAATATCGACACCAAATTTGTACAAAAATTCTTTTAAGATTTACTGAAAAAATCCATGAAACTAAAAAAACAACTTATGATGTTACAATTTCTGAGAAATATATCAGTAAAATTAGCACATTTTTTTTCTCTGTATAAGAAAGTTTAGTAAAATCAACGTACAGATTTCCCGATTCGCTCAGAGAAGTCGCACTTGTTGCGTCAGAAAAACAAAATTAGACAAAAGATATACTCCGACAACTTCCAGTCAATTAAAAGTTTAGATTAAGGCGTTAAGATTAAATGTTTAGATTATGTTTAGATTGTCAATTCGTAAAAAAATAGGTTCAACGGAGTATATCTTTTGATTTTCCACTTTCGTTGGTTTATCCCAGACGTAAAAAAAAAATAAAACACTACCATCTCACATGGGCTAGTGCTGAAAATTTTCTACGTTTTGTTACAAACACAATTCTCTAATTACTTTTTGAAATCAAAGATGGTCCCTACGGTGTCGCAATTAGGCCAAGAATTTTAAATTTTGTGAAATAAAAAAAATTCCCTATGGATACAAAAAATATGGTAATCTTTTTAAGTAAAGTTTTTGGTATTAAATGCTAAAAAGATTGTTTGTTAATTATGACATATCTTTAGTTTCTACTGAAGGAGTAAGCTATGATTTTCTTAAACCTTAAACCAATTTCTTCTTACACTTTACAACTATTAAAAAAAGTAATAAGCCACTAAAATCATACATTTTTAAGAAATGTCTGAGAAAATTTTTTTTGGATATCTGAGGAAATTATGGCTAGCTTTTCTAGTCTATTGCAACTAAAGACATGTTATACAAGAAAAAAGGAAAAAAATTAATGAACATTGACTGAATCCTAACATTTTCATTATTGCTCATTTTTAAATAATTCTGACTTTAAAAACTTTCATATTTTTTTATTAGCATTGAATAACAAAAACTACCTATATCTAAAAAAAATACCATAATTTTCGTACTCATAGTGAAATTTTTTTAATTTAAAAATTAAAAATGTAACAAAACGCAGAAATTTTTTAGCACTAACCATTTTCAATTTCCAAAAATGCTGCAATTCTGGCAAACGATAACGCTTAAATGTTTCATTTGAAAATAGTAGGCACAGTTTTGTTTGTTATTCCTGCAACAGGAAATTTGGGAAAAGAATTATAATTCTGAATTTGAACAGGGATTTTGTTGGTCATGAGAACTAAAATTCTGATCTAAAACAGACAATTTTATACGTCTGAACTTGAACGAGGATTCTCCAAATTTTCCATTCCAGTTCAAAAATTATGTTCCAACTAAAACAATAATTCTTTACGAAGATTTGTTGTCCCAAACTTTAAATTATAATTATTTACGGTAATTTCTTGTTTCAAAGTGAAAATTATAATTCTTTACGGAAACAGCCTGTTCGAAAGTCAAAGTTAGAATTCTTTACGTAAGTTTTGTTTCAAAATCTAGATTATAATTCTTTACGGAAATTCCCTGTCCCAAAGTCTAAATTACAATTCTATACGATAATTATAGTTAAGAAATACAGCAATTCCTTTGTTCTAAAACTTGGAAGAGAGAAGCTTCAAATCATAGAAAATTTTTATTTGCACAAAAAAGAAGAATGTTTAAATTCAAACAAATTCTGACGTGGAACAAGGAACTTTCCAAATCTGACAAATGTTGACTTGAAACAGAAAATTTTGGTGGAGTCCCAGTTTATAATTCAGAATTATAATTACTTTCTGAAATTTCCTGTTACATATCAAAAGTTACATGTTCCAAGACAAAATTATAATTCTTTTCGAAATACCCTGTTCCAAGCCAGGCTAATTGTAATTCTTTGCGCAATTTTCTTTGTATATCTTTCAATTATTCCCTGTTCCAACTAAAAATTAGAGTACTAACAGATATGAAACCACTTATAATTTGCACATTAGGACATTCGAGAGAAAACCCGCGGTTGCAGAATCACACTCCCAGTCAGGTATACACCCTGATCAGAGATTGACTTTACGTTGAGTACATTCTTCAGATCCCTTTGACGTAAATGCAACATCAATATAATATAGTAACGGTAAATATTAATATCATTTATAGTTTTTCGGCATACAAATATAAATCTTCTGGAAAATGAAGGGCTGGCGAATGGGGGAGGGGATGAATTGTGTAAAGAGAAAAAGAGAAGTATATCAGCGCAATAGTTATAGAGCCAGTCGCAAACACTCGTTTGCCTTAAGCTGCACCATAAAGTTTGCTCAACTTCCAAAGATTCTCAATCCTTCAAGGTTACGTGATCCCCTTTTGATTGCAGATCGGAAGATGCTTCGTTCATACAGAAATCGCCTCTTTCTCCTCACGCTCGCTGGCCGTTAAAACCGATGTTCTCCTGCTCTTTTTCTCATCCCATGCCGAGAGCTTGGCACATGAGCCGGCTTTTCAATATGCTTCCTAGACGTCGGGACGTTTTTCCTGAAATGAAGACTGATACGGTAACTTTCCACGTGCTGCCGTTCAGTTTATTATTTCATACAACCACCCGTGAATGCTTTGCTTCTATATGGCATTAAAGCTGCTATCGTCAATAACACAGCGAGCACATGACACGTGACGCGCTGACTCCCTAAGGCAAGAAAAATGGGATTATCCCGTATATGCCAGAACAGCAGACGCTCATTCCTATGTATACGTAACATACAACTACAACACATATCCGACGTAATTCATACCACTCGTAAGTAAGATGGATTTCAGCTAATTTATCCGGAACCACAGTTTGATCATCGCCATTTAGGCACAAAAATGATGTCAGGCATATAACATATGACATGCCTGAAAGGCATTGTGCGATGTGTCCATAATAACGGTTCTATGTGAATGATTAGTAATGTTGCAACTTGCCGTGATTTAAGACTCAACTGCTTGCGCGTTCTAGTTTTAATATAAAAGACTGTAAAATACTGGTGGTTACCCTCTCGCAGTCTTTTCGCGACGACGTGCAAACCCTCTTTCTCCCGCGTTTGAAAATACTGTCGCGATCCCCACACCATCCCAAAGTCCCGACGCAACCTCACTAGGTGCTGGGAAGATAGAACAAAAAGACCTCTTTCCGAACTTTTATCATTTAACCTATGAAGAGAATCTAGGATGGCTGTACTTTCTAATTTCGAACCGAAAGGCTTTCCTTTGCAAGTTTTTACCACCTGAGTTTGCCAAGTTCGTGGCCAGGTTTCTTTTAAAAATTCATGGGATTCGTAAATTTTCGCGGCTGGCATTGGCACCCACTCAATTCCAATATTTTCATTATTACTTCTGAGGGGAAAATTGTGTTAAAATAGTTCATGTTCGATAACACGTAGAAAAAGAATAACGCAATAGGGAGCGATGTAGATAAGTCATGCCCGATTACTTTCAAGTAGTCAAAGCCGATTTCGGTCAGCTTGCGTCGAAGAGTGAATATATGGGCCATCATATGCATTGTCCTTTTCCATTATATATAGTTACAAAGCAAGAATTATATGTTGCAGGTTGAATTATTTCTATGGAAATTAATTTACAAAAAACGAAACAAGGAACTAGCGCTTTCAGAAAACACCGCAAGTCAACTTCTAAGAATTCAAAAAATCATCAAACATGAACTAATTATGGACATGAATTTCAGCATGAATAACGGGATTATTTTATGTATAAAGGTCCCCAAAAAAGTTACATCCGGCTAGATGTTAAAAAAGAGGTAGGCTAGGCCCTCAAGGAACGGTTTCCTAGGCTACAAAATTCGAAAGTCATTCCAAACCATGAAAAGCCAAATTTCCTCATTTTCTAACCAGTAAAATAAAAAAAGAAAGTAGCATAGAAAGTTATATTTTTTTACCGCAATTCTACAGGCCAATGCTTTAATTTGACAATCTCTGAAAAAATTGGGATATAAAAAAGGCTTCCATCATATGGGTCTGAAAAACCAAATTTCGACATTTTTCTTACTTTAACCACGTACCGAAAAAAATATAAGCCAACCAATTTAATTCTTTATCGCGATTCTGTATGCCAAGAGCTTCAGTTTGAGCCGCCCTCGAAAAAAAACAGGACTAAAAAATCTACCAGCAGAGGGGCCTCAAAAATCAAGTTTCCTGACTTGTCTTATTTTTAACCACTATTAAAAAGAATAACATAATAGATATGCTGGTAAGAATATTCTTCCTCGAATATACTACAGCTGGTTAACATCCATGCCAAATTTCAACGCTCTCACACAAATATTGTAGGAGATAGGAGTAATAGACGACTTAGGAAACCCTAAAAATAAAAAATAAATTCTAAAAAAATTTTCAACTTCGAGACCTAAAATTTGATGGCTTAAAATGGTTCCATTTGGCGTATAAAAATTTCCAAATGAATTGCATTCACCTATGACTTCCAAAAAACCACCCATTTTCTACCCTTACTATGCAAAAAAAATCTAATGAATTCCGTAATTTCGAGACCTAAAATTGTATTGCCTAAAATGGCTCCATTTAATGTCCGAAGATCTCCAAAGACATTTTATCCCCTGGCATTTCCAGCACACACCGTAATTCCACCCCTGAACACTTTTTTTAATTATTTAAGCAAATCTTAAGGACTTAGGGTGTGTTCCGGAAGAGCTAGGTGGATTATACTATTTCGAGAATCTTCGGACATTGAATGGAACCACTATAGCCATAAAAATTTTAGTCTCGAAGTTAGGGCATTTTTTAGAATTTGAAAAAAATTTAATTTCTTAAGGTTAAAAAACGGTGGTGTTAGAGAGGTGGAACTTTTCGAGGATCGTTAGACATCAAATGATCCTATAATCAACAGTGAAATTTTACGTCTTGAACTTGGAGCACTTTTCATGATTTTTTTTCCATCTTAGGGGTTGAATTGGGGTGTGTTCTATGAGTACTCTGGGGATGAAACTTATTTCAAAATCTTCGGACATTAAATGAAGCCATTTTAAGCAATAAAATTGCAGGTCTTGTGCGATTAAAAAAAAAACTTTTCTTGTTTCGTTTTTTGTAAACAATAAAAAAAAGATGTGAAGAATGAGTCAATGTCCATAAAAATAATTGCATGTCCAACAAATAATGCTGGATTTTTGTAAATATATATACACACATATATAGCTACATATATAGCTACAAAAAACAAAAATCCTTAAATTATATATAATGAAAAAATGTGAAGGCAGATATGGATATGAGTGCACTATTCACTCTTCCAGTGAGGCTGGCCAAAATCGGCTTTCACTACTTGAAAGTACTTGGGCATGACTTATCTACATCGCTCCCTTTAGCGTTATTCGTTTTCTACCTCCATACTGAAACATATTTCAGAAAGAGAGTATCATTTCTATCTAAACTAGCAATCAAAGTTTACTACTATCATGATATTACACATAATAGTCTTCAATATATCCGAAACATATCAGCTTTAATAACACTCTTTCGAGAGAATAACTGTTTCGTACGACAATAAGCGAGCACTCATTAATTCTAAAGCAATAGTTTTCAATGTCCTTATAAAAGAGCTTAGAATTATCCGATGATTGAAAATAAACAAAGTGGTTTGAGAAAAACATGAAACATGACATAACCTCTATCATGAAGCGAGGTGAGTCTGGGTAGACGCTACTATGTAGAGATCGTAAAATCGTAAGTACGACTAACACCCTCGTCGTATGAAACTTGTAAATTCTATATCCCACGAGCACACACCTCCATAAGCCTTGTAAAATGACGGTTGCTCGGTATTACGGAGTGACTCTTGTCGACCTTTTTTAACACTAAAGGGATACACCATGTTACGGCATGGCGTGGGCATAAACGCAGAATTCAGTAATAGTATGAGAATGAATTTAAAATCTAAATAAGCTCCAGCTATAAGATACATTACCAAATTTTTTATCGTTTAAGGCTATAAGCTAAAGTTTTCTTCATGTAGAAAATTCCCAGAAAGTTTAAAATTAAATATTTGATGTACATCAATTTAGAGGTTATAAATTCATTATTCTTCTTTGAGTTAAGGGTATACAAACTTTACATAGCTCAAAATACTCTTAAAACCATATTGAATTCAATATAAAGCATTTAGGATTCCAAGTAGAAATATATTGCATTTTTAACAAAATAGTTGAAATTTCAACCAAGAAATATTAATTTTCTACCAAAAGAGATGAATTTTTAACGAAAGAGTTGAGTTTCCAAGCTAGAAAGTACCATTTTTTAGAAAACAGTTGACTATTGAACCGAGAAACATAAATTTTTAACCAAAGAAGATGCTTTTTCAACCAAATAGTTGAATTTTTGCAAAAACAAAAAAAAAATAATTTTAGACCAAGCAGTTGCATTTACAACCAGATAGTTAAACTTTCAAATAAAGGAGGTGAATATTTGAACAAATGGTCGAATTTTAAAACAAAATACACTCAACAATTGAATTTTTAACTAGAACCATTTAATTTTCAGCCGAAACATGATTAGTTAAATTTTTAGTTAAGAAAATTAATTTTCAACTAAAAATACAAACCTTCAGCAAAATAGTTAAATCTGTGCATGACGTCACATTCTGTGTCAACACACCACGCCCTCCATACGTCAAAAATAATGAAAACCCCGACCTCCCCCATTTCTGTGTGACGTAGTTTTTGAACGACCTCAGAGATAAAAAAGGTATTTTACTATTAATTATAAATCCATTAAAGGTGAATATCTTAATTCCTGGTCGGCTCATTCAAAAGAAAAACTACAAAGCTTTGTCAGTTTATTTATAATCGAATTTAATAGATGAAAAGCAAAAAAGCGAAAAAAATGACTCAAATAAAATGACTTTTCATTCATGAAAAATTCCAGTAAATTTGACAGAAGTATCTACTCTGTCACTATTATTTTTAAAGAACAAACAATTTTCTATGATTGGCAGATGTTCTTTATTTCAAAAAGATTTTGATGATTGATTGGTGGTCATTTCAGTATCAACTCATCCTACGTTAACGCTAATCTAGTTACAACGTTCACGTGTTTTTGGCGAGATGAGAATATCCGCTTGGTACATACGTAGGTACAGTTTTTAGTATAGAGAACAAAAGAGTGAGAGGATCAAGCGGGATGTTCGCCGTATAATACTGTTTGTTTATGGTCCGCTCGCTACTCGATTTTTCGCCGTAATGGACGTACGTGTCCTGACAAACGACCCAACCTGATTTTTTTTGAGGACATGAACGTGCGCGCATCACGTTTATCATTCCGCCATGCTCTGCAGTAACGAGAGTGCGTATACTTCTGATTTTTTTAAGAGTCTATTTTCCAAATAATTGCGTTTGTTTTTAACTTCACATTTGGTAGAAGCACTGCACATTCATTTAAAAGAGGCTCAACTATAGCAAAGCTTATTATTGCAACAGTAGCTTTCAATAACTGTCACATGGATGACGTAAATTCAACTTATGAACCAGATTATTGTTTGAACTTTTAAATTTTACAATCGATGTCTTTTACCATTCCACATTTTGGCATTGTAAACTTTTTAATGTTATGAGAGTATTTTTTTTAATTAATTTCTGTGTGCTTTATATCAGCGCTCTTCAATTTCAGATTAATCATTCAAAATTGAAAAATTTTAAACTCAAAAATTCAATATTGTACAGATTCGAAGCTTTCAAAATTAGATAATCTAATAATTAAAAAACATTTCTTTTTGTACATTTCCAAAGTAGATACCATCAAAATTCAACCATTTTTGTTTCGAGGTCCTGAAATAAAAAAGCACAGAAAAACTGGGGGTTCACTAAAGTTCCGGCTTAATGAAAAGTTTGTATATCTTTTAGAACTTGAATTCCAATAGAAACTTGTGGAGACTTTGGAGGCTCTTTCCTTTGGAGACACTTGAATAGAACAACATGAAGGCGCATTCACAAACCAACCGCTTGCAAAGTGAGGTTGTTAGGTTAGGGACTTACAAAATTTGTCGAACGATGACTTAAGACGAAAAGTTTCTTGCATATGAATACGCCTTTATGTTTACACGTTTGCTACAAAACCTGCAAAAAATTACATTTATCAAGTCATGATATCTATTCCATTTGCGATAATATTTTGTACTTTAATTCTATTCATTACATAATGTCCGTCAGAGTTCTCTTACATGTGTGTTTAACGCAAAGCGAAAAATTCCAATTGGATTCCTTTGGAGGTCCAACTGCAGTTTCCTTTTGAACTTGTTTAGTGTTGACCATGTCTCAAGTAATTTTTTTCATTACCTTATACTCTCAAAAATTATTATATTGTATGCTTTTTGTTCTACAATGTTCGATGGGCATATTATTGAAATAAATCGGCAGTAATATGACACCATGTCCTGTGGTATGGGGTAAGCTAAACGAAATGCAAGACCCACGAATTAATTAAATATCAAATAATGGCGTAGTTAAAAACCCGTTTTTGAGTAATGATATACGTAACCTGATAATGTGAGCTTCGCATCAAAAAATACAGACATCAAAATCATATTTGAATTATAATGTATAGGACCGTTCATTTGAAGCCCGGCACCATACCCCGCTTCCGCTATCATTATTTTAGAATTTCAAAGTTGTTCAGGATTAAGTTAATAAAATTTAAATTGATTTATAGTTGTCCATTTTATAGCACATAAAATTAACTCTGTATAACTTTGAATTTCTAAATTAAAGATACATGTAATAATTTAATCACAAGCCCGAGCTAGCAGGTAACCTACATTACCTAATGCAATTTTATTTCACAATGACTTGCTGTCGTCTCGCCTTGATCATATCTCAAATTTCAATTTGCATTATTTCACTTAAAAATACCATGTTGCAAATTTTGTCATAATCTTCATAAATTGCAAAATTAATTTTCTCACCTCTGGTCGACTGCAACTGCACCAGATACTTGTGATAAAGAAATAGTAATAAACAAAAATATTATGTATTCATTAAAATAAAATTCATTCCGATATCTTCATTTCCCTAATCATAAGTCGGGAGGAATAACCATGGGAAGGTCGGTGATACGTGACATCATAATCTAATACATCCCTTAAACAATTTAAAATTTTGAAACAGCGTACACATTAAAATTATCAAATTAAAGCCCTGATAATCAATTGTTCAATTACGTTTGAGAAAGTTTTCAACGTTTTTTCGTTCAAAATGGTACTTTGTTTTTTCTTTGTGGCTCCCCTGGAAGCCCCGAAGGGCTGATAATTAGCAAAACACGTACAATATTATAGCGATTCGCAATTCGACATGAACAGACTTATACACAGAGAATATGAAATACAAGCTTTGTAATTTCCTTAACGTGCTGAAAAGCGTTAAAAGTGTAGTATCGACTTTCTGAAGTCACTAAATCCTAAGCGATATCATTCTGTTTGTTCGTGAAGTTCGCCAAAGCGCGCTTAATCGCGTTGTGGAACGCGAGGTGTTAAACAATCAGGTGCAAAGAAGTTTCTATTGGATTAGTATCCTTGGAAGCAAAGAGGAAACGTGCAAACAGTAGACCAATGTTTGTTCAAAGGGGTAGAAAAAGAAAGGAAAAATCCAGGAGCTTGACTGCATCGACTTATTCTGCTTCAAGCGAGGGAAGGTGTCCCACCATTTGGAGAGAAAAGCGAGCGAAAAAAGAAAAAGAAAAAAATAGAAACAGGAAGATAAACGGAAAGCCGAGAAAGGTGGAAGTTTAATTTTGCACGAGTATCGGCCGCGGTGCTCCAGTGTTTAAAGCGTCATTGCATCTGGAACACTAAATCATAAGATATTAGAGGGTGTACAGCCGTCCTTCCTTCCCATGCCGCGATCCTTGCACCTCGCGGCCCCGCCGAGGATAGAACCAATTTTTCTCTTGGCTGTCGCCGCGAGTTACGAAGAAATGAAGCCGTTCTGTTCACGGTCTCTAGCCTTTTCCAAAGTCGCGAGTTTCTTGCCTCAAACCACTGTGGCAATCCCATGTCATCCTCTTGAAAAGAAAATTCGCTCTGACCCATTGTCTTCTTCGCATTTCCACTATTTTTCACGTGTTTCTTCAGTACCTTGGACTCTCACATCGTTATGCAAAAAGAGGTGCGACAACGGAAATCTTTCGTTAAGAATTCAGGCTCCAGAAACTTTTAAAATGTCTAACATGTGTGTTATTTAATAATGATAATTCCAAAAAAATATTCTAGGCCCTGAAAATGATAACTAGTTTGAAGTTCATTTTTTCGAAAATCCCTTTTTTTTGCAGTTTCAAGTAGTTTGGACAGGGTGACCAAAAACTTCGTTTTCAAAATTCCCTGATTTTTCCCTGCAAAATTATTTATTTACTTCAGCCAAAATGACTTTTCTACCATAACAAATGAATTTTTAATCAAAAAGGGCAGATTTTCAACAAAACAGTAGAATATTCCATCAAAAAAGATTACTTTTTAGCAAAATAGTTGATTTTGTAATTAACTTGTTGAATTTGTAAGCTACAAAGATGAGTTTTCAACCAAACGGTAGAATTCTCAAACAAAAGACATTGAATTTCAACCAGAAACAGTTGCAGTTTCAAACAAATAATGGAAATTTTTAAGACAGTTGATTTTTCAACAACAACAACAAATGCATTCTCAATCCAAAAGGACGATTTTTCTGTCTAAATAGACGCATGTTCAAGAAAACAGTTGCATTTTCGATAAAAAGGCAATTTTTTGAAAAAATAATTAAATTTTCTACAAAATATTTCAATATTCAACAAAATAGTTCAATTTTCTATTTATAAAGATGATTCTTTTAAACCAAATAGTCGAATTTTGGAACAAAAAAATTAAAGTTCATCCAAAAACAGTTGCACTCTCAACAAAATAGTTGAATTTTCAAGGTAAAAAGTCATATGTTTTAGGAAACAGTTGACTTTTAAACCCAAACAGTTGACTTTTAAACCCAAACAGTTGAATTTTTTAGATGAATTCTCAACAAAACATGTAACATGTCTTTGAAATTTCCACCAAAAAGATGGAATGTCTACCGTAGAAGAAAAATTTTTAATACTTTTTAATAGTATATTTTGTTAGTTTTTAACAAAATACATAAATGTTCAAACAAGTGGTTACATTTTTAAGGGAAGAGATGAATTTTTCCATCAAAAAGACGAAGTTTCAACAAATAAAGATTGTTCAGTCAAGAAGAAAAAAAAGGTTCATCCAGATTGTTGAATATTCAAGAAAAAAGGGAATTTTTTGTAAAAACAGTTGAATTTCCAACCCGAAAGTATGATTTTTCAACAAAAAATATCATTTTTAACCAACTAGTTGCATTTTTAATAAAAAAAAGAGGATATTTGAAGACAAAAATATTAGTTTTCTACACACAAAAAAACTAATTTTCAACTAAAAAAGATAAATTTTGAACCAAATATTGAATAAATACTTTTTCAGTGAAACAAATTAATTTTAAACAAAACAAAAAAAAATTTCAACCCAATATTTTGATTTTTTAATTAAAGAGGTAAATTTTCTATTACAATGATGATTCTTAAACAGGAATAGTTACATTTTCAGAGAAAAATGAAATAATTTTCAACAAGAAAATCGCATTTTCTACCAAAGAGACGAATTTGCAACTAAAATGATAAATCTTCTAACGAGGAAAATATTTTTCTAACAATGTCGTCCAAACTAACTCAACCAAAGAACATTAATTTCCAACCAAACACTTGCATTTTTATTCAAAAAGATCAAATTTCTACTAAAATAGATGAATTTTCAAAATCCTTTACTTTTCCCCTGACCAAATTTTCATTTTCTCTCACCTTTAATACTATTTATGACTTTCCCCTCATTTCAGGTTTTCCCTGACCTATGGCCAACCTGACTTTAAGTTAAGACTTATCAATTAGAAAACACTTCAGTATCTTTTTTAGAGAAACAAATGAAAAAAATGATTAAAAATAATTGAGAATTACAATTAGATGAAGCCCATTTTATTTTTCCTCTCTTTCACTCAGAAATGATGAGATAACACTTTTTTCACGTTTTTTTTTGTAATAAAAGACCATTTTTAAACCCTTTTGAGTTTTTTTTAGAACTAAAACATGAACAAAACGTCTTGAAGTCGTGAAAGTATATCTAAAGGGGCACACTACATACGGGCGTAAGTGCCAAATTTCGGAAATGCGTTTTATTGGCTTGAAATAATTTTTTTAACACAGTTTCACATTTCTGTAAAAGATTACGTTCCAGTTCGGTTTAGAAGTTGGTTAAAATCTAAGTTTAGTATTTTTTTCTGAAGGAAATTCATCTTTTTACGTGTTCTTTTCGCTACTAAATAGACCTAAGTAATAGCCCGAAAGCACTTTCTTGTTTTTCCATTAATTAAAAAAAAAATAAAAAAGTTATGCAACTCATTGTGTGTCCATATTTTCGTTTTTGGGAACGCACCGCACTACTGATGAGGGGTTTTATCGGATGGGATTGCTTCTTTTAGGATGCTCTTTTCACAGTCTGATGAATTTAGTAATAGTTCGAAAGCACTTATTTGATTTTTTTCTAAATTCAAAAATAAAACTGTTACGCAACTTTTTATGTATCAGAATCAGTAGTACCTCAAACTATTTTCGCGTATATTTGTTTAAAAATAATTTCGTGAAAGTTAGTTAGAACACGTATTTTGCTTCTCCTAAAAATTTTTTATCTTGGGCTTTACCTTGTTATCATTCTCAGTGCTTCATTTGCAATTTAGAGCAAATCGAAGCGCGTAGAAGTATGACTATTATATTTTGATATGTTGAAGAAGTAAAAACTCGCAAATTGTATTTTTGTAGCCAACAAGCTTATAAAAAATTGCACAGTGCACCTGGACAGTGTCAGAGGATTTGCACTCTAAGGAATCACATCATCGCAACTCAAATTGGTTTGAATTTTCGATCGGGACGCGGAAATTCTTTTGCACCCGAGATGTGAGAAGAACGCATCACATTACTTCGAGAAGAGAAGATTAGATCAGACGATTCTGAGCGACTGGGTGGATTAAAAGGAACGTAAGGGTGTGATGGAAAATAGCGATTTTAAATCCAAGTCCTTCATTCGGTCTTAGATAAAAATGACGGATTTCCAATGGATAGAAATTGTGTGAAAAGAAACCGCAGGAAAAAAGAAGTCTACGGAAATAGGAGAATAAAGGACTCGCCATCTATCGTAATTTAAGTATACTTTTGACACCCGGAGCATCAAAGGATATAAGAATTAGATTCTTACTCAGATTCAGACGCAAATTCTGATATATAATTCTTTCTGCCTACAGTTCTTGCAACAAAAAGGCAAGTTGATATTATTTTCAATCTGAAAGCTTTCATGCTTGAAATATGATAGAAATGATCTTAAACGAATTTCTTAGCAATCTTCAGATCAATATTTAAAAAAAAAATAGTAACGGCCGAGAAAATATAAGAGGATATATGGGGCAGAATATAGTCCTAGTGGACCTACATTCATTCACCAAACCATAGATGCATTTATCATCCGGGTGTCAATGTACAGGGGCATGAAATTTTCTATTTTTGAGGTGCTTCTTCGCCTTCACGTTAGCGTAACATCGTTTAGGATTATCTGACTGGACTTTTATTATAGTGTTTTGAAAAGCTCTTTTCATGTACTTAAGGACAATTATAACAATTTTTTTTATAATGAATTTTTTTTAAATCAAAATTAAAATTGATGTTTAAGAAAACATATTTCAAATTTGTTTTGTTATTTTTTTAAAAATAGCTTCATGAAGAAGGAGAAATGGGTTGGAAATGATTTCATGGCCAATTTGAGACTTTTACGCATGAGGCGACAGAATTCAATTCACACAGCGCCCGGGAATGAATACTGTTAAGTCTAACTTGCCCCTAAGCTCACATTTTACTATTCTGAGATGTTTTGTGTATATGTATATTATATAATCATAAAGTGGTCCCCTCGAGCGTAAAAATTTGAATTTGATCATGAAATCATTTCCAGTCCACTTTTTCTTCTACATGACTGCAAAGAGAGTAGAAAAAGTTATTTTTTAAAAAAGACAAGAATTTTTTTCAATATGGTTTTCTTCCGAAAATCAATTTTAATTTTGATTTAAAAAAAATAAAATCAAAATTCATAATGGAGAAAAAAGTTGTTTTGATAGGTGAAAACTTCAGGCCACTGTATATTGGCAACCGGTTGACAACCTTATGGTTTGGTGAATTAATATAGGTCCACTAGGTCTATTATTAAGCCAAGTTTCAACCAGATCAAAAAAACAAAAACAAAAAAAAGCAATAATTTTAGGTGGGAACAGTTGACGTATTCTACGCCATACTGTTGTTATCTCATCCCTTCTTTCAAACGATATAGTTTTTGTTTTATCTGCGTTCATCTTGAGGCCCATTCTCTTCATGCTAGTATTCAGTCTGCTCAACATTCCTTGCAAGCCATTGGCTGATTATACAGTAACAATCGTATTTTTTGTTAACTTTCAGATTTTTTTCTGTGATCTGTCTTAGGCTAAATATTTGATCTGCACATTACCTTCCTGGTAGAAATCCGCATTGTACTTCCCATAGCTTTTCTCCTGTTATGCATATGCACTTACGAATTAGTATTTTTGAAAATATTTTGCCTACAGTACTTAGTAAGCTGACAGCTCTATAGTTATTGCAGTTACTTTTCTCTAAGTTGCTCTAAGCTTGACATTAAAATTTATAAATATTGAAAACATATTCCAGAATCCGTTGCATTTCATGAGAAGATTTGCTGCACATATTCAAGATAGTTACAGACACCTGACTCAATAAACAAAAGCTGCGGAACTGGGCTTCATATTCAGAACATTAAACACTTAACTGCGCCTACCCTTCTCCACTCAACTCTCAAACTCAGCTTCTCTCTCTATCTAATAGTTCTCTCTCTATTTGCTCGTGACTCTCTTGTTCACTTGCACGGTTTCCCACTCTGTTTCATTGTACCGAGGTATTAAATTAAATGCCGAAGAAATTTAATGTGTGTTCCATATGGAGATTCACGGCTTCGTTCTAGCTTCAATGTTATAGTAAGGTAATATAGTCTCATTGTATCCGCTTTATAGCGTATTTGCCATAAACTCTAGGACCTAAAATGTCCAAAGCAAGTCACAACTTAATCCGAGTCTGGTACTTCAGTCGATTGTTTAAACTGATTCCCTCCTACATATGCATGAACAAACATCACAAAGGAGAGTCTTGGCCTTCGAGATATACTAGAAAATGTCAAATATATAATACATTTTGTGCTTGTTGTAAAATCAAAGCCAGCATGGCCATCAACTCGCTCTATAGTAATCTTCTTAATAATAACTTTACATAAGTTTGCCAAAGTATTAATTACATATTTTTGTTAACCATTTCCAAGGAAATGTACTATTCACAAATTTCATACAAATAGCAGGCCTTGCAGTCCCTATGAGATAAAAAAGGGACCAAAGGGTACTTTTTTCGCCCTCAAAGGGTACCCTTTTTAAAAAAGTGGGATGTGACAAAGAAATTATTAAGGAAAAATAAGGTCGTAATACAAGCTGAATTAGAGGTTCAATAGAGATGTTATTTTATTGACAGCTTTTTAAAAAGTCGCTGCATAAATAAGAAACGTAACGTACTGTAAACGTACTACTGTATACTGTAGTGCGTTTCCAGCGTCGCGTCGTTTCAAGCTTTAGCAAGTAAACATTCTTAGTGATAATATGAAAATTAAGGATGAAAGAAAAAAAAATTCCCTGATTTTTCCTTAATTTCCTCTTTTTCAATTACCAAAAATTGAGTGACGTGAAAGAATGAAGTGATTCATGTTCCCTTGAATTTAAAAGAATTCAAAAGAATTAGATGAAATTTATGAAAATTTCAGGATAATTTTAATAAATTCAGGATAAATTCATGAGACAACAAAACAGTTCAATTTAATTCAAAAGAATTCAAACGAATTTTTAGTGATTTTGCAAATACATTGATTTCAGTAAAATTTGAGTGAATGTAAATGAATTTACGGACAACGAGAACAATTCGATGCAATTCATAGAAACTGAAGTGTATTCAAATCAATTGAAAAAGATAAGAAAATGAATTGAATTCAGGTACGTGCAAAACGAGTTTAGAATAATTCAAGGGAATTCAGGATCAATTAAATGAAAACTTTATAAAATTCACTGAATTAAGTAAAATTGGATGAATTTATAAGAATTCAAGTAAATACAAAAAATTCAAAAGAATTAGAAATAATTTAAAAGAATTATTAATAAATTAATAGGAAGTCAGTGTCAATTCCAAATTAATGTAAATGAATTAAGAAAATCATTTGAAAATCTCTTCAAATCTTTAAAACCCCACGAAATCTATCAAATATTTAAAGGCCAAAATTGTAATCCTTGTTTAACGCCTTGCATAACATCGAACCAGTCACTTAGTTTCGCATTAACCCTTACACTCGCTTTGTTATCTGCATATATTGTTTTTATTGCTTGTAGGAGCCATACAATGACTCCGTACTCTTAAGGACTTCCCAAAGTTCATTTCTATCCACCTTGTCAAATGCTTTTTCTAGGTCAACAAAAGCACAAAAAACTTTCTTTCCTACTTTCAAACTATTTTCTATGATCTGTCTTAAGCTGAATATTTGATCCGTCCATGAAATTATTTTAAAATCTTTTGGATAATATTTGAGAATAATATATAATATAATATAAATAAAATAATGTAAAGAAATATTTGAAAATTTTTGAAACCCTACGAGATCCCTCTATTCTTGTTTAAAAAAATATTTTAAAATATGATAAAACCTTATAGATCCTATAAAATAATTTAATATCTTTCGAAATTCTAAAATATTCTTCGAAACCCCATGAAAATTGGTTGAAATCCTTTAACCCTTTAAGACCCGAATTACGGGTTTTGAACCCGTTTTCGGGAACTAAAGTTCCCAGTGGGTCTTAAAGGGTTAAAATCGTTCAAATTCTTGGAAATGCCTTGAAAATTTTTAAAGCTCTTGAAAATTTCTTGGAAGTTTTAAAAATACAATAAAATCTTTAAAAATCCTTTGTAATGCCTTCAAATGATTCAAAACTATTAAAAAGTCCTTGAAATCTTTTAAAATAGTCAAACATATTTCAAACCTTTTAAAAACTTTTTGAATCCCTTGAAACTTTTTAAAGCTCTTGAAAATTCCTTGGAATTTTGTAAACTACCCTAAAATCTTCGAAATCCCTTGCAATCACTTAAAATTACTGAAACCTATTGAAAATTTCTTGGAATCTTTAAAACTACCCTAAAACATTTCAAAAGAATTCGAGACAATTTAGAAACAGGTATAAACCTGAATTCAAAAGTGGTTAACCCAGGGGTTAATTTATGGGCAGAAAAGGGACTAAAGATATATTTTTATTTGATGAAGTTATATTATAGTAACTTTATTTTACAAAAGTAACTAAGAAATGATTTTAGAAGAAAAAGTCACTAATATTGATTGCGTGAAAGTCCTGATTATTCTTGACAGTTGCTTCTCACATAAATTCTCAGACTTTTGCAATTTTTTTTTCTTCAAAATCCCTCACATTTTTCTGACCAACAGAATTTTCTGACTTTTCCCTGACATGCGATCACCCCATATCTGCAAAATTGAATTCGTGCAACTCTTGAACGCTTTGATTTTATTATGTTTAAAGTTACATTATGGGCTGCAAATAATAGGGTACCATCGTACCATAGAGACCAAATCTAGAAAATAGGGTACTTTAGGGACCTGAACTCAATATAGGGTACAATAGGGGATACAGGGATATAGCTATGAAAACTAAATTTATATCCAATCTGCATTTCAATTGATAAATCTCAGGCAAAAAGCAAAAAAGGAATGGAGAATTAGATTTAATTTTTTTATTTCATTTTATTTTTCTAAAGCAGGAAGTATCTCTAGTGAAAGAGATTCCAATTTCTAGTTTAGTTTCACGCCCGAATGGATCGACATAGTAGTACGCTCACGGAGCAGTGCCGATAAATACGCATCCTTTTCTCTTTCATTTTCCTCTAGAAAAATTGGGTTTTTTCTACTTCGCTTTTGTTTTGCCTGCGGTATAGAAGCATGAAAAGACAAAAAGCATAGGAGAGAAACAAGAAGATATTGGCCAGGTGTTTATCGTACGAGTACCGGCGGCGGCAATTTTGAAACCGTACTGAAACCGCAGTGCTTTTCGAAAATAAAGAAAATATTCTTTTGCTACATGATATTAAAATGCAGCAAACGAAAATTTCATAAAACTTCCAATTGTAAAGTTATACATTTAGAAAAAACACATTGTGAAATAATTTCCCGATAATTTTACCAGGTTATTACAAAATTATCCTGGTCATACAAACCTGGGCTTAATTAGATTATGCAATTTTATATGAAAGTCTTTCGAAATTGCACTATTTTAAAAAAGAAATAATTAAAGATTTGAGGCTAAACAAATTTAGGTTGAAAGTTTTTAACAATTAAAAGATTCAAAACTGAACAATTTTCAATTTAAAATTCCAAAATTAGAAACTGCATTTAATGTACAAAATGATTAATTTGAAGCCATGTCCAGTGAAGAAACTAATTAATTTTTTTTCATAATTTAAATCATGTTTAGTCATAAGTCACTAAAATTCAGTCGTCAAACTTCACTATATATTATTTTGTTGCAAAATTAGTGAAATTACTTTCATTCAAGTTTAAATAAATATTTCGACTGCGAGTTATTGAAATTTGATTAATTTTGAATTACAAATTATAGGTACTCATAATGTTGAATAATTATTGTCGCAATACGTCTTAAGCGAATTCAGATTTAGAGAGGATGCTTTTGAAATTAAAGACATTTTTAGCTTGGAAGCATCCAAGAGATGTTTGACTTAAATCTGAGTTTTAAAATTCACAAATTTTTAATGAAAATAATAAAATTAAAAACATATAATAAAATTCAAATTGCTTGATCCGTTTAAGAATTTGTAATTGATTGACTATGTTTTTTCAATGAAAATATAAAAAATTTGCAACTAACGATTGATTACACGGTAATTTCTCTATTTTATCCTAGAGTCTTTCTATGCTTAGTGGTAATTTCATTGTTTCCCCTGTCTAGTGAATGAACAAAAATAGTAACGTAAATTTTTTAGAATTTAAAAGATAATTTTAAAAAACGATCAAATTTGGACAAGAAAATTTGCCCAGACTTAGTTAAATAAATAAAAAGTGGCTGTGTCTAGTCGTTCCGAAAAATTGGTGGAGTTGGAAGAGGGGATGGGCTAGTCCCGAAAATTCGGAAGGATTGGCCAAGCTTATGAAAAATACTTGACCACTCATTCCGAATTTCGGAACGATGAGAAACTTTGATAAAAAATATCAATGATTCAATTAATAATAGTAAATTAAGTAATTGACAGAAAACGTAGTTAATAAAATTTTGTAATTTTTTCAGAACTGTGTCCACGTTTATGTAGCACTTTTTTTATTTCTTTCATAAAACAAATTCTAAAAGACTTGACATTCATTGAGATGTATTAATTTTTGAAAAGGAGCCCTGCGATCAAAACAAGCAATTACGTTAGGCATCTCGAAAACATTTACGGTATTCGTTTGCATTAAGGATTAGCTCTTTGTTAGCCTATGTGCTACGTTTGCACACATTGAATGGGGGATCCTGGTCTTGATGGACATTTAATCTATCAATTGCGCATCGTGGTCTGGAGAGGTATTAATGTTCATCTAACTTAAGATTATGGCACAAGTTATCTACTATAATAATTGGTAGGGTACCCTATCGAAAACATTTTTTTTACATAAAGTCTTAATTCTCTATTTGTAAATTTTTACAGTAAAAAAAGACTTAGGGGAGAGTGGGGTATGGTGTCAGGCTTTGAAGGAAATGTCCTTTCAATTATAATTGAAATGTGATTTTGATTTCTGTATTATTTTGTGAGAAGCTCACATTATCAGGTTACATATTTCATTACCTAAATCCGTTTTTTAACTACGTCATTATTTGATATTTAATTAATTCGTTGGTCTTGCATTTGGGACAGCATACCCCATACCATGGGGCACCGTGTCCATCATATTAGCCCCGGTTTATTTCATAAATATGAACGTTGTAGAATAAAAAGCGTACAATATAATAATTCTTGAAAGTATGATGTAACAAAAAAAAATTACTCGAGACATGGTCAACACTAAATAAATGTTTTCTTATCAATCAAAGTAAGTATGTCGCAAAACCTAGTTATAACCTCTTACTCCTTGAAGATTCTATTCACCGTGTAAAGATCTGCATTTGCCTTTACAGATATCTTGCTTACCGAAAGGTACCAAAGGCGCGAAAATTCAAAACAAGCATTGAACAATAATATTTATAAGGAAGAATGAAAAAAATTTTATAACAATAAGTTTCAATCTTTTTGGGTTATAACCTCAAAGTTTAAATGCTGGTCTCTTTCAAAGGAATAAAACATGAAATTGAGCGGTTAAATAAAGAGAATCCTTTCAAGTATATTTTCATAGAAAATTATAATTAGGAATTTAAATACATTTATAACCTGTATAACGACAATTTTTATATTTGTAGGTTATAATCACGAATTTCACATGATAGTCCATTTTAAAGTAATTTACCGTGAACTTGGTACTTACCGTATTATTATTAAATATAACTCCAAATCACGTGTCGATTTTCATTTTCTGTATAACTTTATTATTAAAAGCCTTACATTTAATTAGACAGAACAGACATAAATAAATTGCTGTGTTTTTCTACATTATCGATCAAATTACCGACCTGTTATCAAGCACTATTACCATCTTCACAAAGTTTTAGGGACAGCATGCCCCGTATGTCATGTTTCAAGATTTTATTAATTTTAGTACATTTAGAACGTTTATAAAAACAATGTATGATACCAGACGTTTAAAGAAATACTTCACCTATTAGAATCTCACATTTTCATGCTTCAAGTATTTCAAAATATGGTGTAACTGCTTAATTTCTACCGAAGACTTTTCCATCTGCTTCTGTAAAAACTGTTTTTTCATAATAACTCTTCTGAAACGTATTTTAAAACGAAAATTTCATGGCATCACTATTTTTCCAAACAAAGAAAGACATTTTATGCAAAAAAATAATATGGAAATCAATAAACGTGGGCGTTTTTGTAATAGACACCATGCCCCACAGGGACACCATACCCCACTCTCCCCTAGTACATTTCTACCACGGAACGTTTTCAATCGCGTGGTCGTAATATTCTCTTTATAAACAAAATAAAGCATAGTGCAAACATTTTTCAAAAAAACAATAGCAGGGGATAGAACTATTAAAAGTTTTAAAACTCAGTCAATCATGGTGCCCCGTATTTCCCATATACTACATACTGTGATCAAAAATAATAAGACTGTCCTGTTACAATACACTCATGCCACTTTTTTTTCCATTCTTCGAAACATTAGTTGAAGTAGATTTCCGGAATGGCCTTCAAAACCTTCGATTCGGCTTGTATCTCTCCAATCAAGTCAAAAAGATTTCCTCAACCGTTTTTTTTTAGCTTAGAGTATTAATAATCACAATAATAACAATATAATTTAAGCGTTACGCGTCGTTTGCGTGAAGCTATTCGCCAGAAGTGGCCAGAATTATGGGAAGAAAACTCTTGGGTTTTGGATAACGATAAGGCACCTGCTCACACTGCATTGGTTATTCGAGACTATTTTGCAAACAATTCGACTCATATCGTTCCGCAACCGCCCTATTCGCCTGATTCAATTCCGTCTGACTTCTGCTTATTCTCGAAACTAACAAAAAAAAAAAAGAAAAAAAAAAAAAAAAAACGGGGGAGATTACGATATCCGTGGCGACAAAGTTTTTATGTGGATTCCTATCGGATTTTTGGCGAGAAACACGAATCTGAAATTTTCAAATCGATATCTGGAATAGTTTTCGAGATATCTATTTCTTTATGTTAAAATTATTGACTTTCGTTTTTGATGAAAATATTTTCTGAATATGCATTTCGATAAGATTTTTTGTGAGGAACACGGATCTATAATTGATGGGTAGCGGTCCAAAACGGTGTAAGGGACATTTTGTCAACTTTTCAGGAGAGCGAAAAAACATTCTGTAAAATCGAAATCACCATTTAAAGATAAACAAAATTCAACTCCCGAGCTGAATTATTACTGATTTGAGGCCAAAAAAGTTTGATCAGAAAAAGTTAGCCAGTTTAGAGGAAATAGATGTGGAAGTTGACAATCTGACACTGAAACTAACCTAAAATTGGAGCGGGCTCGGCTGCGGATTGAGATAAACAATTCCATGTTTAGTTTCTTAAAAAAATAAAAACATGCTTCCGAGATATTGAGTGTGTGAATATGGGTAAACAAAGTTTGGAGAAAATCAACCGAGAATGCTGACCCTAGAATTTCACAGGTTTGAAAATCGGTTTGCGGTAGCGATTAAAAGTATAATTTTGATTTTTTTACAATAATAAGAATATGCTTTTGAGATATAGGAATTCTGAATGAAAATAAAAAAATGTTGATCCAAAAAAGTTATTCAGTTCAGAGGAAATGAAATTTTTGTATGACGGTGTCGCGGTGCAACAGATTGTTTTTCATTTTTGTCATCGTAAAAGTAATTAAATGTGATTATTTTATATAAAATTTGACATTACGTGGAATAAGTTTTGTTGGTAAATAAAAAAAAAACTAGTTACATCACAAAAACTTCGTATTTTTTGAAAAAAAAATGATAATTTAAAAAGGTTTCAATTTTTAGGTTAGGATGGCAGAGAGAAATATTATTTACAAAAGGTGAGAAAATTACTAAAATTAAAAAAATACGATCACGCTACATAACCAACGACGTTGCGCCTGCGCGCGCTGCAATCGTGTCATGCACAGAATGTGCGTTCCCCCGTTTGGTCACGCAAACTTTTTATTGCTATACTAAAAAATGCGATTTCGAGCAAATCCTTTTAACAGGATGTGTATTTGATTTTTAAATAATTTTTGGGCCAATAAATCTATTTTCGTCAAAATGTCCCTTACACCCTTCTGGACCGCTACCATTCAATTGTTAAATTGATATCTCGATTATTATTATTATTATTATACCATTAAGCCCTTTCCCTTTCGGGGTAGGCGTGACTTGCTCGGTTGGAAAATAGTAAATAGGTATGTAGGTATAAAGTCGGTCGGTATACAGGTATAAGGTAGATAGGTATATAGGTGTTAGGTATATATGTAATATATATATATATATATATATATATATATATATATTAGATTGATCTGGAGTTCTCGTGTTACTTATTTAAATGACACGTTCATTCCGCAACACTGCTCCGACCCAGGTTGCTGATCAATCTCTCTAGCGATCACCCCCAGTGAAGAGCCTCACAAAATTGTTATGTGTGGTTCCCCACTCGGGCCCATTCGTATCCAAGGTCTTTGTTTCAGAAGTAATTCACTCTATTGTCACTCTGTTTACAAACTATTTGCGCCACACTTTTCTGTCCTGGCATACTACTCTAGCTTCCTTCACGTCCATGCATTTCTTCAAGAAAGATCTCTTGTTTCTAGGGCTTCTTATGTCTCTTCGGATTATTGTCTCATTCGCAGATTCTAACAATTTTTTCGGCGGTCTACCTCTGGCCATTTTGCCATTTACTTTACCTTTATGCACTTATTTGGTCAGTCGTTCATCTTTAATTCTTTCAAGATGACCGAACCATCTCAACTGATTTCTGTCCCATGTGTCAACTATTGTCTCTTTTGCACCACATTCTTTGAGGATTATCTCGTTTCGGACTTTGTCCATCAGTGTTTTCCCGCATATTATGCGCAGAGGTTTCATGCCGATCGCGTTAATTTTACTCCCGTCCTGTTCTTGACAGGCCCATGTCTCGCTATCGTATAACACAGTCGGTATAAATATAGAATTATGTATTGTCATTTTAGTTTTTCTTCATATATTTTTACTTCTGAGAATGGACACTGCTCTACCGATAACCTTCTGACCCTCCTTATACTAGTGAATAGGCTACCCAGATATACGTACTTGTCAACTTGTTCTAATCTCTCTTCATTTAGGACAAGTTTTCGATATATCGATTTTTTATGTTAAAATTATTGACTTTTATATTTGATTAATATAACTTCTAAATAACGATTTCAATGGGATTTTTTGCGAGAAACGCGGATCTGACATTTTTAAATTGATATCTGAAATAATTTTCGAGACATCGATTTTTTCTGTTAATAATACAGGTCTCACTCCTATCCCTTTCCAATGTCTAGTGGGGTACGAGAAAGCACCTCTGTTATTGGTCACAGAAATAAGAAAGGTCACATCCTTACCCCTTTTCCAACGCCTCGTGGGGGCGGTAAGGCACCCCTGTGACAGGTCACAAGAAATAATTTAACGTAACACCCCTACCCCTTTTCCAACGCCTTGTGGGGGCGAGAAGGAACCCTGTGACTGATCACAAAAATAATGGAAGGTAACACCTCTACCCCTTCTCAAACGTTTCGTGGGGGCGAGAAGCAATTCCTCTGACTGGTCACAGGAATAATGTAAGGTCACATCCCTATATATAATTTTGAAAAAAGCTTAAAAAATCGACATATCTCGAAAACTATTCGCGATATCGATTTAAAACTTTCAGATTCGTGTTTCTCGCCAACAATCCTATAGGAATTCGTTTTAAAAGCCCAATCGAAGAAGGTTTTGAAGCCCATTTCGGAAATCAACTTCAACAACTGTTTCGAAGAATGAAAAAAAACGTGGCATAAGTGTATTGTATCAGGAGAGGATTACTTTGAAGGGCATGAAAAAAATTTGGAAGAATTTGGAAGCTTCTAGTGCTTTATTTGAAAACTCTTATTATTTTTTGATCACATTAGTAGTACAATATAATTGTAATTCCTCCATTAATTAGTTACTGTTAGGTCTTAAAAATATTAGGGTTAATGAAGTGTCTCATCGTCCCGAAATTCGGGATGACCAGTCCACTATTTTTCATAGACTTGGCTAGTCGACCCGGATTTTCGCGATGACTAGTCCATCCCCTTTTCCAACTCCCCCAATTCTTCGGGATGACTACACGCAGCCTAAAGTTAAAGTTAAAGTTAAAGTTTTAAGTAAAGAGTCAGGGTTTGTAAGAGAATATAAGCCATTATTGAAACAATTTTTCGTTCCAAGACCATAAAATCCTCCGGGATCTTCGAACGAAGAAAATATTATTTGACTGACAGCTTTGAAAATGGAATATAATCCCGCGGTGCGCAGAGAGAAAGAATTTTCTTATCTTGATTTTCAAATACATTAGTATAAAGAATTGCAAATGTTATTCATTTTTTAGTCCCTTTTGTTTACAGATGTATCATTTTCTAGAACGATCTTGAAATTTTCGTTTACTTTCGAATTAAATGGCTAGGGGAGACAGAGAAAAGCCAGGATAAAAGCTCCTTTACTCAATTTCACTTGCAATGTTATAATCATATTATCGTCCTTTAAGCATTAATATGAGTTAGTAAAACAAAAAGTAAAACATAGATTAATTCTATATAAATATAATTAATCTCTATATATTCTCGGAAGCTCTAAATCTCCTCTAATAATTCATGATCAATTTACTGGAATATACTCTAATACAATAATGAAAAACAAAAGATAATTGCAATTGCTCTTGGTTGAGAACCGTGAACCATGAAAAACTGTGAAAAAGATTATTAAACAACTTTGGCAAAGCGATCTTTGTTAGACACTTGAAAATATTACATTTAGGGTGCTGAGTATAAACGTGCAAGGCATAGGTGTTGATCCAAGTCTGTAAGTGTTCGTACTTTCACTAAGGGAGCAAAGGCTAATAAAGGCCACAGCAGGGAGGCTAATAAACTGTGGTAGCTTATATCGGTAAGATCCCTTACCGTCATCATTCTACGCTTGGAATGTTACTTCATCATAACAAAAGCTTTAATGGTAGAGAATTGCAGGTCTACCAAAAACTGGATAACAAAAGTTCCTAACCAACATCATATACTTAATTTTTCATAATCAAGAGGCTTTTGTAAACTGGAAAACGATTAGCTTCACTTTCAAGGAGATAGCATTCCTTAGATATCTTTCATTCTTTAAATGTTTGACTTCGTAGATTTAGACTAATACTTTTGATTATTGCAGAAACAAGATCGACTTACTTTCTATGTGTCACTTTGATGCTTGTATCATTTATTCAATACAACGAAAATAAATGTAGATGTCACAATTCTCAATAGTCGGGACCTTCTCAAAAAATAATTAGTTGGTTGGAAATGCAAAAATAATATTCATGTATATACTTTAGTTTATTAGCAGTACAGAACATCAAAGCATTATTATATAAACTGAATAACATATGAGTTATTGTCTGTATTTAAAAAAGCCCGATGAATACTGAAGCCTTAGACCAATAATAATACATATTTAACAACAAGCAAACCGCCATCTCTATTAAACCGGAGTGAAAATAATAAAATTAATCGAATCATTTGATGCGAGCGAAAAAAGGTTGTGGCTAGACATCAGAAAGAAGTACAAAAAAGGAAAAATGTTTTGAATCTGTTAATGTCTTTTATTTCGTTTTTGAATTTAATGATTCAAAACGATTTTCTTACGAGGCAAAAAGTTTTGGCAAATTTTACGAAAGTAAAGATTTTTCTGGTGAATAACCAAAAAACAGTTTAAAAAAATGCTAGCCTTTTAGAATTTTTGAAATATGCGGAAAAAACATGTTCTTGTTTTAAAATTTAGTTCACTGCATTTTTTTTTTAATTTGTAGAATGATTCACATTCATGCATTACCATTTTTTAACGAATTTCGCGCTACAAAAAAACACGGCAATTTTTTCAAATAATTGAAAAATAATTACATGTTTTTTTTTATTTAAAGCTTGTAAGGTGTATGTATATTATCCTTACTATAGGCAACCATATATATCGAGGGCACAACAGGGACCAGCATCCAGGGGTTAGGAAAGAGCGCAGTCGCGATATTCCCACCCACACAAAATGTTCGAGAAGTGGGGAGAAGTGAAAGGGTTGAGAGTTAAGAAGAAGGATGCTGTGCTCTGATTGGGCATTGGTGGTCTCGCTGTAGGGATGGGTAATGCTCGGTGAGAATCGATTCTCGATTCCTTGATTCCGACTATATGCGTCGATTCCGGGGAATCGGAGAATCGAAAGTAGGAATCGATTCCGATTCCAATATTTCCCCACTCCTCAAAATGAGCGCTATATTCTCCCACTCCTCATGCCCGCATCCCGAAACAAACAAAAAAAAAATATACAAACGCGGCCGAAAACACAATAGGAGATTGATTATGGAAAAACGTCGGACTGAGCACTTTTAGAAAAGCGAAAATTTATTTTCCGTTAGCTCTGTGATCAGAATAGAAGTCGATTCCGATGAAATATCGGTTGTTGGAAACGTTACCCTGGAATCAAGAATCGATTCCAAAGACTCGAAGAATCGGAACCAAGAATCGATTGTTCGAAGGAATCGAAACCGACTTGGCCATCTCTAGCTCGCTAGCGAGCGAGAGAGATCCGGAGTCGTTTCGAAGACAGGCCAAAGAGTTGTACTCTGGAAGCTGAGTGCCGTCCGACTCCTAGTTTTCTATCCCAGGGGCATAGAATAGCTGATTTGATTATATCGGCGACCTCGGGTACGACGGTAGGAAACGCATAGCTCTCTTGTTCGGAACAGCAGATTCAAGGGTGCGACGTTCGATACCATCGCCTGGCATTTTGTTAAGCTTTGAGGAGAGAATAATTTTTTAAGTTCTAGATTTTACTATTGTCCCTCAACTTAGAAATTATCCGATCCAAACACTTGTCAACGGAGATGAACAGGTTAGAGAGTTGTACTCTCGAAGCCGGGTACATAACTTGTCAAGAAATTAGTTTTACTAAATAAATGTAAGAATGCGAAAGCTTGGGCAAATTGTCGAGATTCTCCTCACCGAGAATATAAATGAAATAAATGCAGTAGAGATTAAATTTAAACAGAATTCCAAGAAAAAGATCAAGATTAAAATATCAGACACTTGTATTAAAAATAAAAAGAACTACGACGCCAACAGGGAGAAGTTTGGAGAGAAAAAAGACCTAAGATTATATAATCAAAAATATGTATCTATATAATAAATGAGATTTTAACAAATAGAATTAGAAATTAAGGCCGGCATTTAGAAGATATTTTGTAAAGATAGCAAGACCGATGAGTCTTAGAATAGTTAGAAGTTGAGAGTGGAAATATACTTGAGCGTAAGGATTTTATGTATATCTCATAGATAATATGTGTTTTTGAATAAATCATAGAATTTATAATTTGAAATCAGGGTAAGAATTCACTTTCTGGCTACTGAGTTGCTGTATCGATGCAAAAAAGTTTGATTAAACAACATTACTACGTTTCGAAAAAATGGAGGGAGAAATTTTTGTACAATTTTCAATGTTGAAAAAAAATTTAGAATTTAATTTTCCTCGTGACGAGACCCGGGAGTACGTCTTCCCGGCCGCATTTCTATTCAGGAACAGTGGGTTTTGCGGCCTGCTAGAGTTAACGCGATCTCTTATTGGCTGCGAGATTTTTGTGGCTCGCTGACGTAGCAACCTGACGTAGCAACGCTCAGTATGTTGTTACTGTGTACTTAGCCTCTGAAAAATATTTATTTTGACAGGTGAATGGAAAAAAGAGAGCGTCGGCGTGTTCAACCTCAAAACTGATCGTTGAACGTTATTGCGATTTTTGTGCATAAAAAGACGGCACAAAACCTCAAAAATGGTCGACTCCTCGTCTGAAGGTTCTGCGGACGGGGAAGCAGTATTACGAAAAAATATAAAATAAAAAAGATCTGTTTTTGATGCTCGCCTCGGCTTTGTAAAAGTCGGGCGGGCGACCGAATCCCGATTTATTGAACGTACTTTCGGCTGGGGATGAAGAAAAATAGTATACGACACAAGGCCAGAAATATTGGATGCCCTGGCGTGCGTGATATCAGGCATCGGCTTAGCCTCGGCCTTCATATTACACACGCCCGGAAATCAGACTTTCTGACCTTGGGTCGTTATATACTATTTTGCTCCAAAATGTATTAGCTGTCATCGGTTATTCAGCTTGATGCCACTGCACATGCGCACAGGGGCATAATTCGTAGTTAGGCCCTTATAGCATGCTTACAAAAAAATGTAAAATGAGATTATAAGAAAAATACTTTCGACAGGATGTGTAGTACTATTTATTAGAATTTCTTTGTTTTTATGAGCCATAATCTCATGTTAAAAAATATGTAGGTTAGGCCCTTACGGAATTCTACCGTTCCAATTGATGCAGAACGATTTGTATCTTTATTAAACTAGTTGCCGTTTTCTATCCTACAGTATTGATACCATATTTGAATTTCGCGCCTAGTATTGCGCAGCGCCATCTTCAAATAACTTACCGATTAGACTTATTAGAATTCGGTAAATGGACAATTCGTGTAAATAAGAAATATCTCAAATTTTTCTTTGGTTGAATGTATTTCGGTAAAATTCCCATCTGAGGAAAGTGTTAATCTTTTGAAATAAATTAATTGAAATTAATCCATAGCTCGACGCGTCTAAATGATAAGGCTCTCTCTCGGAACATGCACACATTGCACACTGAAAGGTTTCAACTCTGGACGTACTAATTGCAACATCCTATTCAAATAGAGGTCGCTGATGATCCCAATTTTCTATGAGATTCTCATCGGAAGTTCGACACTCGAGATAGAATCTTTCAATTTGAACTATCAGAGATAGAACCTTGTCATTTGGATACGTCGAGTTGAAAAGCCGATTTCGTGCTGATAGCCAGCGGTTAGTACCTGTAAAGGGCAGAAGAATATTGGAAATCTCAATTAACATGGGAACGATTATAACGAGGTGCTACATAGTTGATTGTCGCTGATCCTGATCTGTCCGGATGTATGGAAAAGTAGGTCAACAAAGTTCCTGTTCGATGCATGTGGTTTCTATACAGCAAGTAGGTGTGCATACGCCCTAATAAAATCTTATAACAATCATTTTCACTCAGTGCAGCCATGTTGATGGAAAACCTCACGCAAGCACACTCCAGAGCAAGCATGCAAGCGTGCATGTTTACTGCGCACCGGCTAATGTTTTACCTATGTACACTGCATGTGTTGATCGTGCCTGCTAGGTTAAACATCCATCTGACTTTGACCAGTATCCTCATGTCCTGGGATCCTAATTTCAGTCGCCACACTGAAAAGAGGCTGGAGCCCAAAGCTACGCAAAGTTGACCGGATGCGAGTCACTGAGCTTTCGATTTCGAAGCATTCTAGCTTACCCAGCTTCCAACTTTGTGGATCACTTGGGAAATGAAGATAAACGTTCCAAGTACTTCCTGTGCCTTTCACGTATACCCATACTGTCAGCAATGCTTTCCTTTGACGTTTTGACGTTTCAAACTTAATTGAAAGGCAGAGCACATTGCCGTGCAATCTATTTTCCCTAAGAGCAACGGTCCGATGGGTCCAAAAGACCCAGAGGGTTTGTTTATTCTATTTAGATTTCCAAGTTATAAACTTAAGGATTTTCTCTCCAACAGTAGTCAAGGCATTCGGTAGTTTTTTACAGTTTTAACTAGGTAGAGCGCGTTTTTTTGCTGAAATTGTTTACTTAGTAGTCCTGATGCAAATTTCAAATTTTCTAGAAATAACTACTAAGTGTCCCGAGAGTATTTTTCAAAAATTTTTTTAGCAAAATTATACCAGTAATCAGATTTTTTGAACTGCTGAAAAATTATATTTTGAAGTATTGAAAAATATATTTCTGACCATATTTAAGCACTTTGGTAGCCTATATATGCACATGTTATTCTTTAGAAATACACTTTATTCTAATTTACGTTCAAAAAATAATTGTTTGAATAATACTATTCAGACTATCAATTTTGTGAACATTTAAATATTTTGAATAACAATTATAAATAAATAATAATTATATTACAATGAATAACAAAAAATGGTCAATTTATTTATGTCATTAACAATAAAGAAATAACAAAAATAACTCAAATTAATTAACAACGAGCGATGTTCTGAAAAAAAATTCGCGCTTGAATTTTAAAGAATTTCAAAGAACTTACAATGAATTCCAAAGAATTCATGGTTAATTCGAAGAAGATAAAAGATTCATTTCCGCCAAAATATGCCACAAGAGAAAATTAAAATCCAGCAAAATATGGAGGAAGAGAATATTAAAATCCGGAAAAGTATGCCAGAAGAGATAAGGTAAATAGTATGTGTATTTCTGGAGAATTACAGATGCATATATAAGCCACCAAAAAGCTTAAATACGCATATTTCAATGAAATAAAGTATAAAAGTCCATTTTTCAGTACACACATTCTTCCGAATAAAAAGAGTCAACGTCTCATGGCAATAACTTGTGGTCCGTTTTCGAGCTATTAAACTATAATATTTATTCTAGAATTTCTAGATTTACGAAAAATTTTCTGCTCTACAACTTTTCCTCTGGCGTCTACTTTAATTAATATCGGGAATATTACTTTGGTAAAATTAACCAATTCCAAAGTACCTGTATAAACTTCAGAATTTTATTTTTCAGTCACTTCTAAGAAAAATATCCGGTTAATTTGAAGCATCTTAACTCAGCAGTCATAGATTTTTGTTCAGTTTAATTGTTCTGCTGAACATATTCCATTAAACTGAGATGGGAAGGACCAATCTACGCCAAGGCGATTTTTGGAACTTTTTTGAAAAATACTTCCAGGACGCGTAGTAGTTATTTCTAGCAAATTTTACATTTGTATCAGGACCACTTAATAAACAATTTTAGCAAAAAAATGCGTTCTATCTAGTTAAAAGGGTAAAAAAGTCTTTTCATACAAGATGCCTGGACTATAAGGAAATGAACATTTTTTGCAGCAAACAAAAACTTTGTTGCTTCATTTGAAAATATTGATTTGTAAAAATACAATGAGGAATACTTACGAGGAGTACTTTCGGGGTAGAAAGTGGTCAGTGGCAGCCACAGAAATATCAAAACTGGCTTTTAATTTTCATAAAGTAGCTATAAAGTAGAGCACCAAGTATACACAAGAACTCCAATATAAGGCCAGTTTCGAGGGTTGCCTCAAGGTGACCGTGGCACTAAATTTGTCGCAAAATGAATGGTGCGGCGTGGCCTAGCATTGTTGACACTGCTTGTGCGCTGAGAAACTGCATGGGCCAGCAGTTCTAGGAAGAATTAAATCAGAGGGCTATATTGGAGTTCTTGTGTATATGAATTATTTTTTAAGAACATGCACATGAAAGGATTACATCTTGGTGTGTAGAAATTGAAAGGCTCTACCTCGGATGGCGAACGCCCAAAGCTTCAGAATCCCATATAAATTGTATTGAGAACACCAGTACCCTTAACTTTATAGTATCTTTTAGTTTGCACCTCTAGAGTTAGAACCTTTCAATATCCACAATCTTTCATCAAACATAAAAATAGAGAAAACGCAGCAGCAGAAGGTAAAATCACCAAATGCCTCGCTGTCTATGCCTCTTACAGCTACCAGTAAAGTAGCTTCGTTACTGTTTAATTAATTCAATTAGGTCCTGTTCATCTCGAAGAGACCTCTTGAAAAACTATTAAATATTAAAGAAACATAAAGGACATTTTACGATTCTCTCTCACAAGCTTGGAAAGAATGAATTTTTAAAATCTCATCTTGATTTGACATTATAAGTTTTTTAATCCTGGTACAAGAAAATCGCAATTTTCTCCCACTTTATAGAAAATAAAATACTATTTGCACTGTACAGTTATTATCATTCCTGATACTTAATGATGAAATTATAAACATTAGAATTTATCTGATAGGAAAAGGTCCTAGACATGAAATTTGTAATCAGTTTGAAACGAAAAAAAAACAAACTGAAAACTTAAAACTTGACAAGCTTTTGAACGACGAAATTAGCGGAAGCAAAACAATGTTCTATGGCTTAATTTTCCCTTTAATTGATGACTTGGTGCATTCAGTCGGAATTCAACCTGAATGTACATTTTGCTTTTTGCGCATTACGTAAACAGCAAGTTTGCTGTCCTGACAGTAAACAATGCGCTACTAAACTATTGATCTGTCATTTAAATGTGTTTCTGCATTTTAAGGATACTGAATTGACAAAGTGGTTGAAATAAACTGGTAAATGCTAGAATAAATTAAAATTTTCTATTATTTTATTCAGAAGTTGCATTAAATGTCTGCGAATATGCAAGTTTATTAACTTTCTGAAAATTTAAAAGCATTCCATTATTTTACGAATCATACCATTTTTGACGCGATGTTTCTCAATTTTAAAAAGACGCACTCTGTATAGGCACTATAAGAGTTAGTAAAGTCGGTAAGTCGGAAGTAAAAATGTCATGAAGGTAGGTGATAAAAAAGAACTATTTTATGGTGATTGAAATAAGGGTAAGTCCTTGTCGCTAGTCCAGTGGATATGTGTTGGTAACTTCTCTTACACTGCACGATCGAAAGGAAACGAAACTAGAGATACAATAAAGTCTAGAGAATCGCAGAGAGAAAAGAAAAGAAGGGAGGATTAGAGAAGTAGTAAAAAACCTAGGCCGTTAGAGACGTTTGAAATAAACCTATAAGTATTATTTTATTACTATACATGTTGCTATTTCACTCAGTCTTAGAAAAAAGTTTGAATGAAACAAACAAATTTATTTGAATGCACTATGTGTCACAGCGCACATTCTAGTGAAACAGACAAGCAGGAAGTAATTTCCAATTACTAGTACTTTATGGATGAATTAAGAACAAATTATTTTTATTTGCCTAAAAATGCAAAAGCTTGAGGTACTTTTACCATCCACCAAAAATTAAATTCACTTTTTTGGTTTGAGAATCTTTGAAGAACAAAGAATTTAGTTCCCTTGCAAATAATTTGTTACAACTTTTTCGAAATTCACAAAATTACAAATATGTTTTCAACTCTTTGTCTTGAAACATTGTTGGAGCCGTAAATTAAAAAGACTTTTTTTTGAATTTTCGGAAAACAATATTTACTTCTACCAGTGATCCATAGCGCAAAAGGAGCTAAAACAAGGGAAAATAGGGTGATTTTCTCACGAAAGAGGGGAAAATAGGAGAAAGATTGAATATTTATTTTTACATGCCGAAAAAAAACAATCTTTTTACAAGAAACATTATATTTTTAAATAATTTTCCATAATTTTTCAATGGTTTCTGCCATTAAAGATTTTTTTCAAATTGGATATGCTTAGGTCGTTGAAAATCCATTCACAGTAATATTAAAAGTCCGAGAAAAAATGAAATTAGTTAAATACACCATTTTGACATGTTTCACATCGTTCTTCTAAATATTTCTTTCCAAGGTATGGTCATTTCTTCTTTACGATTATTAACACTTTCAATGTGAATTTAAAACTATACTCTTCAGTACAGCGAAGTAAAAATGCTAAAGTTAATCGAATCGTTTGAGCTGAGGGATAAACATTTGTGGGTCGTCATCCAAAAAAAGTAAAGCTTCTGTTTTCTTTTTTAAATTTACAATTTAAAATTTTAAAAATCAAAAAAATTGCCTCATTGAAAATTGTTTGAAAATTTACAAAATCATGTTTTCTGGATTGATTCGAACCTGAAATTTCTTCAGCTTGAACCAAAGAAACATGTTATTATTTTTTATTC
The DNA here is from genome assembly GCA_932178445.1 of Andricus quercusramuli. Lineage (NCBI taxonomy): Eukaryota > Metazoa > Arthropoda > Insecta > Hymenoptera > Cynipidae > Andricus > Andricus quercusramuli. The sequence continues at coordinate 469,603 of CAKNXH010000307.1, read as the reverse complement.
ATTCGAAACATTTTTTTTCGTGCTGTCTATAACGTTTCAAAATCGCAAAAAAAAATGAAATCCTAAATCACGACGAAAGATTTTTTCCGAAAAACCAAAATGATAAAATGTTTCTTTGCTTCAAGCTGAAGAAATTTCAGGTTCGACATATTCAGCTTTTTAAAATATGTGCAGATGACTCAATCCAAAAATCATATTTTTGCACATTTTCAAACAAACTGTTACAGAGCAAAAAATGTGTTTAAAAATTTTGTAATTTTTTATTATTGTTCACTAGTAAAAGCTGTAAGTATAACAAATTCGTCATAATTTTTGAACCCACAGGAAATATTTTGAATTTGAAATCGTTAAATTTTACTGATTGGAGATTTTTTTTCATTTTTGTTGAATATCGTTCCAAAAGTCCCCCCCCCCTTCTGCTCAAACGATTTAATTGGTTTTAGCGTTCACCTTCTAATACTTATTTAAAAAGTACTAAATATTTTGTAACTGTTCCAATTTTATATTGGAAAACAACTTCTGTCTCCAGTTTTCACACATTTTGAACATTCTTTAAAATATTTCACCATCAAATTTATTTTAAGAGTATTTATTTTTACTGGTTCAGCACTTGAAATGTGTATCTTATTTATTCATAAATAATTTATTTAAGTTGTATAATTGCTTCAATTCTTATTCAATATTGGGTGAAATTACTAATGTCAGAGAGTTTTCCGCGTAATTCAAATATTGTATTTTCAAATATCGTATATTTAAAGAGAAAAGGGAAAAGAGGGGAAGTTTTTTGAGACTGGGGAAAAAAGGGGAATTTCAGGAAAAACGGCAAAACTAATAAAAGAAGGGGAAGACTGTGAACCCTGTTCTACGCAAATAAATCAAAAATTCTGGACTTTTAAGTTTGAAAAGTAATCAAATCAAAATTTTGTTTATGTGATTTTGTTCTGAAGTTTCAGAATTTCACGCACATCTATATTAAAAGTAACAAATTGAAGTTAAACTAAATGGTTAAAAACTATGATCGAATGGAAGAAATAAATATCACACAAATTGCAGAGAATAATGACATTTTGAAAATAGTGCTGGGTATAAATAATCCATAAAGAGGCAGGTTTCGATCATGCGAGGGTATCGGATGTGTATCAAAGTGTCGCTAAGCCCTAGGGATGATCCTCGCGGTCGCACCAGCTGCGTCCTGGCTAACCCCAAAATACAAACTCGCGTATCTGGCAGTATGATTTACTTCACCGAGGCTCGAACCCACAATCTGTAAGGCTTAGCAAGTCCACGGCCCCGTAGCGTATTATTCGCTCGCGGTATTAAAACTCATCCGTTTTTATGCGCATATTGACACTCAATATATTTTTCCTCCTCTAAATCAACAGGATACTTTATTGTTCATGTGGCTTGATAGCTTTTCATGATATCCTATCCAAAATCTTTTTTTTCTCTTGAGAGATCAAAATGTCAAATTGGTATGCGAGGAAAAGTGGATATCAGTAGAATTATTATTTAACGAAGATTTAATATCTGAATCTTCCTCGGACGATTCAATTAAAAGTAATTTTTTATAGCTGCCTAAATAATTAGTTTCCTTACCCTATATTCTCGATTTAAAACGTTGGTTAAAGGAACGCCGAAAGAGCATGTATCCCTCGATATGAACTTTTATGACCTGAATCATACGGTGTTATAAAAGATTTAATTCTTGTAAGTAGTTGAAATTAAGCTATGCAATTAGTAACGTTCAGTTACTTAATTGAAATTCCGCTATTCAGATTCAATGTTCGAATCTTCAATTATCATAAATGATGAGAAATTTATTAATTTAATAAAAATAAGCTACTTCAAACTGCATCTGAACATTCCATAATATTACCAGCTGCCCTCCTTTCACCTAATAATAAAGTACGTTGCAGGTTATCCCTTGAGACTTGCAATTATGAAACAAATTATACCATTAACATTAGTATTCATGCTTTCTTTCAATGAAATATTTAAAGCCAGTCATGCAGCTCTTAAATTATTTTTAAATTAAAAACCCATTTCATATGTCAGGTAATTAATACATACTCTAAGGCACGATTATTTCTATACATAACGAGGTTCTCATTATAACAATTATTAGAGGGTCGTATCACACAATTAGACAATGGCTTTACTAGCTATCAGATAGGGTAAGAGCACCAATTTTTGGCGCCGCATTTTTACGTATAATGCATATCTTTGCTACTCAGCGGAATTAAATATTTATTCAAAATTTAATCAATTCCGTTCGGTTTTTGGCATGCCAATAATTGGACTGAGGTGCCAAGAATTGGTCATCTTGCCCTGTGATTTTTATTTTCAACAAACAAAACATCTGACCAAATCTGTTAAAATAATTTGTTTCGTTAACTCTAAGGCACCTGCTCTGAATCTAAATTAGTAAAAATGTATTAAATCAGATTTAAAGAGCGAAGGATAAGAATCAAATTAGCTGAAATCTGACAAAAATTCAAACATTTAATATAAGTTAATAATTTTAATTTAATATCATATGATATTTAAAGTCACAGGGTATAGTTTTCGAGTGACAATTGATAAGATTTTTAAGATACATGAAAAAAATTCTGTCAATTTCACCGTTCAAATTCGAAGAATATTAAACTCTAAACTTGTAATTATTTAACTATTAAAGCTTTCGATTTGAGATAGTTGAATTTTAGGATTTCCAATATAAAATTAGATAAATAAATAATTAGAAATTTGTGCCATTCAAAAAAATTAAATTTAGGTTTTAATTTTTAATTATTTCATTTGGAACGTAATCAAATGAACGAGTGGTCAAATACGTATCCTCAGTTTGGCTACACGAAACATGAACATTGAATTAAGAAAATATTCGTACGAATACGGATGACACAATATTTTCATGATCCAAAAAAATTGCCTTGTCTCAAGAAGATGTACTTAAATAAAGAATATCAAGTTTTAGACCCAGAAAATATTGTATCGTCCATATTCTTAACGATGTTTTCTTGATTTAATATCAATTATTCTTCCGTGTAGTCGTCAACAAATTTCGGGACTTGTCCAACCCCTTTTCCAGCTCAGTCAATTTTTCAAGACGACTAGATGCAACTATATTTAAATTATTACTTATCTGGCACTGAATAATTACTGCATCTGAGGGGTTATTATCATACGACCATCAATGTAAATTTAAATAGCTCAGTGGAAACCTTTTACTGAATGAACTTTTTAGGGCACCTTCAAAATACAGTATACAAAATATTGTAATTCTTTAAAAAAATACGAAAATAAATGTTTAATTGCCTCAAAATGATTAAATCCTGAGTTTACTTATCTTCTACGTAGTGTCCTAATCATAGTCATGAGTAGAGGAATAGCATTTAAGCCATCCGCAAAGTGAGGTTTTGTTCACTATAGTCAATGTTCCGGTATGCAGTACTTGGATTGTGCACCCTTCTCACGTAATTCAGTGATGATGTCACGCGTGAAGAGCTCGAAATATAAAGCCGCACGAGTTTCCTACGGTTCGAAGGGTGGCGAATGGCCAAGCCGCATATGGAAATGTATAGCACGGAATACAGGAGAACTGTACTTACGGCATCGTAAAACTGTACCCTTGGGCACTGTCAGAAAGGAAAAGCAAAAGGAGAGCATGTGTCAGTTCCATAATCTCATCATAATTTAACATTGCGTTGGTGAGTTCATTTTGCGAAACCTAATTTCCATTATTATCTACTCAACGAATCGAATACCGGAAGCAAATTCCTGAATGAAAATCACGTCAAAGTCACGAAAAGTTCAATTCAAATAAATATTGCAGGAACAAAGATTCCGGTGCATGTATCCCTGTTTATTGTCCATCTAGGAGATCCTTACGACTGTGCGTGATAACGTGTTCGGCCTGGCCGGGCTCAGAAGATGTGTCCCGAAAACTTAACTTTTCGAGAAACTTGACCCTTTATTGAATAATACAAAAAGAGGTTTACTGCTGCGATCATTTCGAGAATATGATCTTCCCGATACACGAAACCAAGCACACGTGAAATTACTGTAATAAAATAAGTGGAAACGTCATTTTCTTGAAACGATAGAATAGTTTTGATGACAGGATATTTTTACAGTTTTGTGAACCAGGAAATATTATCAAGAGGTGTCCATGAGTGATGAAGAAAATCTCAAATCTAGATATCTTGATACGAAGAAAGAAACAATACATTTAAATTGGTCTTCCTTTCCAAGTTCTCATACTCTATAGAAACGGAATTTGAAATCCCAACTTCATATTTGATGATGAAGTAGCAAGTAAGCCGAGCTTGATAGACTATTAGATAGAAACTCCCGTACAACTCCATTCCCTGATATTAACGTGAAACTCCCTTGGTACTTGAATGCGGGTCTTATATGATGTACGCATTATAGTCTACATATAATACCTATGTATAATACCTATTCATGATACCTATGTATGCTTTTTTAGGAGTAAAATATCTATGGTCCACAGGTTCTCTCTTACGGAAGCAATTCGGAGATGTACTCTATGTGCCAGAAACCAGTTTTACTTCAATTACTTCACTTCAAAATATTCTTGTAAAAGTATAATGCATTCATCTTCTTTGATCTCAGAGAGTATTATCTCTGACATTCATATGAAAATAGGTTGATACTGATTTTTTCCCACTTTTGAACTGATTTTGTCAATTTTTGGCTGATATTATGCAGGAAGACAGGTATATATGTTATTTCTCTAAAACCGCAGCAAACTAACCATAAGCCATCGGCCAACTACTTATTGGACACCCTGATTTTGCCGTACCTCCTCACCCTACTTAGATCTAAATCCGATAACGGTAAATCCTATGCGTACTTACGGCTACTGCTTTTCGGAAGACCTGTTTCGTATATTTCAAACTAGGGTGTTTTATGGTAAAGTTATAGCTCGTTAATAATGGGCTATCGTTGCATTTTAAGACGACTAAACACATGTCAAGAGCGTGTCGCACGAAACTCTGGCCCTTTCTAGTTATAATATGTTCACCTAATCTCACCTCTCAGAATTCTTAATGATATTACAACCATTTTTTGTAAAAAAAAGTGCTATTTCCCTTTTTGTGGCAGCTATAAGCATAAAACATAAAATAATATTGATCGTAAGAGCTGAGCTATGACTCATACATTTTTCTTATTCGATACTTCTTTCAACTTTATGGCTCGAAAGTGAACGACCCTCTCTGGGCAAGCTTTTTGCGTTCCGAGTAAGTACTTGAAAGGTTTCGATCTTGCTCCAGGTTGATCACACGATGACATACGATTTGAAGTGCCTTTGATGTCAGAATCCTTTACCGAACGATCCTTGGCGCATTACTTTTGTCTTTGACATTATATCTACAGTATTTAATATTCTTTACTGAGCACACATCAATTATTTAGTCTGAAGAAAATATCGCTTTGAATTATGAATGCTGACACTCATATTTTCATATGATATAAATAGTATAAACAGTATTTTTCAAGACAGCACGTCTCCCTCTTCAAGAAGTATCATAATGACGTCTGCGAGAGATTTACTTTTGTATTAAGAATAAAAAGCTAGACAGAATTAATCTCTGTCTAGTTTGTAAAAATAAACGAATTGGGATCCCAGAGATCGGTATTGTGTTGCACGTGGTTATTATAAGCTGTTATCTCGCTATTTATTTCGCACGCGCTTTAGAAGCAGCAGAGCGTCTATAGAGGATTATGTTGCCGTGGCATGACTGACGCGAAATTCGAACGAAAATCTCTTAATCCTGGTTGAGCTTGTTCCAAGACCCTTTTGACAAGACTAGGCGACCGATTGGGTGGTCTTTCGTACGTTGGGTCTAGGAATTGAATTTTCTTAATTTTATTTTTCACCTACAAGTTATAAAGAAGGATATTAGTTTTAAAAATATAGGAAAAGAAAAACAAACTATTACAATATTTACAATACCCTCCTGTTTACAACACCGCAAAGCCCTTTGCCGTATTGCAATCCCTATTATTGGGCTGCGATCACGTTCAATCGTTTCTTTTATCGGAACAAATAAGAAACCTAACGACATTAAACAGGAGTAATAGTTTATATCGAAATTGAAAGAAAATATGCTAGTCCAAAATAACATTATTTTAAATAAAATTTTAAAACTTTTAAATAATGACTGGGTTTAGATAGTTTCTCTTAATTACGTGGCTTAGCGTTTGAAGTCCCTCATTATGTGTATTTCATCTCTACCTCTTCACGAATTTTAATTATTCCATACATCTAGGAAATCATTAAAATGCTCATAATAAACTAACCGAGTTAAAGTAGCTTCGTTATTTAGTAAAGATTGCGAAACTAAGGATAAGTGGTGTAGATATTTCAACTGGGTAAAGTGAAAGAATTTTTCTTTTTTCCCCTGCAGAATTATACATCCACGTACAAGGAAGAGTGAGTACTGAAGGGTCCGACAATTCGTGTACTGAAGCGAGCGGGGGTTCGAATACTAACGTGGAACAAGTCAAAGGATAAAGGTAATTTTTATATAATTAGATTCCAAGTAACAGGGGTAGGGTAAAACGATGATATCATCACCCTCAATCCAATCCCATTTTGCCCTTAACAAGGTGCTTATGAACAAACAGACGACTTTATCGATCTCATATCTACATGGTCATGTGAAGGCTGAAGATATTCTAAAAGCCACCCAGGAATTCATCCGAATGTACTAAATCTTATAGCAAACACCTCTAAGGATTTCCAGCTTACCAGTACTCGACTTTCTCCCTAACAGTCGTGAAGAAAAGCGGACATACTGAATTAAAGATTGCGGTGGACCATTCGTATATTTACTTCTCGTGTCGATCCTCATATCCTTTATTTATTTACTTTCATTTCCAGAAAGCTTCAGCAGTTAGCTTTTCAAGGCAAAAGTTTTCATTCAAGAAAAAAGAAATCTTAAAAAAGCACTCTGATTTGTATAGTGATAATTTAAGCCACGCGTTAAAAAGGTTAACTAACATTTTAATAACTCACCTGCAGTGCGTAAAATTTAATACTATTCTCTTATTCAGCCATATTCAGGTAAGTGACTCAAATGTTAATTAGACCACTTTCTGGCATAAGGCTTCAATTATTAGATTGGAATTGACATTGTGAATCAAAGATATGCCTATAAGTTAATCTAAAGAATTCAGTAAAGCGTGTTTTTTGAAAACTGAAATAGTGTAGACAGATACCCAGCCGCAGGATTCTAACCTCATAAACTGGCCCATAAAACTGAATACAAAACTTCGAGCAAGTAAACGTCGTTAACTTTATTACTTTGGGGGTAAACAAGGCAACAAGGGAACAAACGGGATTGAAGACACTGTCATCCGTTACTCCAAATTTGTTGAATGTAAACAGAATCGTGGTGGTCTCATAATAGAATTCAATATATCATAAAATGCCTTGAAGAATATTTTTAGACACTACATTTTATCTCATGAAATAAAGCATGTGTCAAAAACAAGCAATTTGTAATAAAGGTCTGTGAATCTAAGCTTGTAAAATTGAGTTAGTAAAATATTACAGATTCAGATTGAGAAACTAGAAAGCTCTAATTATCTTGATTAGTTTGCAGGTGAAAACTTATTTTCAAAATGGAGCTGCTTGTTATATGTTTGAAGACATAGAGGATATAATCCCATTGAAAATGTTTAAATTACATCTGTCATATAGAGAAAGCGAACTTCGTCGAAAAGTTTTGTTTACTTCTGGAATCAAGTGAGCAAGAATTGGCACAATAGTTGTCCATGTCACCGGTAGTAGTAATACAGTAGATTCTTGCGTGCTAATGATTGCATAGGATATGTACACTCTACCGTGAGTACAACAGCTCGAATATCATTGTACCTACACCCACGGTCTTTGGACCACTTCGCTACACCTGTGATACCACCATGGGATTACGAAACTGTCACTCGCATGTCCTAATCAGGGCTAATGCTTACTACTGTTCAATCAGCGATTCGAAGGATACGCGCCATTCGTGACGAATTCCATCCAGATTATCAATCGTATATTGTTTCGGTAAGCGCAATTCAATGCAAACTAAAATATACACGAGTCAATTCATTATCTCAATTCTAACTCACGATCAGTTCCCAACTAATGTTTACAGCATCTACTCAGGCAGAGGAACCAAATATAGATCAGTGGTATTTATTGTATAAATATGGAAATGATTTCTTACATGTTTCATGGAAATGGTTCATTAGGTTTTATACTACACATATTCCATTTAAAAAAAATATATATAAAAATTGACAGCGTAGAGAAAACCTTGATTCACATTTGCAATGTAGATCCATATATAGTTTTTCTTCCTTATCATTGGAAATCAAACGCTTCAAAAAATAGAATACAAGACTCAGAAAACAATTTCTGGTTTTCCACGGTTCACGAAAAAGGTTCCCTGTTATTTAATTTTTCAAAGTCAGTCTTTCTAAAATAAGCTTTTTATGATTTGAAGTATTCAAAAAAGATTCTCCAAATTAACGAATCTAATGAGGAACAATTCAAAACTCGAAGCGCCAAGAATTAAAAAATAAACAATTTAAATCAAAAGTACAATATTCTTTGAATTTGAAGCTATCAAATTAAAACAATCTTTAAATCAAAAACATCTAAAATTGTATAATTCAAAAGTAGAAACAATAAATATTTAATAACTTTTATCAAACAGAAATCTAATAAAAATTTAACTTAACAAACGGATTTTAGTCAAAAATAAAACATTGAAGACTGAACAATTTTATATTGAGGGCAAAACAAATTCGACAGATTGAAAAAGAATCACTGCAAATTGTTCAACTATCAAGACCTGCAATTGGAAATTGTATAATATTGAGAGATTAAAATTTTCTCATTCATCAATTTTCAATACAAAATGATGATTCAGTTTTGATCGTTTTCGATTTACTTATAGGACAACATAATTTTGCCGAATTTTAAAAATCCCGCATGTGGAAAAATACTGAACAAATAATTACCGAAAGAGAAATTGCACGAAAAATGAAAATTCTTCAAAAAAAAAAAAAACTTCGGAAAATTGTTATCCCCGAAATTTCAAAACCCGAGTTTTTAAGGGGATAGGCTGGTTGTTTTTAAGTTATTTTCAAACATTTTTATTTTCAAGTATAATTAAATTTAAAAGATCAATTTTTTTAAGTGTATAAGCACAAATCTTAAATCAATTGAAAACATTTTTTTATTTATTTACATATCCAAAATGGCGGCCGTAAAAGTGTCCTCTGTTCTCTTGGTGAACGATAAATCTTCAGAACGGTTCGTCGGAAATGAAAAATCAAATGGATTCTTAATCCTTATACTTTTGGCTCTGGCCGATAGCGGAATAAAAAATGTTCATGAAGAAAAGACAAAATGGCGGGCTTTTGGATTTTGTTACCACTTTTTTGCAGCTTTAATTGTTCATAACTTTGTTAAATAATTATAAATTTGTCTAATTCCGCTACGGGCGATAGCTACACATATAAGAAGTAAGCCCACCAAAATTCAAGTAAATCGGACCAATGGTTCTCAAGAAATCGTAATCACCATGTCAAAAAATACTGTTTCGAGAAAAACGCGTCACACTTGTACTCGTATCTCTGCCTGTTGCATTTTGATTGCCACGAAAGAAGCGTTTTCGTTCACGATTATCAGGCCTTCGGATAATTTTTCTGCTTTCTTTTCTATCCATGATATGTTCCGTACTTTCGCACTCGAGTGAGCTCGAACGTATTTCTAAATGATTTTACTACCCAAAAATGAAAAAAAAATTATTGTTTGAAAAAAATCAACCAGCCTACCCCCTTAAATTGCCGAATTTTCAAATTATGGAAAAAGTATTTTTTTTTCTCGGAAATTAGAAGATTCGGAAATTTAATATTTTTGGGAATTTTGCAAATTTGGAAAGGACCCCGCACCTACTGTACAGTAAATGGCTTTCTGTGAAAAATTCTAAATCTATTTTTTTTTGTATTTTCGAACCTGCGAAGCAATAATCCGAAAGAAAAAAATAAGAAAAATGGACAGCTTTTAACAAAAATTTGTCCAAGTTTCAATTTTTACATGTATTTTAATAGAAAAATGCTTATTTTAGTGGAAAGTTTTTTTTTTCTCCTAAACTCTTTGTTAGATATTGCTAAAAGTTTCGCATTTTGACTATCAGTCTTACCGAAACAAAAGGTTCATATCTAAGATTTAGAAAGATTAACGGTTTTTTGGGTATACAGTATGTTATGGGGGTGTTTTCATACTTTAACCATCCAAGTATGGAAATCATAATTTCTTAGTAACTAAAGTCACTGGATATTTTTTATTTAACTGCTAGGGCTTGAAATCACTTTCAAATAAGTAAAGGAAGCGTGCATAGCACGGATATTATGTATGTGCATTTACTTCGAAGGTTGTTTTATCATCCCTTGAATATTTAATCCGGAATATCGACATTTATTAATGACTACAATCACAAAAATTTGTATGATTAATCTATGAGGATAGGAATCATATTAAAGTGAATAGGGAAGGTGTAGAACGAGAAGGAAGTCTTTGAATTTTTCTAGAGGGTTGTTTAATCATCTCTTACTTAGAGAAGCAGAGAAACTAACTTGTCGTAAGGAATAAATCACCAAAGAGCAGGCCTACAATATCACTTTAAAACATACATATAGGAAGTGTCCTTTAGGAGGACTTGCATTATAATTTATTTTCAGGGTAGTTTAATCATCCCTTAATTATTGAAACAAAGAAATTGATATTTTATGCGGGATAACCCACCACATATTTTTTCATCAACGTATTATTGATCAACAAAATCACTTAATACATACATAGGAAGCGTCTTTTAACAGGATTTGCATTAGTATGTATTGTCAGGGCCATTTAATCATCTCTTATTTATTTTTTATTTCGGATTATTGCTTTGCAGGTTCGAAAATACAAAAAATTTAGATTTATAATTTTTCACAAGAAGCCATTTACTGTACATTTGGTGCGGGGTCCTTTACTAATTTCAGGAATATGAAATTTCGAGAATCTGTTCATTTCAAGAAATTCAAAAATCGAATTTTCAAATTTCCGGAATAAAAATTCTTGGTAGTTTTAATTTATATTCCGGGAGTTTTCATTTTTCGGAAAATTTCTGTTTCAGTAATTAATTTCAGTATTTTTTCACATTCGATATTTTGGAAATTCGGCAAACTTATGTCATCCCCTAATTATTTCAACATATTGAGGCTTTCAATTAAAAATGGTACAATTTTGAACGATTTCAGGTTTACGCAGACATACTGAGAAAAATGGATTATACCGTTAAATATCTAGATATTGAAGCGTAGAATCTGGACGTTAAGTTTTACAATCATAGATTATAAAACTTAACATTTAATCTTTATACGAGACGTTTTACGGCTTCATATCTAAAGCTAGGGGTCTCTAATGGTAAAATCCGTTGGTCTCAATGCAAATTTTATTGCTTCAATTGAAAATTGTATAAACTTTTGGAAGACTTGGATTTTTAAATAGCACATATTTGAACATTTTGTATTGGCACCTAAGAATTTTGAACTATCGAATACAGATAATTGTTCTTATTTGAACGATTTCTAATTAAAATAAAATTCTACAATTTTAAAAGATTTACTTAAAAATTATTCCATTTCATGTTCTACTAGTTTAAAATTGTCAAAATTAGAAAGTATCAAACTGAAATTATTAGATTTTTAGTGCCTTCGATTGACAACTATTTACGTATGAATGATTTCAATCATTTTATTTATTCATATCATCAGTGGAACTACTTCTGCAAAATATTTACATATGTAAAACAATGTATATACTATAAGAGAGTATGACAGTATGTATGACAGTGAGTTTCGAGAAACTTTTCAAAAACTTTTTCTCTTCAAATATAATTATTTATCTTTTATACATTTTTTATCTTCGGGTTTAAGTATTTTTCACAAATCTTTAGGTTGATGAGGTACAGAAGAAGAGTTTCGAAAGAATTAGGGGGATGATGCTGTTTTAGATTATTTTCTCTTTAAATGAAAAATTCTTCGTGAGCAAATTTTTGGACTCACAATGAGGTTATTTTTTGGGAAACTTTGAAGCATATAGGATGAAAGAGCAGGCTTCTTTAATAGTTTCAGTAGCATAACACAGTATATGATTTTTCTTCTTCACATCAAAGTATTTTCCGTTGTAAGAATGTTGGTTTGAGAATGTTGGTGGCAGCCAAGAATTTATTTAGCATAGGATGGCGAAAGGGGGAGTTCCAGAAAGTTCAGGGGGATGAAAGCTTTGAGTAGTTCTTTCAGACGAGCGTAACAACTTCCTTTGGAAAAATTGTGGGTTTCGGAAACAGGCTATTTTTTTATTTTAGAGAGAAGAACGAGGATTTTGGTAGGGTTTGCATGTTGAAACACTTTTAACTCACTTTTCACGTCGACAGGTTTTGATTTGCGTTGTAAAAGGTTTCGTATTGAGGGCTTGTACAAAAAATAGTAAAAGATTCCTTGCTCCTCGTGCAAATTTCAATTAGGTCACATTAAAATATCATTTAATACATAAAAATTCATAAAAACAATTAAGTTTTTAGTATTGCTTAATGCTAACAAGTATACATTATGGGCCATTTTTTTTGTACTTACAGACATGTGAACAGGAAATATTTATATTTGAACTAACCTGGAACAAAGAGAAAAAGATTATTTTTAAACGACTACCAATATGGATTTCATGATATTTTATAATTAACTCGGGTCAAAGCAACTTGAAGTTCAATTATAAGCTGTTATCGAAATTAAAAAATGTGTATTTTGATTAATTTTCACAAGATGCGCCCAGAAAGAAATTGGTTTTTATATAGTATTTCTCCAACTCGTACTAAAATAATAAAAAAGTGAACCTGCTGAATGCGAGTATTATATGTGTCTATGGTAGCGGGACCGGACATTTGAAACGTAAAAATGGCGTTTGAAATTTTTTCTAGAATTGGAATCAAAGCTCACGATCAAATCCATGAAATTGGAGTAGTGTTTTATCCACTCTGCCTCCATGATATTTGATCGAATATTCAGTCTTCTACGAATGGTCATGGTGAGAACATCTTAGGTTTCTCATGGGTTCCGATATATGCTCCCTAAATATGAATTAGTAAAAATATAACTGATTTTCATTTGAAGATTTTTTTTATCACTAGCGTTAATACAAAAACTCCACAATTATTTTGCGACGTTTCGTCAGCTTGGTTTGCTGCCCTCTTCAGGCTAAAATTTTATTGAACACTATCAAGATATAAAAACAGTAAAAAACTATCGTAAACAAAATATAAGACACAGTAAAAAATGTGTGTCTTTCCAGAAAATCTTCTTTATTTTTGTCATGGAATTTTGAAAAAAAGAAAAGATGATTTTCAGGAAAATTACATCTTTTTATTTTTTACAATATTTAAAAAAAGTTTCTGCTAATATGAAGAAGGCATCCTTTTGTGCAAGCTAAACCACTTTTTCTCGTAAACGATGCAATTTATCACAAAATAGTAAGCAGTGTTTTTTGTAGAACTTTTCTAGATGTTTCAACTTTTATTTGAACATTTTTGTTTATCTTTCGCTGTTTATATTGCCAGCTATAAAAAAATAAATGTTTGTAGGTGTTGTTTTTGGGAAAATCCACTTTCAAAAAATTTTCAATTTTTTGTTTCAATTGAATAATCCAGAATACCTACGCTTGTTCAGAAAATACTGCATTTTGGAATAACTTTCAGTCAATTTTGAGTTTTTAAATGGAAGGTAAAAACTAACCGATATCGTCATCAGTTTTAAGAGCCTGCAAATGGACAATCTACTTCACTGCCTCGTCCTCAAGATCAAACGTGTAGTTATGTCCTAACTACTAGTTCCGCCACAGATATTTAAAATTCAAATGCAATTCTCGCGCCTACTTCAGGGTATCGTGCCTCTCATCTGTCCACCCGCTATTACGTTTTTTCTGTGAGTTCCGAACCACATCGAAACGCGAAAAAATCAAAGTTTTCATCAAGAAAAAATGGGTTCATCTTCGAGGAAAAGTCGAAAATGGAAGAGGAAGGACCGCAGCGATGACTCCGATAAACTTCTTAAAGAAATTATGAGGTTAAAGAGACAGGTTAGAGAAAAAAGAAAGAAGCGTAGAAGGCGTGACACATCATCCTCGTCTGACAGCTCCGATATATCCTACAGCTCTGAAAGTACGAGAAATTTATCCAGATCTCGCAGCTACAGTTTAAACAGGATGGAGAGCGTAGCCCCAGAGGTACGTCACATCAATGACAAGTTGATACACAGTATAAACCAGATGATGTCACAAGCGTTGATAAAGAAGACACCGTCCTCAATCAACTGGGTGATGATCCTTTTTCTAAGAAATCTTCTAGTGAGCCAATTAATGAATCCGTCGCACAGCTGTGGTAAAAAATAATGCAGGTGGGTCTCCAAAAAGAACAGCGGAAAGAACTCGCTGACAACTATCCTTCTGCAGCGCAATGCAGCATGATGACTGCACCAAGCTTAAACCCAGAAATAAAAATGGTTATAGGCGGCAATGGCGTCAAAAAAGAGCAGTTTCAGTGTATAAACCTTGAGCTGAAAGTAGCTTTTTATGGTCTAAGATGCTTTGCAAAAGAATGCCATGACTGCGAAATCCTGCTTAGAATAGATAATACGACAGAGATTCCGTACGTCAATAGAATGGGTGGCATTCAATACCCCAAAATTACCAGCATTAGTAGAGATTTATGGCAATGGTGTGAAAAAAGAAAGATATGGGTCTTTGCCTCTTATCTCAAATCTAAAGAAAATAAAGAGGCGGATGAGTTGTCGCGAATATTTCCGCAGGAAACGGAGTGGGAATTAGCGAACTGGGCCTTTAATAGAATCCGTGAAAAGTTTGGAAATTTTGACATAGACCTGTTTGCATCAAGGGTCAATGCAAAGTGTAGAAGGTATCTCTCTTGGCACAGAGACCTGGGCTCAGAAGCGGTAGACGCATTTACGGTAGATTGGTCTGATGTGTTCTTTTACGCGGTCCTCCTTTTTGCTTAGTTTTGCAAGTTTTGCAAAAAATCCAAATGGAACAAGTAGAAGGCGTTGTTTTTGTCCCATTGTGGCCGTCACAACCGTGGTACCCCCTGTTCACCCCCTTAATGATAGGGAATCCTATGAAATTTAAACCTGATAAAACTTTACTACGTTGCCCTTTCGGGAAAGAATACCTGTTGTCGAAGACGCTTTCCCTGGTTGCCGCGAGATTGTCCGGCAAGCTCAAATCTCAAGAGGGGTACCACATGAAGCAATAGAGGTGACGCTTGCTTCAATCACTGATGGTACTTTAAAACAATACAGCAAGGGCTTAGAACTCTGGTGGAAATTCTGCAAAAGAAGAGAAATTCAACCCCTCAATGGATCAATCACAGAGATACTGCAGTTTTTCTCGGAGATGATGGCTCATACTGGATCGTATAGCACACTCGATATCTACAGGGCAGCGCTATCTTTATTAATGGGAAATGAACTGGAAACAAACGCAAGAATATCAAGATTCTTCAAGGGAGTTTCAACTCTGAAACCACAAAAACCGAAATACGCAACGACGTGGGACCCAGAACCGGTCCTCAAACATCTGGAACGCCTCACGAAAAAGCTCGCAACCCTCCTGGCATTGATAACAGCTCAAAGAGTTCAGACCCTTTCAAAAATTGACATGCAGAACATATCAACAACGGAAGAGCGAATCCAGATCTTTATAACGGAAAGAATAAAAACTTTAGGTTTGAACAAAAACCAACCAGTATTAAATATTCATTTCTTTCAAAACAAAAAAAGGTTATGTGTGTGATCGGCTTTACTGACGTACATCAAAAGAACTTCACAGATAAGGGGAAGTTGTACGAAACTCTTCATAACCTTCAAAAAGGCACACCACGAAGCAATATCACAGACAGTAAGCCGTTGGATTAAGCAGGCTCTCTCCGAAAGCGGTGTATACTCTGATGGGTTTTCAGCCCATAGCACCAGACATTCATCGACATCGGTAGCAGCACAAAAGGGCCTTAACATCGACATCATTCGTCAATCAGCCGGGTGGAGTAAAAAATCCATTCGCCAGGTTCTATAATAGGCCAATAGCTCCAGATGGTAACCTGGCAATAACCAACATAAATGATGAGGTTTAACCTCATGTTCAAGTCCATAACTTCATCAGCAGTAGATTTATGTATAATCTTCATGTCAGATTATTCATAGACTTCTCTGATTTTAAATATATAAGTATAAATTTGAAGTGAACAGAGCACCTTTCAAATCGCTCATTCTTTAAACATCTACACGTTTGATCTTGAGGACGAGGCAGTGATGTACAATTAAGTGATTGAAAGAACTTACCTTAAGTGAAGTTCAATCGCAATTGTGCGAGCTGCCTCGTCCGAATAGATCAAATCCACCCTCCCAAAAAATCCCATTATCGCGATTTAAAATCAATTAATTTAAACTATAATGGCGGGTGGACAGATGAGAGGCACGATACCCTGAAGTAGGCGCGAGAATTGTATTTGAATTTGAAATATCTGTGGCGGAACTAGTAGTTAGGACGTAACTACACGTTTGATCTATTCAGACGAGGCAGCTCGCACAATGGCGATTGAACTTCACTTAAGGCCATGTAACGAGAGGGTCACGTGACCAAGCTAGTCCTCAAATTTGCAATGTAAACTTACGTCCAAGAGAAATAAGATATCGCGCTCAAAGTTTGGGAAATGAATCGGTCAATATTTATAATTTTCATGAATAAACTTTTTTCTTCCCTCAACTCTGTGCCTTGCCACAAATGGTCATTTACTATTTTTTAATACTTTCAGAAAATTTTGCCGCGATATTCAAACTTTTATTCTTAAATATGGGTAAAAAATATTTATCTCAGGACTGACTCGATCAGCTGTTATACTCATTGCATGGCCTTAAGGTAAGTTCTTTCAATCGCTCAATTTTTCACTCTTAGGTTGAGATATCTCGAAATCCTTACGTATAGAAAGAATTTGGACAACGGATTTATTTTTAGGAGATCAAAATCCTTCGAAACACCTAGTCCGGTCTTTGGGTACAAATTTTGTCGGCCTGTGTTATTTTCGCTTCTCAAATAATTCCAAATAATTTCAAATTTGTAGATTGATAATCAGAAGTCACTGACAAATTAAAACTTTTTAAATTTAACCATTTCTGATTGAATACTTAAAAAAATTAATCTTTCAAAGTTAGACATATTTGACTGTTAATTTAGAATGGAGAATTTTAAATGGAGTTTTCAAAATCAAATGTTTTGAAATTGAAGCATTGAAGATTATATGGTTTGAATTTGTTAAAAATTAAACTATTTCAAATTTAAAGTACAAATAGTTGATAATTTTTTAATACAATTGCGAATTGTTACAACTTTCAATTGCTAAATTTTCAATTTCAAATGTTACCATTTTATACATTTTTCATTTTTAACTGAAATAGTTGCATTTTGACAAGTATAAATCAAAATTGAACAATTATTAATTTAAAAAAATTTAAAGTAAAATAATTCCACTTTAAAGTTATTGTCACAATTCTAATTTGAAAAGTGTTCAGTATTAAATCGTTCAATTTAGAAAGTTTCTAATATTGAAAGCGACATTTCGAACGTTTTTCGGAATATCTAGTTAAATTTGGAGGGTTTGCAATTTTTAATTCTTCAATTTTTATTGACTTTGAAGGGAGGAAATGTTGTGCTTTTATGTTTTTTTCTAAATTGGAAGAGGAAGTTTTTTATTTATCATTTTCTCAACTGGAAAGGGGACCTTTTTTATTGTTAACATTTTTAGTGAGCTGAAAGGGAGGGAATTTTAGATAAATTTTTTTTTTCTGAATTGAAAGACGGAATTTTATATTTAAAATGTTTGAAGTTCGGAAAAGTTTCACTTTGACTGATTTAATTTGTATTTTAGTTTTGATTAATTCAAATTCAAACATTTTCAGTTTTAAAAGATTGCATTTTTAATTTTAGTGGTCGAGAAACAAAGTTTTGCTAACCGGGAAAAAATCTGAGAAATGGCCGGAAAGTTTTTTGTTGTATTTTAGTGATCACTTTGCATAAGTAAAGTAAAAAATACAAAATCTTTAATTGCGAGGTTGGATAGTGCGCATGCGTGTAGCAGTAATTACTAATTGATTGAGTATATTTGTACTGATTTTCAGTAACTGAATCCTAGAGAAAGCAATTCTTATTTTTCTCGGAAACAGCAAAAGATACACAAAAATGTTTCAATGAAAGTTGAATCATCTAGAAAAGTTCTACAAAAAAAAACCATTACTATTTTGTGATAAATTGCATGGTTTACGAGAAAAAGTGGTTTAGCCCGCATAAAAGGATGCCTTTTTTATGTTAGCAGAAACTTTTTTTAAATATTTTCTAAAAAATAAAAAGGTGTAATTTTCCTGAAAATCTTCTTTTCTTGTTTTCAAAATTCTATGACAAAAATAAAGAAGATTTTCTGGGAAGACCCACCTTTTTTACTGTTTCTTATATTTTGCTTACGATTTCTGCTTATATAAGAAAGGTTTCCTATGAGTTTTTTCACTCTAGGAACATTTTTTCTCTTCAAATATAATTTTTTATTTTTTCTCTTAAACGATGCAAAACATTACAAAAGAGCAAGGGATTTTTTGCGTAGAACTTTTCTACTTTTAAGAATTTCAGAGAAGGCCACCATTTTGTCATTTTGCATATTTCAATTTTTTCAATCAATTGGCAGAACAAAGAAATATTTCTTGGTCTCAGAATGTGAGATAATTAACTAATGTATATAATAATAATATATAATACAATAATTAATCAAATATAATAATAAGATAATAATTCAAGATAATAATTATAATTAATAATAATAATAAAATTATATTAATATATAATATATATTATTTATATAATAAAATATAGATAATAATTAAATTAATAAAAGATAATTGATATATTTAAAATTAAGAACCTAGTTTCCTTGAATCTCGCTTTCGCATCCAAAGAAGTATTTATTTAATTCAATGATTTTGAGCCTTTGAATTAAAAAAACATTCTATTTGAAATAAGTAATTCACCGATAAATTTTTAAGCGATAGAAGAACTTTTTCTATTTGAGTAAATTGTTCTTTGAATCAATTAATATTTTATCAACTCTGTTATGTTTTTTAGAGCAATATGCCGCATTCTTCTTTACATCACAGAACAAATACTTATTTATGCCTTAAGCATTGCGTTCCTCAGATTTAAACAAAACATTTCTTTAATCTGAAGAAATATTTCTTTAGTCAAATTTTACGCTACCATTTCTTTGAATCAACGAAATTTCCTTTGATTCAAATAAGTTTTTTTTCCAGTGCCCATAAACCAAATCATTGAAACACCCTGCCTAATTTGAAATAGAATTTTTGGAGATCACCTTATTTCTCTTTCCTCTTAATTTTCTCTTTCCTTAATGTGGAATAAAAATATTTGCACGCATGCTTGTCTAAACGTGGTAGTTTTGGGCGCACGGAGTTTCAATCTTCTAAATTTCCAAAAATGATTTTAGAATTTAATTATCCTGTTGTAGTTACTTCTTTAGATAAAAAATGAGGAGAAAATACCTGATATATCATATTTATTATAAATTATTATCACAGGAATGGAAAGCCTATGATGAGAATTAACTGGAGAGGGCTTTCCACATCCACAAGTCCGATGAAAACTCAAACTTACGCACGGGCGATCATAACCAGACTTATTCCAGAGCAGCTCGCAAAGTTCACGTTTGCGATCTGGCGCGTTAAGCCGCGATCGACAGTATGAAATATAAATTTCCAGGGACGAAAGATAAATCTATGGAGCTGTACGTGACGCCGCGAAGCACAAGATATTTCCTCCTTCTCCGATAGAAGCGGGTTTGTTAAAAGCTTCGTGTGGGAAGGTGCAGCGGGTGCAAGGGTAAAATAAATCCGCGCTAGTCTGGATATGTTCGCTCGTGAAGTGTGCACAAAACCGTATATGTACAGATACAAGTAGAGAGATGTGCAGGTGTGCGATAAAATCGATGGAGAGGTTGGTTGGCGGAACTTCCTTGTTTTTTGTAGCAAGACCCATTTGACTTCATTCGCCGTCATCCTCCCATTTTCTAAGCTAGAAATATCACACTCCTGCAATGGAGAGAACTGTGCAAAGGATGCTTCAATCGCTATACCTTGAATATTGAGCTGAGCACCCTCTTGTTAAGACGAGGTACTTAAAATATCGCGAAACTCTATATAGTAATAGAGTTGTTATCTACGTGAGTCAACAAAATCAATATGTTATTAACTCTTTTTGAAATGTTCAACCGGATTTGCAAAAAATCTACATGAGAAAGGAAGATTTTGTTTAATACTTCAAATTCAATCAACCGTAAATATTTTGAATTAACTTTCAGAGCATTGTGTATTGAATTTTGTGCACTTCCAGTGAATTCGTGATAAACATGCTAAACCGAAATCTGCTTGAACACGTTTTCAATATGAATATCCAAATAACGATATGACTGTTTCATGTATTCGAAGCAAACAAAAATAATCAATGGCAAATATACTTTTCTTTTGACATATAGGGGCCGTTCAAAAACTACGTCACGCTAGTATGAAGACTTTTTTCACCCCTCCCCTTCTTCGTGACAGATTATTACACAAACCTTAAAGCCCCTCGGTGATGTCACAAATACGACCCCCCCCCCCCTCCTTTTAAGTCAACATTTTTTCTTAGACTTCATTAGATAAACGTCTAAAAAAGATACCAAACATACAAATATAATTTTTAAGACTTCACAGCCCAAAATGCTCTCAATGGAGCGAAAATAGGGTGATTTTTCACGAATATAGGGGAATAAATTCTTTTAAATAAGATTAATGTGTAGGTACGATATTGAATTAAATATGAAACGCTCAAGATTTCAAATCGAAGTATATTGCATTTTCAATGAAATAGTTCAATTGTCAACCAAAAAATATGATTTTTACAAACAAATAGTTGAATTTTGAACAAACAAATCAGTTAATCTTAGACCAAACAGTTGTATTTACAACAACATGATTTAACTTTGAACCTATACAGACAAATTTTCAAACAGAAAAGAATTAAATTCAGCAAACAATTGCATTTTTAACCGAATAGTCCAATTTTCAAGCCGAAAAGTTAAATTTTTTACAAGACAGTTGAATTTTAAATCCAAAAAGACGAATTTTCAACGAAGCAGTTAAATTTTCAACAAAATAAATTAATTTTCAACAAAATAGTTGAATGTGTAACCACATAGTAGAAGTTTTGACATATATCCGCAAACAGTTGCATAATTTGCAACTGAACATTCTAAATTCCAAGTTGATATTTCAACCAAGAAAATATTTTCAAAAAAATAGTTGAATTTAACAACAAAAAATGAATTCTGGACGAAAAATGTAATAGTTGGTATTTCAACCAAAACAGATTTTAATTTCAAATCAAAAACAGTTGAATTCTACAAAACAAAACAAAAAACGAATTTTTAACATAATAGTTGAATCCTTAACAGAAACAGATCGACTTAGAATCAAGCAGTTGCATTTTGAACAAAAAAACAATAAAATTTCTACCGAAGAGATGAATTTTAAAACCAAAAAGACGAATTTTCAACAGAAATTTTCAATTTTCAATTATAAATGATTTTTAAGTCAAGAGAGAAATACAAATTTCAATTAAATTCTTGAATTTTCAAACCGAAAAGGCAAATGTTCTAAAAAAAAAGGATGAATTTTCAATTAAAACGTTAATTTTCAACCAAATAGTTCAATTTTAAACAAAATACATGGATTTTCAACTACTAATGGAATTAACTTTTAATAAACTAGTTCCAATGCAACCAAGTAGTTGAATTTTCAATTCAGTAAATTAATTATCTAAAAAGATGAATTTAAAACAAACTACATATATTATTGAGTACATTGTTGAATTTTCAACTAAAATGATCAATTTTCAACCAATAGTATATTGGTTAAATTTTCAACCAATAGTAGATTGGTTAAATTTTCAACCAATAAAATGAATGTTTAACAACGTAGTTAACTTTCAATCAATTAATTGAATTTAAAAAAAAAAGATGGATTTCTCAATAAAAACTTTAATTGTTGAACTTTCAACTAGAAACGATAAATTTTCGACTAAAATAGAACACTGAAATTTTCAGTTGAAAAAATTAATTTTTAACCCGAAAAAAACGAGTTTTCAACCAAATAGTTGAACTTTCAACCGAAAGAGATGAATTCTGAATTAAAAATATATAAGTAGGCTTTTCAATTGAAAATAATTAAATTTCAACGATAAATAGTTGGATTTAATTATTGAGTTGTATTAATTCAGTTGGAATTCAAGCGAAGAAACGAGAAAAAGGGAAAGTTTATTGAAAAAAAGATGAAAGAAAGAAGAATTCACTAGAAAAGGAGAAAAGGGGAAAGCGTGTAAAGTCTGTATTTAGATGCATAACTTCCAGGTCACTATAATTTCCATTATATAGCAGTTTGTGCAAAATATTTTTTGCATATATGTGAACAATACAATTCAACTGCCTTGGTATCGTTAAAATTAGTCTTTCTGCAACAAGTTTAATGTCAATAATACTACTCTTGCAAAATTGTTCATGTAGATCCATGGTAAGTTGGTAATTGACTCTTCGTCGTTATGCATTATTAGAACATTCGAATCCTTTACATTTTAAAGCATGACGTGAAGTTCTGCGCCATCCCCACAAAGTTAGGAATTTCATGCGTCACGTAGGGGATCAGGTAGCGTGCATAATTCACGCTCTATCGCGATCTTCAGTATGAAACTACAGACATAAATTAATCCCAATTTTCGCACGAGGTGGTATGATAGGGCACGCATCACATCATCCAGGCGAGTGACAAATTTTCTCGGTATTTATGACACTAACAGTCTTTATTAATAATGTGAAGTATTAATTTATATTTCTAATTATTTCAAATCTGCGGTTGTAGGAAAAAAGTATTATAATTCACTTATATTAGTTGTTAATGTGGATAAAATGTTATCTGCAAAAGATTCCCAGCCCTAGCTAATATTCTCTCTGAATCTGCATTAGTTAAATTGAACTAATTTTTAGTGGAAAATGTTACTGAAACACTAGTGAAAATATCATCAACATACGTCAAATAACATCAAAAACCACATTATACATATGTTATATATATGGGTCATTCCATGTCAGATTTACAATCAAAATTTTGATTCAGTTGAAATTTTTCTTCCTCATTCTAGAAAGGAAAAAAATGACACGTATTTTTTTTGTTCAATATGATATGTAAATTTTCTAAGTTATTGATTTTTTTATTTTTTAAGTGCAAAAAATGTTTTTTTCAATACTGCTTCTAATATTCAACGAAGAGTATAGAATACATAAATAAAATATGCCATGGGATCTACTATTAAGTTCATTCTGTGACGAAAAATCAGAAACGGTATTTAGTACTTTCTATGCAACAATTAAGTAAACAAATGGAATTATCTCAAAAGGGACATGTTTGAATTGAATCATTTTTTGTGTAATTTGTTCGTTAAGTACACAGAACTATGTGTCAAAATTTGGGAGTGGACCGTTTAATACTTTTCGAGAAAACACTTTTTTTGTGTGACCGCTTGCTTGGAGCGTGCAACGGGAAGCATAGAGTCAAGCGCACTCAAACATTTGTAGGTGAGTCTACCATAATTCGATGAGGATTTTATGCAGTTTCCACAAATAAAAGTCGGTAAATAATAAAAAGTCTTTTGAGAAAGAAACACTGTTTAATTCGAAAGCAGTCATGCAATTTATTAACAATGTACTTTTACATCCAATACTTCCAAATAAATAAAAATTGAATTGTTGTCAGTTTTGCGGGTTTTTTTTTTTACTTTTTTCGAGAATTTCTTTTTTTCAAATATGCAGCTGAAAAGCTGACGGTTTGAAAATTTAGACAACGAGAATAAGCTCTGATTTGCAGTTGACGATTCGTAACTGGTTACGAATATAAGGAAGACTTTGATCGAACTGCGATATGGCATTTTCAAGCCACAGCTCATGGTAAGGGTCCCTGATAACGACACCATTGCAACTCTACGAATGGGCTCATCGCGATTCTCCGTTATCAAATATCTCTGTTGCCTACAGAACTGAAGAATCTTACAACGAAGCAGCTAATTTTTTGAAAAAACGTTTCGATGAGTGTAAAACGATACCAGGTACGCAAAAAATACACTGTGTTGAACCAGTTACGAATCGTCAACTGCAAATCAGAGCTTATTCTCGTTTTCCAAATTTTCAAACCGTCAGCTTTTCAGCTGCATATTTGAAAAAAAGAAATTCTCGAAAAAAGTAAAAAAAAACCGCAAGACTGACAACAATTCAATTTTCATTTATTTGGAAGTATTGGATGTAAAAGTACATTGTTAATAAATTGCATGACTGCTTTCGAATTAAACAGTGTTTCTTTCTCAAAAGACTTTTTAGTATTTATCGACTTTTATTTGTGGAAACTGCATAAAATCCTCATCGAAATATGGTAGACTCACCTACAAATGTTTGAATGCGCTTGACTCTATGCTTCCCGTTGCACGCTCCAAGCAAGCGGTCACACAAAAAAATTGTTTTCTCGAAAAGTATTAAACGGTCCACTTCCAAATTTTGGCACATAGTTCTGTGTACTTAACGAACAAATTACACAAGAAATGATTCAATTCAAGCATGTCCCTTTTGAGATAATTCCATTTGTTTACTTAATTATTGCATAGAAAGTACTAAATACCGTTTCTGATTTTTCGTCAAAGCATGAACTTAATAGTAGATCCCATGGCATATTTTATTTATGTATTCTATACTCTTCGTTGAATATTAGAAGCAGTATTGAAAAAAACATTTTTTGCACTTAAAAAATAAAAAAATCAATAACTTAGAAAATTTACATATCATATTGAACAAAAAAAAATACGTGTCATTTTTTTTCCTTTTTAGAATGAGGAAAAAAAATTTGAAGTGAATCAAAATTTTGATTGTAAATCTGACATGGAATGACCCATATATACTTTACGTTAAAATACTTTACGAAAAGAAAATTTGAAAAAAGTTTTAGGTCCAAAAAAGCCTGTAGCAAGGACACTCGTCCGAGCTAAGTCGATTATACATATGTTTTTACAACCCTCACAAGCTACCCAAATTCTCTCGGAAACTTTTCTGAACAGCGTCATCTTAAAATATATTTTTAAACCCCTCGAAACCTACCTTCATTCTTACAATTAGTAATAAAAAAACAGTAAAAGATACTGCATTGGACGTGTGAGGGGTAGTTTTTGAGGATTTAAAGTTAAGCGATTATGTTGAAGGCGTTTAAGTGTGTCTTTGGAAGGAAAAATGCTGTATTTCTACAAATTGAAAACTTTTTTCGAATTTTCGGTTAGAAAAGCATCAAGTAGCTTTCCTCAGATAACTATGAGGTAGTTTTGGAGGGTTCTAAAAGCTGATTATCATGCTGGACGTGTTCACCACAGTCACTTGAGGGAACGTACTACTTTTAAACTTTTTTCGAATATTATGTCAAAAAAGAACCAGGCAGCTTCCCTTAGATGACTAAGGGGTAGTTCTTATGGGTTCCAAAAATAGATCATCATGCTAGACATATTCAAATCAGTCTTTAGAAAACAACTTGCTGGATTTAATTGACTTTGAAATTATTATGAAACTTAGCTTTAGAAAAAAAGGTTATATAGGAATACAAGATGCATTTTCTTCCTTCATGAATACTGATAATTTTCAGAGTTAATCGGAGGGTGCCCGATAAATGAAATTAATACTTGGAAATTGCGTAGCTTTCATTTACAATATCAGGCAGGGTTGGAAATTAGGAATGTTCATGCTTCATTCGTCAAGAATTAAGAGTCAGTTCAGTAAGTTTGGTATGCTAGCGTCAAGTTTATAAAGAAGAATATGCAGTCTCATATAGTTACTAAACATGTATTTTTGAATTATTTTAATCAATAGAAATTTGGACATCATCAGCAGTTAAAACTCTGCAATTTCGAGAAATCAGTGACTTCTATAAAAATCAATGTGTGACTGCTTAACACTACTTAAATCCGGGGCAAGTACATCTCAACACAGGGGAAGGTATATAACCTAGAAGGATTTGTAAAATCCTTAAAAGAGATAAATGTTTGCTTTTACTGCTTGACTATTTGTCTTATCTCCATTATAAATAGTCCATTCACATGAATACTTGTGCACATATACATTTGTAAGATTCACCTTATGTTCACATAGCCATACGTTCCTACTTGTACAGAATCTACTTACACTTTTCAAGTCTGATT
The DNA here is from genome assembly GCA_932178445.1 of Andricus quercusramuli. NCBI lineage: Eukaryota > Metazoa > Arthropoda > Insecta > Hymenoptera > Cynipidae > Andricus > Andricus quercusramuli. The sequence continues at coordinate 443,103 of CAKNXH010000307.1, read as the reverse complement.
CAGTACTTTAAGTTCACTCTAAGAGCTTACAATAGCGCGGGTCAGCCATGTATTGCTCAAGATTAAGTAGGTTCTAAAGGTAAGCGGGTACCGGGGTACTGGCATACGAATTGGCCAGTAGCCGTTTCGCGAAAACGGTGGATATCAATCTACTTTCCACAACCTGATAAAAAACACTATTGCACTGTTAGGGGCCGTACATCTATTACGAATGTCTTTCAAGAGGGAGGGAATGAGTGATAAGAAGAATTTTACGCCCACGTTCAATTCACATACACTTACTACACAAAAAGTCTTTTGCGGCGGGAGGGAGGATCTAAAATTCCAAAAAATGTTCCTTACGTGATTCATGTATGGCTCCTTTGTATCAAAAACGGTTTGTTTTATTCAACTTGTGTGACAGCAATTTGTTTAATTCCCATATAAGCATCAACAATTTAAAATAGTTTATTTGAAACCAAATAGCATTATTTAACCATAACGAATAAATATGTAGTATTAAAAATTGGAGACTTAAATTTAATTAGTCAGGCTAATACGAGTTTATTTCAAACCTACATGCACAGCAAGTATATGCAACCGCAGGGGATTTGCAAACATGTAGATAATAAATGAAATACAATAAACATCCCCTGATGAGGGGAAATCCGCAAATTAGTTATTATCGAATATACATATGGCACGATTCGACCGAACGGAAGACCACATTTAGTACCACATTTAGCATTTAAACTCCATTCAAATGTAAAGTTTTAGAAAATACGAAATGCAATGTTTTGTGTCGTTACAAAGTTTTGTTGTCAGTTGTTGATTATATTTATTTTGAATATCAAACGCAGTCGAGAACAGCATTTGAAATCCCGAATGAAAAAAGTAAACAAAAACGACTGCACACAGTTTGAAATGAATTTATCGCTAAAATAATTTCCGTAAACGAGCCGACTGCTATTCTGGTCGACAGGTGGACACCGATAACCTATCGTTAATAACATTATTGCCACCAAACAAAATCACGGTCGTTTTCACAATGAAACGAGAATCATCGAAGTAATTATTACTCCACCATACAAAAAGACATACACATATATACTGTATATATATTGTTAAAGCTATGAATTCTGCGAATTCAAATTGCAATATGTGCCTCCTGTATAAATGAGGCTTCTATTCCTGAAAAGGTTATAGTTAATGACGTTTCAGGAACTGATCTATATTCAATTTAGATTAGCAATTTGAATCAATTTAAAATAGGCCGTGTCTACGGGTACCGAAATGTCGGTACGAATAGCTCCCAGATACTACTTTGGCTATTTGCACCGAAACGTCGGGGATAAGCTTCCGAAAAGCCGATACCTCCGATTAACGCCTCCCCCCTCCTGAGGTATTGGAAAACGGTAAGGATGTGACCTACAATATTTTTGTGACCAGTCACAGAGGTGCCCCCCCCCCCATAAGACGTTGGAAAGGGAAAGGGGTTTGACCAACACTATTTCTGTAACCAGTCACAGGGGTGCTTCCCCTACCCCCCACAAGACTTTGGAAAGGGGTAGGGATGTCATGTGAAATATTGGGTTTTCGGAAAAACTGTATATTACATAAAAAGTGTATTTACAGGAGATCAACAACTTCTATCTAAAGCTTTTTTGTAATTTTTTATTATCTACTGAAATTAAGCGGAAAAACATGACATTCTTATAGTTTTTTTCGTAGTTTTGGCCTCAAAATGCATAGGTATACGGAGTTTCAAATTAATTGGAGGTATTCGCTTGTCGGAAGTTTACTCCTGAAATTTCGGTACGAATAACCAAAATAGTATCTGACAGCTATTCGTACCGAAATTTCGGTACAAATAGACAAAGTCGTAATTCGGAGATATTTGTACCGAAATTTTGGTACACGTAGACACTTCCTTTGAAATAATTAAAATTATTTCAACAATTTGAATTAGTTTTTAAATACACAGAAAATTATCAGGTATCAAGTTGATGTGGCAAATGGATCAAAAGGATGCAACGTTTTGATACCTATATTCATGATCGACTTGATTCAAATTTCGAGATCAATTATCTGTCATAGAATTTCAACTACTCAACACATTATAAAATTATTCAACCCTCTTACGTGAATGATCATCAATTATAATTATTCAATAATTCTTGATCAATAATTATTGATGATCGTTTGAAATCAAATTGATGATCAAATCTTGAAAAAATCATTAACTTAGCTCCGTTTATTTATCTCAAAGGATCGATTATCGATTTGCAGAACTTAAATTTGGCAGGAAGAAATGTTTTTAGCAAATCGTCAACTGTCATTATGTTTTGCATCTTGATGCTAATACGCCTTGAAGTTGTTCTCCCTAATTTTTATTGATCCTATAAAGCAAATCATATTGAGTTGAAATACTGAATGAGAATAGCCGTGACAATACTGATACTGATGCATAAAAAAATTTATGTACGATTTCTCTGTACAGCAATTTAGTCATCACACTAAATTTTAGAATCCCTAAAAATAATGAGAATTGTTTACTTAATTATTTTGCACACTAATTATTAACGAATGATTCCAGTTGAATGGATCATAATAAAAACACTATTAAAATCAAATTAACGTTAAGTGAATCAATACTGAATGCAAGAAAAAATTCGACTGCCACGAACAACATCTGAGAGAAAATGGGTAAACTTAAGTAAATATTTTTTTTCGTGGCTGTATACACCTGGAATGGGGCGCCCTTTAATTAATTAGTGCACGAGAGCGCGAAGAACGGAAACTGAAGACCGGGAGAACTCGAAGGAAGGGTAAAGTATAGGGTTGCAAGAGATGCTGCTGAAGCTCCCATCTCCCTCAACACACACACAAACCCATCCACTTCTAAACCACGATGGTTTAAGCGATTAAGCTAACAATGTATGTGACAGAATGTCACTACAAAAAACAATCATGTGTCATTGTTCTGTAGAATACTAACAATATCAATATAAAATCTAAATAAAACCGTTAATCAATTTTCCGTTTCATGAGAAGAGAATTTCCACAAACAGATTTTAAAATTGTGCTAAGTAACTTTTCTTATTCAAAATTTTCCGATAATTATATTTGTACACCTCTGCTAAAGAGAAATTTTATTGAGTCGGAGAAAGGGGAAAAAAAAAACATTTTCACGAAATGATAAACGATGTATACGATTAGAAGTGGTTCGCTGCGATAACACTACAGTGGCCCTAATGACGTCCTTTGTAATCGCGTAAATCACCCCCTCTCTTTTTTTGCAAGTGAGTATGTATGTTTATACGTATATGCCTGAAATCTTCGAGCGAATGACTTGCCAATTCTATTCTAAAGTTAAGGAACTCACGTAGTTTTCATCAAGATTAGTCTTTAATGTAATTTTAATTACGACGTAAGGACTTTTTAAATGTCTCCCCCGAATGAGATAAAAATGCAATGAAAATAACAAATATTATTACTAAATTATGCCATCAAGCATTTGTTTGATTTGAACCAAAAATTTTATATATTAAATTAGGTTTAATAAACGAAAATTTGTAGTCAAATTAAACAATTAATTTTGTTGGATCCAATCAAATATTTTGTAGGCCATCCATATTCTATGATAGAACCTATAAATATTTTCCGAGTATATTATATCTGAACGATTTGGAAAACAATATTTTTGCGAGAAGACTAAAATAGATATATCTGTACAATAACCTATATTTAAATTTTATTAATTTTTAACATTATGTGTTACAAATGCTAATAATTCTGATAAGAGGTTTACCGACATGAAACCAAAGTAAACACCACGCAAAGTATTGGTCCAATATCGACAAACACCACTGAGCGTTCTAACTATTATTTAATTGTTATTGCAACAAGGGTTTCATATTTGTGAGGCAGAATATGGTTCATTCATCGCCCATTAACTTACATTCACGAAAAATGACGTAATTGAGCCACAATTGAAAATACACAAGAGAATAAGTTATAACTCCATTTTTTTTACAAAAGACTTGTGGGCATATAAATGTTCACATGAAAGTCAATTAGAGGAAAATTACTGAAACAGTAATAGAACTGAGAACAGGTTAATCAAGCCAAAAAGATTTAATAAGCGTCACTGTTGCCTACAATAAAAAGCCAATCTAAATAACATAGTACAGGAAGACGGATTATCTCTAATGACCGGTTTATCCATTAGTGAAAAAATTATCCTAACGATCCTCGTTTACAGTCTTGCTTTCTCTGTCACTCTTCATCATTCCAACCTTAGTTTTATTTTAAGAAAAATTCTTTTAATCATTTCAAGCTTATTCTTGCAAGTAATAACTGCCATTACAAAAATAGCTAATTCAGATTTAGACAGCACAGTAAAGAAGAATACTTGAAATTGTTCAACATATTAAAATTGGTCTGAATTTAAGCACATTTGGTTCAAATGTAAAACTTTACTCTCTGAATTTCATAATTGCTCTATAAATTTACATCAATTAACATCTCACCTAATTTTAATCAATGATTGAAATTAAGATATCAGTAAGATATTTTTCGGGGTGAATCAATAAGTTTGACCGATTCATCAGTCAAAAATGAGGAATTCATAGCTAGAATTTAGTCAGTGATTGGAATTTATAAATTTTGCTTATATCCAGACAAATGATACTGCATTTAATTTTAACCATTTTAAACTTTGACAATGTTGAGTATTCTTTTTTATTGTGTTGATTGATATAAAAAATAATACAGTTGAAATGAATTGTTCAAATTTGAATGCGTGAAAAATGCTGAGGCATATGTGGCAGAATTTTTTTCTTGCAAATGTTCAGATATATTTGCATTTATTCACCATAATCAATTATTCTTGAACAGAATATTGAGAAAAATAACAGAATACAAAAATATGGTCAAGACATATTCATATTGAAACAACGGCAGAGTGGGGTGTGGTGCCGGTGCGGAGCACGGTGTCAATTTCAAATAACGCTCGTGTTTGTTGACTTATATATTCATTTTCTGCATTAAATGTCTTCTTTTAGTTGAAGAAATAATGCTGTAGTGCGATTTCTATTTCAAAATATTTGTCAGAAGAGTATTTATAAAAATACAGTTTTCACGGCAACGCATTGAAAAGTATGTATTTTACAGAAATTAAGCACTTGCAACATATTTACGAAGACTTGAAGTATAAAAAAGTTATCATTTAATAGATCAAGTATTTTCTTATACTTTTAATATCGTACACTGACTTTATAAATTTTCTATATATATTACAATGGAGCACGAAGGCCCACAAATTTCGGTTGAGATTGTAACAGTGCTTAAAAATAAGTCGGTTACAATCTTGCATATTTTTCTAGTTCATTTCCACAATTTAATTTTTCCTAAATTATATAATGAGTCTTTTCTTAAGGAAAATCTTTTTCAATTAACAATTAAATCTAAATTAATGTCCATAATGTGTATTTTAAATTGTATATACTTATATTATTATTACAATTTTAAACAAAACACGAATGAACTATGATTGATTCAGATTTGTATTTAACTATAAATAAATTGAAAATTAAAGAAAACGTCTTGAACTCAGATTGCCTTTTCGTGGAGAAAAGTTTTGGAGTTCAATAAATGATTTTTGAAAGAATGCATCTCCTATTGATTCCGTTTCTTCTCTTAAAGTTTGTTTTATTATATATTTTTTTAATCCGAACTATTTAATGTTATTTTTCATAATTTTCTTTCCTTTGGAAAATGAAGTTGAACGGAAAAGGCCACTAAAAAAAAACTTTTTTTACACTTTTTTATTTTGCATTCGCTTCCCAAATTCAATTTTAATATTCCTCAATTTAGAATAAAACAGAAAATATGAAATAAACTCAATCAATATGATTTCGAATAATATTGATCGATGCATATTTTGAATTCTCGCGCCTTTGGCACCTGTCAATAAACAAGATATCTATTAAAGGCAGTTGCAGTTTAATACACGCTGAATAGCATTTTCAAGGAGCAATGGATTATAAATGGGTTTTGCCATATACTTTACTTTGATTGGTAAGAAAGCATTTATGTAGTGTTGTTTATGTCTCAAGTAATATTTCATCGTTAAATTATACTCTTAAGAATTATTATATTGTATAATTTTTCTTCAACAAGTTTCATATTGTTGAAATGAAGCGGTAGTAATATGACGACCAACGTGTCCCATGGTATGGGGCATGCTGGCCGAAATGCAAAAGTCACGAATTAATTAAATGTCAAATAATGACGTGGTTAAAAAAAAACAGGTTTGAGTAATGACATATGTCAAGTGATAATGTAAGCCATACACTACAAAATACAGACATCAAAATCGCATTTCAATTCTAATTTATAAGACATTCCATTCAAAGCCTGACGCCATACCCCATGATTCTCCCCTACTTATTTTTCCGACAAATTCCCGATTTTCAAGGTTTAAAAATATTGAACGTAAAGAATTTCTATAGCACATATTTTCCCTATATGTGGTGTATGTAACGTGTGCATAAAACTGTACTAAAATATTCAACGAATTTGGACCTCGATGGATGTGCGCATTTTATACAATACCTGCAGAATGCTATGTCCGGATAAACGATTGTACGACAAAGTTTTGACCGAGAAATTTGTTTACATGACTAAAATGAAAGGACAAAATCGAATCTATGAAATTTGAAGTCTGTCTTTAATTATTTAATTTAGTTCGAACATTGTTAATGTTTCACAGAAATTCTGTGAGCATTGAAAGCATACAGAATTTTCGTGATTCGATGCTAATATTTTTTACGTGTTGTTGATATTTGAAAACTCGAGTTTATAAATGGCCATTAAAATAGTATACATACAAAAAACGGCATATTTGCAGTCAGAAAAAATGGCTTTTACGAACATGTCTACCTATAGTCTAAAGACACAATAACTTTGGAAGGCATTTTTAACAAAAAAATTTCCTTTAGCAAACTCTTTTGTAGTTCAAAATGGCAGAACAATTTTGTCTCCCAGCCTTTTGACAGCAATATATGAAGGGTAGAAGTCCACTCCCAAGCTGAAGTATTGCTGAACTGAAGCCAAAAAAATTTTGATCCAAAAAAGTAATTCAGGTTCGCGAAAATGGATGTGGAAATGGACAATCTCAAAGTGGCATTAACCTAAAATTCGAGCCGGCTCGGTTGTGGTTTGCGATAGAAAATGCAATGTTTAGTCAACATAAAAAATAAAAACATTCTCTCGTTAATATTAAGTACCTAAATACAGATAAATAAAGTTTAATGTAAAGATGTTAGCCGATTCCGAGCAAATCGACAGAGAATTTCAAGACCAAAATGTCATGTATTTTCAAAGGCGGCTGTGGATAGCGATTAAAAATGGAATTTTCCATTCTTTTGCACTAATAAAAACTTGCAATTGACATACGACGATATTAATAAGAATCCGAAAAAAAATGTTTTGGACATACTTTAATCGAGTGCGAAGCGTAAGACAGGTGATGAGAATTTATTCGTTAAACCCGAAAGAGCTTTTTGAAAGAAAAATTCACATTACCATATAAACTGAGCGCGAAGCATCAGGTAAATAAATTATTGAGCACGAAGGTAAATAAATGATTGAACGCGAAGAAAGTTCCGTGCGATGAAAATGTGTCCGCGCAGAGAGTAGATTTTTTTATTTGGCTATTTATTTAGGATAATTCGTTTTTTGTTTTAGGTCTGTTCGTAAAAGAAAAAAGTCAAGATTCCTTCTCATTATTATTCACCGACGAGAACAGATGGTTACTTGATATTCAATTAACCGAAGGGTCATGATCAAGAAACCTGTATGTGGCAACAGAGTGATTAAGGGTTAGACAGGTAATATCGGCTATCAACATTTTACTACCAAAAAGTTTCCTTTGAAACTTTTTGAAAGTAGGCGGTGATTTCACTAGAATTACTCAATCTAATGAGTAATTAACTATGTAAGATAACATAAATGTAAATTGAAGAAATGTATTATGCAATTAAGATCGATATAAATACAGTAATTTTATAGATTATCTTATGCTTGTGTATGGCTATTTACATATCAGAAAAGTAAACAAATTTAGATTTATATTTTCTCTGCAGTTTTGAATGTCAGAATAAAAAAACTTTCTCTGGATTCGAAACACAAGGGAGGTGCCTTATTTAATTCCGTGAATTGCCTATTTCCCGTAAATCCCATTCTAACTTTGATAAGGTCGAGCATTTAAAGAAATCTCACATCTCTATTTATTACCGATTGCTGAAAGGTACTGGCTGATAAGAAAAAAACGCTCTGTTGAGCTTTATCGACTTTTAAGAAAGCCGAGTACGGAGTCGTAAAAGAAAAAGTATAAAAAAATCAAGAATGAAAAGAAATCCTAGTCTTAAAAATATATAGGGTGGTGTTCAATTCAATGCGAATGTCATGTATACAGAGTATCGATTCTATAAGAATCTTTTTAATATTCAACATCATAAAAATCACTGCAAAGTAGTTTGGGCGCGTTCATTATGTGGGGTATCATTCATTCTCATCATGTCATGATCACTGTGTTTCCTCCTGGAGGATTGCTTTGTATTTATTGTTGATGTAAGTATAATTATAGTTATACAGAAATGAGACTTTGACAAAAATGGGGCTAATCTATTTTCTCTGCTCATGATAAAAGACTTCTTCTGATAAACTTTTTTATTGAATAAGAACATGATGCCTGAAAATAATGGAAAGTATCTACGCATACCGAAAAACTCCAGCAATACATACCGACATTTTTGTACAAATAGCCCCTTTTCCAGCTCCTCTTATTCGTACAAAAAAAATCTGGCTACTTGTGCAGAAATTTCGCTACACGTAGCCACATCCAAAATAATAATTCGCGTGGTAAAAAATATTTTGAAAATTGTTTTTCTAATACGGAGACAAGGGAAAGCTAAATATTTAGCGGAAATAAGGAAGAAAGTTTGCTGTTGCACGTTAAAACAAATTTTTTTTCCTGCTTACGCACTTAAAACGTTTGCGGACCGTTGAGCATCTCGTTCAAAATGAGAGCTTCTTTCTTTAAATGATCGGTCCATACACTATGTCTCTCTCTTGCTTAAACCATTCGAAGACGGCAGCATCCAAAGGCACATAAATATTTTGCAACTATGTATGCATAAGCGAAACAACTCGCAAAACACTTCAAGTGGGAAGCACAAACTTTTGCGTAGCGCGTAATCCATGAGGCATTATGCTATTTCATAACCAGACATACGAAGAAGTTCTTTAACAGAAAATCACTAACTTTTATAAATATTAGATTAATTGTCTACGAAAAACACAGCTTTTACAATTCTCACGTCAACACTTGAAAGTTTGAGGTTACAAAACGCTGCAGTGGACGGACCACTCTTTCTACCATGTGAGATAGACATCGAGGTGCGGTCGAATTCTAAACGATGGTTTCGAGATCTCTTTTTCTATCGTGATGGTAGAAAGAAAAGATACGATTGTGTTCCAATGACAAGTCATACTTTTCGTTTCGAAACGATCATACTCTCTCTGTCTACCCAATATGATAAAAAGAGGTTTCAAAACCATCGTTTCGAATACGACTCTTGGGTAGCTACGACAGCGCCATCAATTTGGAGCTATTGAGAAGAAATTTGAATTACAATTAAATATTAACCAGGAATCTTATAGTAAATAATTAATTTTAAACCGTAGTATAACATTTTTTATTAAAATTAATTGATATTCACTGCTCTTTTTCATTGAAATTGCTCCAATAACTTCGAGATACCCAATAGTTCGCGTGTCAGATGGCGCTGTTGTCAAGGTCAAAGAGGTACCCTACAAGCGCATCCAAACGCAAGAAATGATCCGATTGGTCCGATCACCTTAAGTTGGCTTTATTTATCGGAGCCCCACTGCTGGTGGTTAGGAGCTGGCTATCGTGCTTATTCGCTATGCCAAAAGTTGTGCTTCCCGCTTGAGAGTAAACTGGCGCAACGTCGTGACGCAGTTATCCATCTAAGCCGTTAGGGTTAGATAAGTGGATATGTGCCCTTTTGAAAGTAAGCTCCTCAAATATAATCAAAACTGCAAGCAAAATTCACATATAAACCATTTTTGAGAAAAATATATAGAATCAAAAAAGAAAAGTTTAATCTTATCTGATCCGGCCCCAAACTTAATCAATAATGGGCATAATTTCGGACTGCAATCCTTCGAAATTTCATGACCTTGATTCAACTTCTTTATTAGTAACCATAAAAAGAGTATTATCGATTATTGTAGCCGAATTATTTCAAAATGTGTTAAGCAACAAAGTTACCAAATTTTCATCTTTACAAGAAATAATAAAAATAATTATATTGACCATTAACTTTAATGTATTTGAATCGATAACGTTATTCTGAATATACTAGTTAAAGTTGTTAATAACTTAGATTATTTTGCACTTAGTCTAAATTTTCGCACAATTTTCACATTGTACGAGCAAAGCAGCGTGATTATCGATCATTTGTATTGATTATTTTAATTTGGTTCTAATTAATGAAATTACAGATAGAAATTGCCATAATTTCGTACTGACCATAACAAATTAATACATTTTTTATTGCTAAATTAATATATTACCTGAACCAGTGACAATTCTAAACGAAGAAAGAAAAGCTACTTCTTTTTATTTTTTATTATATTGCACAAAATATTCTGCTTTACACAGAAAAAGCAAACACTTAATAAGTCGCAAATTGGAATTATTTTACAGTGTAACAAAAAGAAGCACATGAAACCTGAAATTAAGAATGTGTTTTAATCATGAAAGTGAGCAAACAAAAAGACTGAAATTCAGGTAGTAAAAAACTAAAATTAAGGTAGCAAAGACCTGAAATGAAAACGATATTTATGCTGAAAAGGTATGGTAAGATTGAGACGACCTTGAATTAAGGACTCTCGTTGCTGAAGGTAAGTCGCATATTTATACTGGAATTATGGATCTCCTCACCCCCCCCCCCCGCCCCCCCCCCCCCCCCCGTAATCCGAGAGTCCTAACCTGAAATCACATGAATTATAAAGATAATGTTTATAAAATCCTTTTGGGTTTTCTTTAAATTCGCAAGTAGAACAATTTGTTTGCACCAAGAATCTCGAAGACACACTTTTTTATTTATGTGAACACCACTAGACAATCATACTGGAATGGTCCGACACTACTCAGGCAGCAGACAACAGTTACGCAACAAGAAAAACGGGCAAAGGACGGAAGACTTTTCTGGATGGGGTTCGAAGCTTACTGGTCGCGTGGAGGATTTCATGCACAGGTGTTCAATGGACATATCGATATGAAGAAGTTCACTACTCTCACGCGGCAATTGTGAGGAATTAATGGGTAGAACAGGTCCTGCCACTGACTAGTGAGTCGTTTTCTCGTGGGTTGGGTTTGCCACGGAGACGAATTTAATCGATGTCGAAATATCAATCCTATACAATCATACATTTCAGTGACAATCTTGACAAAGAACAATGTGCGTTGCTTGAAAATCTAACTTTACACTGAACATAAAAAAATACACAAAATAAATTTAAAAAAAAAACATAAATTAAAAAATGTTTGGAATTGGATGAAAATGTCCGTGCATAGGTTTTTGAGGTCGCTGAATTCAAATCTAGTGTCAGATTTTCAAAATTCAAGATGGCGGATTCAATATGGCAGTCAAAATTTGTAAAAATGTTTGGAACTGGATGAAATTGTCCGTATATAGGTTTTTGGGGTCGCTGAAATCGAATCTAGTGTCAGATTTTCGAAATTCAAGATGGCGGATCCAGAAAGGCAGAAATAAAAAATTTTCAAAATTTTGGCCGCCATAATGGATCCGCAATCTTGAATTTCGAAATTCTGACACTATATTCGGATTCAACGACCCCAAAAACCTATGTGCGGACAATTTCATCCAGGTCCAAAAATTTTTTAATTGTGACCGTCATATTGCATCCGCCATCACGATATGTGTGATCCCATTTTGGAAAACGCGTTGAACGATTGTTTGATGGGTAAATTACCATAATTTGCCATAAATGTTAATAAATAACCAAAAATTTTGAAACATTTTATGCAAGCTGAATTTCCGTGAATTTCAAGAATTTCCAAAAATTGCAAAATTTCAAATTTGTGTGGTAATTTATAAATTGAACATAAGTTAACAAAAAATCGTAATCATCCTTCTGTAATAGGGCAAGTAAAACACTTGTATTGAGTGCTTTCGAAAAGTGAAGAAAAAGTGAATGCATTTTTTGCCAAACTGGATCCGCTATCTTGAATTTGGAAAATCTGACACTAGATTCGGATTCAGCGACTCCGTAAAAACCGCGTACGGATAATTTCATCCAGTTCCAAACATTTTTACAAATTTTGGCCGCCATATTGGATCCGACCTCTTGAATTTCGAAAATCTGACACTGAATTCGGATTCAGCGACCTCGAAAACCTTTGTAGGGATAATTCAATACAGTTCCGAACATTTTTTAATTTTGGTCGTCATATTGGATCCGCAATCTTGATTTTCGAAAATTTGAAACTAGATTCGGATTCAGCGACTCCAAAAACATATGTACAACCGCTTTCACCACTATTCGTTTGAATATGAGTAAAGCGTCCACACATCTATATTTTTTCATAATTTTCAAGTGAAAAATCACCACTTTGAAAATGATAACGACAATAACCGAATAAAATGATAAGAAAAATATATTTTTTAAAGAGGAAGAGGAACCTTTTATAAAGAAAAAAATGTTTTTTTTTCTGTGAATTTATGTTTAGTTCAGTGATAAGAGAATTGGGGTCTTTTCAAAAATAAATTTCTACCGTGTTTTATTGAAATACGTTAGAACTAACTTGCAGTGAAAATTACAAAGGATATCGCGACCAAGGCAAATTGTTTTCTGGTAAATTTTAATAATTTTTAAATAAAGGATGAAATTGCTTTTCAAAAGAGGTCCAGAAGATTGAGTAATATTCATTAACTCATAAGTTATCAATACTAATAAAAAGCACCAGTTCAAGTGCTTTGCCTGACTGAGTATTGACATGCACTACATAAACTCTCCTCTTCAAATTGTCTGACTATACACTGATCCACAATATTGAAAGTTTAGCCCTTAAGCTTATTGCGACTTTAGGAAAATTAAAGGTAAGTTTTGCCTCCATTTTTAGAATTTACTAATTTTCAGTTATTTTACACTATTTAACAATAAAAATAAACAATTAAGAACCTTTCTAATGTGATGAACAAGTAGCTTCCTATGGGGCCATCCATAACCACGTGGACAGTTTTTCAACACTTTTTGATACCCCTCTCCCCTTCGTGGGCAGGCGTGGACTTTTGCCCCCCCCCCCTCAATCTGTCCACGTGGACATATTTTATGAAAATATAGATATTATTTGTTTTCAAAAACAAGGAGGCCGAGAGGAACGATGAATTGGCTGAAAATCGGATTTACTTGAGAACATGACCTTAAACAAGGTTTGAAGTCTAAACAAAAAGTCGCGAAAATATTCTTAGTTTTTCATGTGTGTCCACTAGGGTTGTCCAAAAATGCATTGGATTTTTTTAATTTTCATGAGTAACGCCCGGAAATTTGTTTGAATCCACACAAATATGAATCCATTGTTTTTGTTGAGAAAAATGATATTTAGCGGTGGCGCAAATCCCATGAAGTTTAACACGTATTTCCTATTAGAAAAAAAGACGGTTTTGTAAATTTTATTCAGAATCCTCAATATTAGCTGAATCGAGTTGGAACTCAATATTTCTTTTCACAATTAGTCATAGAATACAAATAAAATATTACTTTTCGAATACTACCCCCATAAGCCTGTTTTATATGGTTCTAAAAAAACCCCATAAGGGAAAAAATGGGTTTTGTGAGTTTTTGACGCTAATTATTATTTTTTTGCGGTTTTTCCAATAAAAATTATTTCTAATACATAAAACACTACCTCACACTAATAATTAGATGTTTACATAAATTGATTAAAGAATTTATTATTGTTTTTGGCAATTTTCTCTTAAAATGGAGATAAGTCGCAGTTTTTTCAAAAATTTTCCACTTTTTGTTTACTTTTCACTTGGAGTGAGTTAATATTTAATTTAGGGTAGGGTGAGGCGAGATGAGCATAGGGGGTAAGATGAGTCACTCAATTTTCTCGTAAACTATCATTTCTTTTGTAACTGTTCTTCGTACTATTATCAGGAATAATGTGATGGAACTTCTGTTTTAAAAATTTTCGCTTAATGTTGAATAAATATGGAAGAACCTAAAGTAAAAATTTTAAGACATGTATTCTGCTACTTTGCATTTGTTTAGAAAGTCCAAGAATCACACAAAATCGAATATTAGATGTTTTCCAGTGGTTATTTAGAGAGCTTATTTATTAAACCTTCAGTTTTCAATATAAATATATAATTGTAAAACAGAAATAGGTGAAATTTTGATTATGCTTGAAAGTGTCATATGGAGTGGAATGAGCCACTGTGCATTAACCTAAGCTCTTAGTGTAGCAGTCAGTAGGTAAGGATGCAATGTTCTATTGTATCAGATTGTGCAGTGTGTTAATTATGGTGCAAACGTATAAAAAACTAATCTTGTCGAAAAAAATGCTCAGAAAAAGTATGACAGGTGCACTTTTATAGGTCTATATTAGAAAATAATGTGAGTTGCTGTCAACCAGAAGAGAGTACTGTTTTTCTCGTCTATTTATGATATATGTTATATGTATATGTTATGTTTCTCCCAATATACATGAAATTCAGTGTCATGTAGTAGACTAGTCTAATATTTGGGATTTTTCTTACTATATAATTTAAATTTTACTGAGTCAATGTACACGGGTAGGTCGGAAAATTGTTATTTTTATTTCTGTGATAAAATTATTAAAAGATATGTAGATATAAATCGTTTTTCTATTCACTGTTTGTAGAGTTAGTTACGGTAGAAGTTAGATTATATTTAGTTTAGGTCAGATTAGGTATTCCCTGTTCCAACTCAAAATTATAAATCTTAAAAAAAAATCCCTGACACAAAGTGGAAATTAAAGTTTTTGGCGAAATCCCCTGTATCAACTCAGAATTATAATTCTTTTAGAAAAATGTCTGGTTAAATCAACCAGAATTCTGGTCAAATATGCCCTTACTATTTTTTCTGGTTTACTAACCAGAATTATGGTTGAATTAACCAGAATTCCGTTTAAATTTACCAAAAATTCTGATTAAAATAACCAGAATTCTGATTACTTTAACCAGAAAAAATATTGAGGCCATATTTAACCAGAATTTTTTTTGAGTGAAAAATTCCCTGTTTCAAGTAAGAATAAATTAGGATTTTTCAAAATTTACCTGCTCCAACTGAGAATTAGACTAATGAAATAAATGAATACATTTCTAATTTGCATATTAGTGCATTCTAGAGAAAAATCCCGATCACTGAAACAAATTCCCGGTGTTATCTCGGTTATCAAAATTCCCGTTCATAGCCTGTTTTTTTTTCGATTTCCAGGACAGACACTC